>CM057075.1:38570382-38912882 GCA_029379335.1 Thymus mandschuricus | reverse complement strand
GATGTTTATGAATGATTTAATAACCCCTAACATAAAAGTGATATGCTAGTCGTTATGTTAGTCACTTTCGTGGGCACCTTCGTCATTTTTTCATTTCAATGTTATTTTGTTCGATTTTTTCAATTGTAATATATTCTAATACCTTATAAACTAATATTGAAATTACTAAATCTAAAAAATATACAAATATCAATGTTCGATTTGTTAGTTTTTTCTTCTAAGTTCAAAAAATGTATAATAAAATAAATCGAGCTTTGATATATATTTATATTTATTTATTTTTTTGGATCTATTGATTTCAATATTAATTTATAACGTATTAGAATATATTACAATTAAAAAAATAAAATAATATCGAACACGAAGGTGCCCACGAAGGTGACTAGCATATCATTTCTCCATATATCTTAACTACTCTGAAAGAAAGGTACTAGCACCCTCCGTTTTTTTCTGACATTACTTGTTTGCTAATTTGGATTGTTTTTCTTCAATTGACATGTTTCCTTTTATGGCATAAGAAACACCACTTTCATCCCTAACATTATATTTATCGTTAATGCATACCACATGTTATATCTTTTTTATTAGATTTCTTAAATATTGTGCTGAAAAGAAACAGGCCACGTCGGAAAAAAAAAAAAAAAAAAACGGAGGGAGTATATATAGGTTACTTCAATTTTCATATTCACCTACTCACCTACCCAAACTGTACGTGCATGCTTTACAGCACTATTGCTGAAAATAATTATTTGACCAGTCCAATCCGCCATATCATACTGGGAAAAAAAAAAAAAAAAAAGAAAGAAAAAAAATAAATAAATAAGGAAAAAATAAATAAAAAGCAAAAGCACTTTTTTTTTAAGTAGCAAAAGCACATTTTACTAGTGTATTGCTTGTTCAATTGCAGGAAACTGGCCTAGGGCAAAACTTTCTCCTTCACAGAAGAAAAGTTTCCCTAATTTTTTTTTTTTCCTCTCTCCTATAGCCCTTTCCCCACAAATTAAAATAAAATATTACCCCCAAGTCTCTTGATTCAGACACATCTTTTTCGGCACGTGATTTTTTTACGATATAAGTATTTATCTAAACATTTATTATGTTTGGGGATGTAGTGTAACTTATATATTTTAAGATTATTGGTATATATAGATAAATAATTAATTAAAGTTATATAATAATTAAGTAAAAATAAAGTTGCATTTAAATGTATCTATAACAATAATTATATCAGCATTGATCGAAAGTTGCATTTAAATGTATCTATAATATAAACCTCTAATTAATTATATCATCCACTCATGATATGATTGATAATCTTTCCCCATTCTGCTAATAGAAAAGGAACAGATGACGATTCTCCTCCACAGCGCGGCAGGTCCGGCGGTGGCGGCAGCATCTTTTCGTCGGGGGCTTTTCCGTCTTTTACGATGAACGCCAGTTTCATTCCCCAGCTCTGATGACGGTCAAAATGGCAGTGCATGAACCAGACTCCTACAAAAAATGACCAGTTCTGTATTTAAGTTGGGCCAAGACAATTGGAACGAAGGGACCGAGTATAATATAGTATTACTAATTTATGGCAATTGAGGAAATAATAATTAAATGGAGAAAAAATAAGACCTGGATTGTTAGCCTTGAATCTTATAGTGGCCCAACCGTTGATGGGAACCACGGTCGTTTCCACCAAGGGCGGGTCGACCAGGTTGTATCCGAGGGGGTCACGGGCCGGGTCGAAGTTCCCGAACCCCGACCCGACCACGTAGAAGTTGTGGCCGTGCAAATGCATGGGGTGGTCGAACCCGTCCGCGTGGTTGGTCCCTTGGAACACGATCTCAACGGTCTCATTGTACTCGAGGAACATGACCGAGGTCTTGCGCTCGGGCAGCGACTCGTTTCTCGCCTTCTCGCCTCTCACGTAGTTGAACGTGGAGGGCGGTTGGTCGGGGAAATCGGCGGTGTAGACCCCGCCGATCCCCCGGTAGTAGGCGTCAAGGATGTCGGCGGCCCTCGGGAGCAGCATCGAGACGTTGTTCACGCTCGCCAGCACCCTCTCGGGCTCAGCGCACGTGCTCTCTGTGCACGGCCATAGATTCATGGCCAGCACGAAGAACAGGCTCTGCGTTACGTCCTTTGGCACGTGCGACGGATGCTCGTCGCTAGCTAAGCTTCTTATTCTGTTGGAAAAATGGTTGGTTAGGTCGGAGGACTCCGTCCACACGCTGAATTTGGGGTAGTGTGGGAGCTGCGGCGGCGGCGATGATAGCGGCAATCCGGCGTACTCGATGATTCCGGTGGCCGGGGCGTAGTCCGTTCCGCGGGCGAAGACCTTGGCGGCCATGTAGTAGCGGCTGGGGGGCTGGTCGGCTTGTAGAAGGAAGTCCATGGTCTGGCCGGGGGCGATCGCGACGTAGTCGGTCAAGAACGGCTTCGTGTATGCGCCGTCGGTGCCGACGATGGTGACGTTGTGGCCGGAGATCCGGAAGTGGGAGACGTAGTTCAACATAGCGTTTACCATTCGGATGAGGTAAGTCTTTCCCACCTCCACTCTCAACTTGAAAGTATCTGCGCCCACAAATTATTCATTTTTATTCATTTTATATATCGTTTTTTTTAAATTAAAATTAAGTTGGATTAAAAGATTAAATCATACTAATAAATATTCCCTCTCCGTCCCAAACGAGACGGCACATATTATTTTATTTTGGTCGTCCTGTACAAGATGACACGTTTACATTTTTGGAAAAAATAAATCCGCTACTTAACTCTACACGCATTTCAGTGTAATTTAAATTACAAAACATCAACATGATTGGTTCTTTCATATTTTCAATTTTTGTCAATTTTGTATCAACACTTACCTAAACATCAATATATTTAAAGGTTTAAACATTAAACAACGTACTCCCTCCTTAATTCCAATGTCAAATAAATGTATCGTTTTACTGAAACTTTAGTTTTCTTGATTAAATCGAGATTAAATAATAGAAAGCACATAAATCATATACTAAATTGAACGACAAGCGACCAGTTCCCAGATTTTTCAGTCAGACCGGCCGGTTCGGTTCGGTTCGGGTTTCAAAGCATTGATTTGAAAAGAAAATGTTAACTTTCACAAAAAAATGTTAACTTTCAAAATAAAAATGTAACACGACTTTATCATTATTTATCTAGCATAATGACACGACTTTATAATATTAATATTTGAGACAGTTGATAAACCGAACGAAAATATGATTCCGTTGCAGATTTCAAGACAGTAAAAATGGTAAATTAGACAGTGAAATATGCACCTTGTCTCGAGCAAGGAAAGAGGTCACCAGGCTGGCCGTTGATGAGGAAAGCATCGCAAACTTGGCCGTCGTGTCCGGTGGCGAAAAAGTTCTCCATAACTTCCTGCACATCACCGTTCCACCACTCTCCTGTAAACAAACACTCCACAATGAGTTTAGAGAGAGAGAGAGAGAGAGAGAGTTTTTCCAACACAAATACCTAGTAGTATGGGAACATGAGCATGAGGCTTAGGGAAAGGATAGGTCTCTTTCTTGGGTGGTAGAATGACAATGGCACCATGGATAGTAGCTCGAGTCCAGTCGATGTGAGCGTGCCAGAACAAGGTCCCTTCCTCGTCCGAGAGGATCATCCGTTGCTTGAACCTCGTCCCCGGAGTAATTGGGCACTGTGTGATGAAGCCGGTGCCGTCTGCCCATGGATATCTCGGCATTTTCACCCCATGCCTGTAAGAACCATGCATGACTAGCTTCTCAATACAATATATTGGATTAAACCCTAAATCATATATATCACAAAAAACTATATACCAATGGATGGTTATGTTTTGGTCGGCTCGGTTAATAACATCGACTATCACCAGATCTCCTCGTCTAGCGTATATAGTCGGTCCCGGGAACTGCCCGTTCACCGTCAGCATCGTCTTGTTCGTGCACAGCCTAGTGTGTGAGGATTTCATCACCTTGAACAAGATAGAGTTCTTCAGATTAGCAATTTGCACGAAAGGAAAAACAAATTAAAACAAAACAAATTATAATACACACTTACTTCAAACCTATAGTTTCGAACTGAAGGTTCGACTTGTGCCAGCAGAGTAAGGCCTAAGAAGCACAGGATGAAAACCTTCATGGCCTTGAACATTGTTTTTCTCTTTCTTACTTTCTCTCTCTCTCTCTACTTGAGTAGGGTATTTATAATGGTGACTGTGGTAGCTATATTATATGCGTGTTTGTACTTTGTATATTTTCACCCTTATCTCTTGTTTTTATTTTTTTCCTTTTTAGGCAAATTTCCTTCTTGTTCTCATTGGTATATACTCCACCGCTTTACAATTTATTGACAGTAATATTATATTGGGACGTTCACTATTTTTTTAACTTTTATCTTGTGACGTCATAGATTGGAATGCTGAAATTACTAAAATGATCTGTATACATCGATCATAAAAACTGGTAACGTAAGTAATTTCGGATGCCATTGGAACACTGAAATTAAGATAAACAATCCTTTATTACGAAACTAGAGGTATTCGATCTAATACTACTACAATGGATGTATTCGATCCAGTTCATTGGGACTTGCTACTCATATATATTTAGTTTTTGCACATGGATTTTTCTCATTTTCAGTGTAGGACTGTGCCCTAATTGAATTCATTACATTTTTTATTTTGTTTCTTGTATTTAGAAAATCTGTGTGTAGTTGGGGTAGGTGGGGGGCGGCGAGAGATTGGAAAGTATTTTCTAGCAAATTTTCCTTTTAAAAAAAAGGAAAAAAAATCGAGGCAAACTGATATCCCGTAGATTAGGTCTATTACTAAGAATCTTAGTCGGTATAAATAGTTGTAAATTTTCATTATTTCATAATAGAAGATTATTAATATTTTAATCAGTTCTATAACATTAGGGTTTAATTAGAATAGGTTTCACGTTATCGTAAAAATTAAGGTTTTTCACAAGTTTATCGTGGATTATCGATTCGATTTTGCAGCAGGATATATCGTACTCCCTCCGTCCCTTTCAAGTTGAGTAATTTCTTTTTGTGATTTCTGGCACGCTTTTTCACGCTTCTAGATAACGGATTTTAGAATGGAATTTTGAAGATATTTTCTTTCTCAAAATAGAAAATTATAACTCAATAAAATTCAGACACCATCCCTTTAACCCACTACCCATCACTTTAAAACACGATCATCGCACTCGTCTTAATTTTTGTACGGAAACAAAATGTCTCTATCCCAGTGGGAAGGAGGGAGTACTAACTTAAATTAAAATCGAACCCTTCTCCCAAGATTTTATGTTTTCTATGATTAGTGGAATGACCGCTGTGGACAATTAATGAGTCCCATTTGTTTTTCGATACATGAATCGGTGTTCATCAATTCATTCACAAAATCCGTTGATTGCACGAAAAATAATACTAGTTGATTTGTTTCTTTTGTCGGTTCTAATTTTACGAGTTGATTCGTAAATTTGTGATTTCCAGTCATTTGATATATGTGAGTAAATTCACGAATCGGTTGTTAGTGTTTCTTAAAGCAATTCAAATTTGATACATGAACTCGTGAATAGCCTTACATTTACAGAGCTCTCCACGATATCAAATTTGCTAATTCGGAGAGGTGTTGGTATAATGGTAAAAGTGAGTTTTTTTTTTTTTTTTTTTTATCCAATGACTTAATTACTATTTATTTACTATTTCAAAGTGGGTATCTTAATTAACGGTGGCCATGTACTTAATTAGCATTCAAAACTCTGTGTTAGTCATATTTGATTATTACCTATGTTTCGTTTTTTTTTAAGAGGATCAATAATGGTTCCCCATTTCCCTCCTTATTATGACTCGAACCCCCGACCTATTGGTTGGAGGCGAAGCGTCTTACCAACTGAGCTGCGCTTCGTTGTCAAAAATTTGGACCATTTCTCGATTTATGCGTGTCATCCTTGCGCAAGGGCCATGCTAATCTTCTCTGTAACGTTCCAATTTTATCGGATGTCCCCGAAGGGACTTGCCTATGTTTCGTTCAAATTGAGTCAAAAAAAATTTTTTGATAATTCTGGCACTCTTTTCTACGCTTTCTAACGATAGTTTTTAAATAATTTGTTTAAGAAAATTTTTCTTTTGCAATCTTAGCATCACATAAAAGAAAAAAAAAAAATCTCTAAATATACATGTTAAAATCCATTATTAAGAAGCGTAGAAAACCACATCAGATTTATTAAAAACAAATAACTTAACTTAAAACGGACATAAGAAGTACTTTTTAAGCAAGCTTAAGCTTACGGTACTTAGCAAAAACACAAGTAAAACATTTAAATATCTCACACTTCCTCAAATTCAACATTCAAATTTCTCGAATTTCCATACTTTCTTCACATGAAAACTTCAACCATTTCTTCGAATTGATGCCAACGCAATCTAGGTGAAATGACACCTGGAGTATAATACTATATATTTTAGATAACTTATTAAATAAAATAATACTCCCATAGGTAGGTGAGTAGGTGAATGGGTTAATTAGGGTACCGTAGAGTGGTTGCCCTTCAATGCATGGGGGGAGGGACGAGAGCTAGAAATTTAGGACTAACATATATGGATCGATTAATATATATGCTAGTCGGCCTTATGCTAGTCACTTTCGTGGGTACTTTCGTTATTCTTTTATTTCAACATTATTTTATTTAATTTTTTCAATTGTACTAATATATTTTAATACCTTATAAATTAATATTGAAATCATTAAATTTAAAAAAAATATAAATATCAATACTCGATTTGTTCGTTTTTTCTTCTAAGTTTAAAAATTGTATAATAAAATAAATCGAGCTTTGATATTTATATATATATTTTGGATCTAATTATTTCAATATTAATTTATAAGGTATTAGAATATATTAAAATTGCAAATATCGAATAAAATAATATCGAACACGAAGGCGCTCACGAAGGTGACTAGCGTATCATTTCTCTTATTCAATATCACATCATCCGTAGGCATAATAGACGTGTTTCGGACGGACAACCGATCATTACTCTTGAATAAGCAAAGGGACAATTAGGGGTGATTAACCGGGATCCGGTTCCACGGGAAAACCGGTACCGAACCGGTACCGGACCGGGAACCGGGAACCGGTACCGGTAAAAACCGGTTCCGGTCCGGTAAACGGTTCCTGAGATTTATATATTTCCGGTTCCCGGTTAACCGGTACCGAACCGGTACGGAACCGGGAACCGGTTTCTGACATTTTATTAATTAAAATTTATTTATATTATTTAGTTTTATCCCCCAAAATAGAAATCTAAATTATATTAATTGACTATATATAACTAAACTAACATAAACTATTAAACTGTGTTGTGTTTAGCTATAAAGTTAATTTTGATTCAACACATGTGGAAATTATGCATGGAAATTACGGAAGTTACGCATGGAAATTATGGAATGATGAAATTATTGGATTAGTTAGAGTCAAATTTTAATTTCACAATCACAAGCTTAATTACAGAGGAGTGTGGAAATAAAAGTATATTTATATTGAATAATTAAAAAGCCAATCAATTAATTATTTACAATTAAAAAAATATTTACAAAAAATTAAAAAAAAATAGAAAAAAAAAAAAAAGAAAACTGGTTCCTTAACCGGTTCTACCGGTTAACCGGTCCGGTACCGGTTAACCGGTAAATTATCCGGTCCGGTAACCGGTTCCTTGAAATGACACTTTTCCGGTAACCGGGAATCCGGTTCTGGTACCGGTAATCCGGTTCCGTACCGGATAATCACCCCTAGGGACAATTATAAGCCCCAGCCCAAGTAGTAGCCCCTAAAAGAAATTACAAAAAGCCCAAATCGACAGGCCCATACCAAAGAGGTAAGGATTATCATTTATAAAAGTAAATAGTATGTTGGAATTAATTCCATTAAATTCTTTAATTATTTTTGTCTTTTTTTTTTTTTCTCTCTCTCTCTTCTTTTTTTTTTTTTTTTTTAATTTTATTTTATATCTCGGATTTTTAGTTAAAAAAAGTGCACATTTGAGGGGAGACATAGTCCGAGATTGTTGCAAATGAAGAGATAAGTGGAAGAGAGAAATATGGAGGAATGACTACTTACGTGTGAGGTGGTTGTATGGGAGCAAAAGAAATGGGTCAAAGCCCACTACGTGAGTGGATCACTTAAAAACTTGGGCTACAAAATTATTGATCTATAGAAGGAGGAAGATGATTTGGTGAACAGCGGTCTCTCTCAACGTCGACGACTCATAGACGTATAATATAAAAATTAAATATCGTATCTATGAGTGAGAGAGTTCGTCTTCAGTCGAGAGTTTATTTTCATATATTTTTCATAGTTTGTAGTCGAGAGTTTCTAGATTAGTTCTAGAGTTTTTATTGTTTTGTCTCGACTTGTATTTTTCGTTATTCACTTGACGTGGATATTTTGGCCTTGAGGCAACTACGAGTAATATATATATTATCTTGTAGAAATTGATTTCGTATTTTTCATTTTCCCGCTGCGCAAAGTTCAGTAGAGCCTTGCTCTGACCTGCAAATGCCTCCTGTTGGAATTTGGCTTTGACCAAATAAATGAATAATGATTTATATTTAATTTATTAAATTAAATGATAAATTATTAATCTACTCCGAGAGTAGATGAACGTGGTATATTGATATGCTCAAATCCGAATTCCGGTGAGTGAGATATAATATATCAAAGTTGAGAGTTGGTGGAATTATTACAAGGTGGATTAACTCTTGTAATAACTTTGTCCCACATTGATTAAAGAACATTAATTAGTTGTGTATTTAACTAACTATACTAATGGGCTAATTAATCAAGTGGGCCAAGTGGAAAGAGACGGGCTCTCGTGCGCGCGCCGCCGCCGCCGCCGCCGCCGTCCGTACGGCCGGCCGGGCCGGGCCGGGCTCGGGCTCGGGCTCGGGCTCGGGCTCGTGGCTCGTGGCTCGGGGCCGGGGCCGTGGACTTGGACTTGGATCTTGGCAATTGGTCCTTTGGGCTGTTCCTTGGGCCTGTGAGTGGGCTTGGGCTTGGGCCTCCATGTATTATTTTTTTGGGCCAGAAAAGCAAATGTGATTGGGCCTAGATTCAGGCCCAATACGAGTAAGCCCAGCCGCAAGATCTGTCCAGATTCATTGATCTGGTTCGTCCAGGTTCAATGAATCGAATTCAAACGTTTAAACGTTTGTAACTCTCGTCCACCAACTTAATGGACATAATGGGCTGCCAGTAACTGACGTGGGCCTTAATGGTGTCCATTAACTCCTCCCATGGCCTTCTTGGCCATTAGCAGACACATAACAATCGCATCTCTCTCTGCATTCTTTTCCTTCTGCATTTCATAACGAGTTCAGTCCTCGTCTTCATCCAGTTCGCCGGGGCTCGGTGGTTTGCGGTGCTGCTACCTCCGAGACGAAAGTCGTTTCACCTTTTGGGAAGCTACGCCGGTTCCGTGAGCACTACCGGGGCGTACAGCTTCTTGTGGGGAGAGTTCCTACTCGACTCGACTTTACCTCTGTTCGTGCTGTCTCTGTTCGTGCTTGCTGCCTCAGAACGTGTTCCACCGTCCTAACACCTCCGTCCACCCCAGCTCCAGATTCCAACATAGTAGTTTTCAAAGAAATAAATATTCCAACAATGGATGCACGAAGAGAGAGAGAGAGGACATTATTGATTTTCATCTTGTATGCCATCCTTAGATGAAAGAGACGTAGGGATTGTCAGATTTACGAGTGGCGGGCGCCGTCGTTTTACGAGTAAGAAATGTTTTATTTTGCAGAAAAGAAAAGATTCCAGAAAATACATATATGTGCTTCAAAGTTATTGATTTTTATATAATCAGATGATTGTTTATCACTATTAACGAGACTCTATTGAATATAAAGTGAGACAATATAAATGGGACGGAAGGAATATTTCTTACCGGCATTTTATCGAACACACAATGGATACTCGTGTGCTCTTGTAGAAGCGGGAGATTTATAAATATCTTTTGTTTATTAATTTAGTTTTATCAAAAGCAACACATAGATTGGAGCAACATCAATTGATTGGCAGCAACCATGATGTAAGAGTTTAGAACAATTTCCCGATTACGTGTATCGTCTCGATTTATCGCGAGCACGGAGTGAAGGTATATTTGTATATTGAAAGATGTCCTGAAGTAAAGATTAATATTTTTCTTGTTCATGCAACCTTTCTTTGGCATGGATCGAAAAGAGTTATTTAAATTATAATTAATTTTCCCTATTTGTAAATTATATTCATCATATTAACATTTTATCGAACACCTGGTAGACACTCATGGGTGTCTTGTTAAAGTCGTAGATTTTTCAGTTTATGGAGTACTTTTTTCGAGAAGCTCTGCAAATCAAATTAGATGATGCGCGACAGACAATGTTAGAGAGAGAGAGAGTCGAAAGGACAAAATTGATTTTTCATCTTCTACTATATCCTTATATGAAAGAGACGGAAGAGTCGTATATGATAGTATTGGCACTATCTCGGACCTATTTTATGTACCGAAAATTATCAAATCCCTGCAACAATAAAATATTATAGAAAACAAAAATTTATGCTTCAGTCAATCATCATTAATTCAGATTTCTAGTTTAATTTAGTTTTCATGTACACAATATTTCGGATCGGCATTTTATCGAACACTTGTGGTAGACACTTCATGGCCTTAGACCATCTCCAACCCTATACTCTATTTTGCAGTATGCTACACTTCAAAATGAAGTATGACATACACTTTTTTAGAAATTCATTCCAACCACGTACTTTATATATATACTCTATTTGTAGTTTTTCATTTATTTTACATAATTAACATTTTCTAATGCATCATAAATATTAAATAATTAATTAAATTGTATCTTAAATAACATAATTTAAGTATATTGTGGATTGCTAATTTTTTATTTATATAAAATTAAATATGTTAAATTAAATAAAAATTATAAAATTTAGTTATAAATAAAATATACAATACAATAAATTATAAATCAAATTATATTAATGAAATGTAGTTAATTTTTTATTATATAGTTTAATATTGTTCAAATAGTGAAAATAGAGTATGAAGTATTGAACAGTAAAACTCCATATATATAGAGTTTTACTGTTCAATACTCTATACTCTTGCTGTAAAATAGAGTACGGTTGGAATGTCCTCCGTACTTCAAAATGAAGTAATACTCCATTTAAGAGTATGGGTTGGAGATGCTCTTAAACATTGTTTTTCTCTTTCTTACTTTCTCTTCTATTTGTGTAGAGTATTTATAATGGTGATTGTTGGAAGCTATACGTGTTGCGGAACTATCATAGCTATTTTCTCACTTGATTCGTCACGTTATAAACGATTTGTGACGGAACGTAATGACAGGTTTTTCCGATTTTGACCAACAATCGTGTAAAAAAAAAAAAAAAATTAAAAAAAAAAAAAAAAAAAAAGAACTAAACCGAACCGGACCGAAATTTCGGATATAGTTTTTACTTAAATATATTATTTTCACGTCAACACCGCCTACATTAAACGTGATAGTACAGTAATAGTTTTTACTTAAATATATTATTTTCACGTCAACACCGCCCCTACATTAATCGTGATAGTGGAACATTCTTAGCTCCCTCTAATATTTCCATATTTGTATAGTATCTTATTTTCATTTGGTAAATAGAACATTTTCTCTAAAATTTCTTTAATAGTTTTCGATGGAAATTAATGATAAAATATTATGCTTCTTTTTCAGTAGTTGAATTTATGTTAAATTAGGGTTTATCAATTACTCTTTGTGTCCCACTTCGATGGTAGTATATATACTATATTTGTAAAAAATAAAAAATAAAAGTTAACCCTAATTTAACTTTAGTATGGATCATCTTTTACTTTTCACTTTTAACGGTTTTTAAAAATTTAGTGTCCGATTCATTATCATATTTTTGTTTCTTGTGATTAGAAGATGTGCGTGTGGTTGGGGAGATATTGGTGTGGGGTTGATTATTAAATAGTGGGATATATATATATATATATATATATATATATATATATATATATATATATATATATAGCTGAGAGATCAAATGAGATCTCTAACTTTAGGTAGTAACTAGGATCTCATCCGAATCGTCCATTATCGTAGATCAATGGTTATTGCATAACGGTATATTTTATTATATTTGTTTTCTTTTAAAATCTAAAAGGTTATTGTGGTAATTAGTCCAAACCGCTATATCCGTTAATTAAGGGATATTAATTTAAACATCTCCTCATCCAATTCATTTTGGTCCCTTCCACGGTTATTCTTCCTATAATCTCTCCACGAACACACACACACTTTTTTTTTTTTTTTTCATTAAGCTATACTAAGCACTCAAGAGTTAAAGAATAAGCATTAAGTTTACCTAAATTAAGCCATTAAAAATTTGAAAAATGTTCGGGATATGCAAAATTAGCACCAAAAAAAAAAAAGCTTTTATATATTGATAGATAAGCAATTTCTTCTGCGGAAATAAGCATTAAAATATACAAAATAAGCAATAAAAGCAATAATTAAATTTCAGATGGGTAAACAATTCCATTAATAAAAATAAGCATTAGCGTGTATTAAATAAGCAATGCTTAAGTAACAAGAATGTAATGCTTAATTAATAGACTTACAGTGCTTACATATCAAAGATAATGAGATTTCTCATCATTAAGAAAAATGTAATATGGTTTAGAAGAAAATTGTTATCCATTTAATTATTCCATATTTTACCTATTATTCAATTGTGGTTCATGTAATCGAGAATTTGATGCAATTTTCTTTTTCCTGAATATTTATTGGTTTTCAAATTTTATCGCCTAAAAATTCTCCCTGAAGATCGCTTAATCCAATTACTGATTTGCCCTTAGTACATTGCAATTATTAATTCGTTGAATTTCGATTATTATAAATAGATTTGATCTAAGCCGTTTAATTTTACAAAATCAAAGGATAATATTGGATCCTAGTTAACACCTAAGGGATGGTTCCCATTGGAACCGCTCCCTATATATATATATATATATATATATATATATATATATATATATATATATATATATATATATATATATTAAAAGAAAGTATTTTCACCAAGCAAGTTTCCATGATAGGAAATATTAAGGGAGCATTAAAACCAATTTAATAATGTACACCATTAAAGTAGTTCATTATTTAGGCCAGGTCAATGTGATCAGCAGCGACGGTGACGTTACGAGGATGTATTGTCCCTTTCAAATTTTCTTTTGTCAATTTCTGACACGGTTTTCTATGCTTCTTGACGATGCTTTTTAAAATGGATTTTCGAACGAAATTTTTCTTTTACGGGATACTACGAGTAGTAAAGAAAAAAATTATTCGAAAATCCATTTTAAAAGTATCCCGTAAAAGAAAAAAAAAATATTCGAAAATCCATGTTAAAACGCGCCATCTAAAAACGTGGAAAAGCGTGTCATAAATCGACAAAAATTAAATGACTCAACTTGAAAGGGATAGGGGGAGTATTTAACAATATTCATAGCGTTATTTATTCATTTTATTTATCAGGCAAACACAACTCACACACGCACTCAAGGTGTTTCGAACCTCCGACCTCTTGTAACTGTGACATTTATGTAGTGGACAATTAGCATGGGACGAAGGGAATACTAAGGTATACTCCCTCCGTCTTTAAATAAATGTCCTCAGCCGCCATTTTGTGCAAATCAAGGAGAAGGGTAAATTGACATTTATGCCCTTAAAATCCTTGATTTTTTTTTTTTTTTTTTTTTTTTTGTGCAAACCAAGGAGAATGGTAGTTTTGGTACTTTAGTGTAATTTTTGCTTGAAAATTTGTGTGTGGACACTTATTTAAAGACAGAGGGAGTAATATGTGTGTTATAGCAAGTGAGATTCAATTCATATCTTAACATGCGTTTTCTGACAATTTTCCGACAAATTATTCACGAGAGTTGACGAAGGGTGTGGAAATATTGTAACACCAGACTGTGTAAGTGAGTAGGTGAATGAATTCATTAATTAGTATACATGTGAGTAGTTGCCCTTCAATGCATGTTCATCATGAACACTCACACTTACAATCGATAATATCTCAAATTTTAAAATTTTAATTTGTCCGAGGTTTATATTTCAATGCTATAATTATTAAAAAAAAAATCAGTATAAGAAATATGAATATTCTAAAAAATTATACCAGAAAGTGTAAATCCTGCTAAAAAAACACTAAGTTTTAAATAAATATATAAAAAAATTATCGACACGACACTGTTATGTCATCGATCGGCCTTGGAGGAAGGTGGAACATACCCTTCTTGGGGGAGGAATTAATTGCGATATGTTTTGAGGACTTTTGCTTCAATAATAGGTAGAAAAGGCGCCGTTGTGGTTTCTCTTTATAGTGTTAATACTATATTGTACTATTAATCATGCTTGATATTTCTTCAATAAACAATTACTATTTGACATCAAGCTAATTATGGAAAATTCCATAAGCTAGGGGGAAATACAAACTATACAGCATGAGTAGGAAATTATGAATATTAAAAATAATGTCACGTTCTCAAATTTGAGCGTCTCATAAGTTTCAGTTAGACGATTCACAAATCGGAAAAAAAAATAAAAATTGAAGTCCGTGAATTTTTATACAAAAATTGGAAAACTTACTTACTATTACGAAGCGAGAGCTCCGTGATAAGATAAATTGACTATATATAATTTCATATCTTTATTACGCTCGTTGCTTAAATATGCTTTTGTTTCTAAATGGTTAATATGATTTGTTACGTTATCAAAAAAATTATAAAAACACAACATAAAAATAAGATTAAATGATATTTAGGGCACGATTAGGACATGATCAAATCCAGACTAGAGGATACCATCCGTCGTAGCATAGATCGAAAATACTAGTACTAATAGTAATATTTATAACAGCCAATAAATGTCGACTTCCTATATCATCGACCCATGACCATTGCTAATTTTCCCCCATTCCGCTAATAGAAATGGAACGGATGACGGTTCTCCTCCGCAGCGCGGCAGGTCCGGCGGAGGCGGCAGCATCTTCTCGTTGGGAGCTTTACCGTCTTTCACGATAAATGCCAATTTCATTCCCCAACTCTGGTGACGATCGAAATGACAATGCATGAACCAAACTCCTATAAAAAATGATCCGTTTTTATTCAAGTTGGATCAAGATAGTTGGGACGGAAGGAGACAGAGTATAATATATTATATTATATGGAGAAAAATCAAAACCTGGATTGTTAGCCTTGAATCTTATAGTGGCCCAACCGTTGATGGGAACCACGGTCGTTTCCACCAAGGGCGGGTCGACTAGGTTGTATCCGAGGGGGTCGCGGGTCGGGTCGAAGTTCCCGAACCCCGACCCGACCACGTAGAAGTTGTGGCCGTGCAAATGCATGGGGTGGTCGAACCCGTCCGCGTGGTTGGTCCCCTGGAACACGATCTCGACGGTCGCGCCGTAATCGAGGAACATGACCGCGGTCTTGAGCTCGGGCAGCGACTCGTTCCTCGCCTTCTCGCCCCTCACGAAGTTGAACGTGGAGGGCGGTTCATCAGGGAAATCGGCGGTGTAAACCCCGCCGATCCCCCGGTAGTAGGCGTCGAGGATGTCAACGGACCTCGGGAGCAGCATCGAGACGTTGTTCACGCTCGCCAGAACCCTCTCGGGCCCGCCGCACGTGCTCTCCGTGCATGGCCATAGATTCATGGCCAGCACGAAGAACAGGCTCTGCGTTATGTCCTTCGGCACGTGCGACGGGTGCTCGTCGCTAGCTAGGCTTCGGATTCTGTTGGAGTATTGGTTGGTTAAGTCGGAGGACTCCGTCCACACGGTGAATTGAGCGAAGTACGGGAGCTGCGGCGGCGGTGATGACGGAGGCGATCCGGCGTACTCGATGATTCCGGTGGCCGGGGCGTAGTCCGTGCCACGGGCGAAGACCTTGGCGGCCATGTAGTACCGGCCGGGGGGCTGATTAGCTTGTAGAAGGAAGTCCATGGTCTGGCCGGGGGCGATTGCCACGTAGTCGGTCGAGAGGGGCTTCGTGTAGGCGCCGTCGGTGCCGACGACGGTGACGTTGTGGCCGGAGATCCGGAAGTGGGAGACGTAGTTCAACATAGCGTTTACCATCCGGATGAGGTAAGTCTTGCCCACCTCAACCCTCAACTTGAATGCATCTGCGCCCACAAATTATTTTAATACTTACATTCTATTAGAGATAGAGAGAGAAAAGGAATAAAGGAATAAATCGTTAAATAATAAATAATAATAATTAGATATTGGAATTTTAGTTATTAAATAGTCACAAGTTAATTAAAACTCCTAATTGCAATATGGAATTAATTAAACTAAATCATGTAAATAAATTAAAATTATTGCAAGAACATACTCGAATCATGTAGTAATAAATTAATATTATTGCAAAAGCAAACTCTAATCATGTAGTAATAAATTAATATTATTGCAAAAGCATATTCCAATCATGTAGTAATAAATTAATATTATTGCAAAAACATACTCCGTTCACTTGTATAGATAATGTCATGATTTCTATGTACATAAATACTTTTGTTATTTTCAAAAAAAATATAACTTTTAAAAAATATGAACCATGTCAATTTTTAATATTTTTGACGTTATCCTGAATTCTCAAGCCAAGAGTCAAGAGTAAGACGAACATTCTAATATTAATATTTGAGACACGGTTGATAAAGTAGACAGTGAAATATGCACCTTGTCTCGAGCAAGGAAAGAGGTCACCAGGCTGGCCGTTAATGAGGAAAGCGTCGCAAACTTGGCCGTCGTGCCCGGTGGCGAAAAAGTTCTCCATAATTTCCTGCACGTCACCGTTCCACCACTCTCCTGTGAACAAACACTCCACAATGAGTATAGAGAGAGAGAGAGAGAGAGAGAGAGTTTACAAGACAAATTAATACCTAGTAGTATGGGTACTTGAGCATGAGGCTTAGGGAAAGGATAAGTCTCTCCCTTGGGTGGTAGAATGATAATGGCGCCATGGATAGTAGCTCGAGTCCAGTCGACGTGAGCGTGCCACCACAAAGTCCCTTCCTCGTCCGAAAGGATCATCTGTTGCCGGAACCTCCCCCCCGGAGTGATAGGGCATTGTGTGATAAAGCCGGTGCCGTCTCCCCACGGATATCTCGGCATTTTCACCCCATGCCTGGGAAAACCATGGCATTTCACTAACATTGAACCAAACCCTAAAATATATCACAAAAAACTAGTATATACCAATGGATGGTTATGTTTTGGTCGGCTCGGTTAATAACATCGACTATCACCAGATCTCCCCGTCTGGCATATATAGTCGGCCCCGGGAACTGTCCGTTCACCGTCAGCATTGTCTTGTTGGTGCACAGCCTACTGTGTGAGGATTTCATCACCTTGAACAAGATAGAGTTCTTCGTATTAGCGAAAAACAAAACAAAACAAAACGAAAAGATCGTAAACACTTACTTCGAACCTATAGTTACGAACTGAAGCTGCTTGGACCTGTGCCAGCAGAGTACTGCCTAAGAAGCACAGGATGAAAACCTCCATGGCCTTAAACATTGTTTTTCTCTCTCTAGAAATTTGAGAGAATTATGTGTGATTGGGTATTTATATATAATTTGCATGTTTGGTATGTAAGATAAAACCTAAGATATGCCCAAGATTTAGTCATAGATAATTGCCACATAGGATTAATCTTGCCACCTAGGATTAATCTTACCTTTTTTTGTCTTGGCTCAACCCCAAGATTAAAATAATCTTAATGATTGAATCTTGGGCAATTCAATACTTATCTTAGATTTAATCTAGTCTTACATACCAAACAAGCCCAATGGCGACTGTAGTTGCGTTCCTATGGCTTAATATATATAAAACGTTTTTCTCAAAATGTTTTTTAAAACACGTGGGTCTAACACTTTAATTGGTAGTAATTCTCTTTTCACATTTGGATACTTAACTGATTGACTCATCACTTGCTATTTTAGTTCAACCATGCACTCTACAGCCCTATTTTAGAAAGCGAGACGATTTTTTCGCACAAGCGAATCGATAACTCACGATAAGCTCCAATCAATAAATACCGAAAGTTTATAACTATACACATATTATACTCCCTCTGTCTCATTATATTAGTTTTATTGAGATACGACACAGTAATCAAGGCATGCATAGGTGTTTTTGTGTATTGGATTGTTTCCTTTTTAGGAAATAGTACAAACAAAAATGGAAAGTGAGGCTAACAGAGTAGAACTAAATAAAAATAACAAAAAACAATTGAATAACTAAGCTAAGCACAAAACTAAATACTCTCTTTGTCTCACTTCAATTGGCTTGTTTCATTTCGACACGAGATTTGGGTGCAGTGTTAAAAGTGAAAAGTAAAGGGTTAACATTTTAGAAAACAACCCAATTAAAGTGGAATATCTCGATTAAGAAAAGAAGTCAAGTAAAGCGGGATTAAAGGAGTAATAAAATAGAACTAATTATACAACAGACGAAGGCATTCGGCCGTGTATACAGTTTGGCCGCCTATACATGAACATAGGACTACCGAAGTGAGACGAAAAAGAAGGCATTAAGAAATTGGATTTTCAAAACGGATTGGATATCACAAGCTGTGCTTCACGCACCTCTCCCTTCCACACGTAGATGATAAGGTTATCTTCTTGTTGTTTTTCTTTATTTCCTTTTTCGAATAGTTATATTTCTTTTCCTTTTTCTTTTCTCTCTCCACAAGAAAGGAAAGAAAAAAGTAAACTTTAGTTTATGAGGGAGACTCTCAGTATTAGGGCATCTACAATGGTTGGGCTCTTGTCCATGTGTCAAAAGATAGAGCCCAACTTTATTTTTGAGCACCATTGGAGAGCCCAAAATGAAGAGCCCGGCTCTCCTGCAAGAGCCCGGGCTCTATGTTACTTGTGGGGCCACTATATGTGCATTACATTTTATTTTACATTTAATAATAATAATATTGATAAAAGTGGGACCCAATAATGGTATTAAGAGCCCTAAAATTAGAGCCCATGATTGTGAAATATTTTAAGTTTAGAGCTCTTGTCCATGTGTCAATTTATAGAGCCTCATTTGAGGCTCTCCATTGTAGTTGCCCTTAGCAACTAACAACTGCTGGCCAATCATATGAAGACACAAGTTGATAAAATCTATTTCTAAATCCTGTCTTTTTTCGTTCGTCCATAAAAATTAGAATTCTACTTTTGTTATATAATCTTCAAAAACCATTCAACATGACAATCATCATAATTGGGATTAATCAATCAAATTAAAGATACTTAGATGAAGTGAATTAAAGACATATATTATACTTTTCATATAGTTTTAATATGATATCACAATATTGATCTTAAACTAAATTTTATTATAGGGATAAAATAAGTAAACCGAATTTTATCACGTAAAGACACTATTATAATAAGTATAGATATGTCGTTTTAACCGGGACTGAAAGAGTATAATGCTAGTAAATACTAGTATAAACTAACCGGGTAGGTGAGGTAGGTGGGTAGTAAATCATGCATGTTTGAATGTCATTAGGAAATCTTATGTGGTGTGGAGTATAATTAATTGTTATTGACAATTAAATTTCCACGTTTTAAAGTTACTTCACAAGTAGCCAAACTTTAATTCTAGTGAAAATGTGAATGCAAGTAATATAAAATTTTAATTGATAATTAGTAGTACTTTTTGCAATATTTATAGAAATTTACATTACTAGCCTTAAATTAACTATAGAATAAGGATAAAATGAATAAATTAGAGCATTAGCAGCAGAGTACGAGAGAATACGAGAGTACGGCGTATGCTAGTTAAAAAGTGTGCTGACTAGGACAAAAAGTGTGCTGACAAGGACAGAGTACGGCGTATGCTGAAAAGTAGTGCAGTAGAGTACGGTGTATGCTGTTTATTTTATGTGCTGACTAGACTATGCTGACTGGACATTGTTAGTTATTTGTTAATTCTTATTTCGATTTAATATTTTTCTTGTCGTTCGAATACGAGTTTTTTTAATAAATCAAATCATATTGAAGAAAGTTTGAAAACTTACAATACAAAGATTTTAAAACATAAAAAACAAAACAATTAAAGGGTGAAAAAATGGAGAAAAAATCAAATGTGAACAACTTGTTAAAAATGTGAACAAGTCAAAAAATAGGAAATAATACGTTAGAAAAAAGAAAACAAAAATTAATTAAAATTATAATCCATAATCTTTAAATTAAAATTGAAATACGGGAAAAAAAATGAGGAAGAATACTTAATTAAACATAGAAAAAAGGAAAGAAAAGAAAAAAAAAAAGGAACAAAAAGAAAATAGAAATTGGAATCGGAATCGGAATCGGAAAGAAGAAGGAAAAATAATAATAATTCAAACAGATATATATATATATATATATATATATATATATATATATATATATATATATATAATGGATACTTCATTTATCTCAGTTCAATTGATTAACTTAACTAATATGGTCGTCCCATACGAATTTGTTATACTACCTCCATCTCATATAAAGTAGTCTCATTTGAAAATGGTGCAATAGCCAATGAGGAAGGAAATATGTGGTTGTAATTGATTGTGAGGAGAGAGAGTTAATTATAAGTATTCTTTGCATTTTAGGAAATGAGACTAATATGCGAGATGTACGAAAACGGCAAATAGGACCTACTTATACGAGATGGAGGTAGTATAATGAAAATCCCTTACATTTTTACTTTTAACACTGAGCCTAAAATTTCGTAACGACGTGAAACAAGACAACTGAAATGAGACGGATCGAAGGGAGTATATATTTTCATCTTTTTTCACTTATCTAGTTATCTTCTCTCCTAGTGTGAGGTGTATGAGTACTCATACAATACTTGAAGTCTTATATATCAACACCAATCATTTAAATGGGAAAAGGTGGTAAAGGGCAAACACATGAAACCTCACATCCATCAAACATAAGAGTGATTTACTACCCACCTACTCATGCTATTCATATTGTAAAAGTTTTATACTCCCTCCGTTTCTTTCTAAGTGACTCATTTTATTGTTATATACCTCACATATAAATATAAAAGGGGTCACTTAGGAAGAGACGGAGAGAAAATTTATGATCACATGCGCTTTTTTCATAAATGACATGCTCTGTCCCAGTTCAACAGTCTTGTTTTTTTTCGATATAAGATTTTATACACGGTGTTAACGTGAAAAGTAAAGGAAATTTAAAATAAATTATGTACGTCTTAGAGAACATGACTATTGAAGTAAAACGAAATAAATATATCGACATAATAACATTTTATATACAACTTGTAGAAACATGTCCACATTTAGTATAAATCAATGCATCTCAATTTAAATTGACAATTGCATTTATGCCTGGCATTCCAAGCCAGCACATTTTAAGTGTCTAATTTATATAAATGATTTATGTAAATGCAAGACTCAAAATATATTTCATGCTTCCGACGGTATAGAATACGATACAATTTTTATGATTAAGATATAATTTCATGATGTTCTAATGTATTTTCAGTATTGTTATAATGCATTCGTCATTATTAATACATCTATAATGCTGATTAACCGTGAAGTCGGTCCCGTTACTTTCTAGCTAGCTAGGCTCGATCTTTATAATTTCGTTCGAATACATAACTCTAGAAGAAGCAGAAGGCAAGACAGTGACCTCACAGTACACACAAAAATCCAGATTATATATATATACACCATAATTAACTCTCGCTTTCTTTCAAATGTTTTTTTTATTCAAACACATGTTAAAAGTGTTGGAAAATATTGCTCCACACAAGGGGGTAGGTGGGTAGGTAAATGAGCTGAGTTTGTTAGAGTTAATTTTGGTGAGCATGTGATGAGTAGTTGCCAAATTTTATGTTTTATTTTGTTTTAAAAAATGAACCAAACAATAGCGGAGCGGCCATATGGTAAAAAATGACTTTTTTACGTCATCGCTTTGTATATTTTGTACCTCACATATTGAATATACAGGGGGTTTTAAATGGTGTTAAACGAAAGGAGCAACAAACTAAGGCTGCAGAATTCGGGGTAAACCCAACCATCTGCAGTATTTGACAAATCTCGATCGTTATTATATTTATTACTCCGTTTGTCCCACTTCACTTGACTTTCTTTTTTAATCGGGACGTCTCAGTTCAATTGGCTTGTTTTTCTAAAATTGAAAGAATTAACTCTTATTTTTCAATGTGGGGCACTTACTTTTCACGTTCTTCCGTACCGAAATAGATTAACCAATTGAAGAGGAACGGAGAGAATAAATCACGGCGTGACAAAAAAAATCGAGAAAATAAAATAAATAAAACATCTTGCATTATTGATGTGGACTATTAATTGTTTCTGCAAATGAATGAATGATAAATGTTGAAGATAGCAACAGCAAATGAATTAATGAACGAACTAATGAATGATAAAATTTCATCTTTATTTTATTTATTTATTTTCAATATTTTTGCAAAAGTCCATTTCCCCCTACTAAATTTGAAATTAAAAAAAAATATTAAAAGCTTTGAATTTCACAAATTCCCATTTGATTTTCATTTTAAGGCAATATTTTTACATGTTGCATATAAGAATTTCTTATCTGAAATTGAAGAAAATCAGAACTCATTTTTATTTTCTATGTAAATTGAATATATATAAAATTTTGAGATGAAATTTCTCTTAAAAAATATACGAAATGTTATTATTTGGAGATGTTATCCATACTTCCATATTACATTTTTTTTTTTTACGCATTGCAATTTCATCTCATTGGGAAATGATGTTAAGCATCTCTTACAAGAATCATACTGTATCGATGATTTGTTTTAAACCCCGTCAATGATTCCCGTAGAATAAACTATAAAACAAGTCTTTATTTTTGTCTTTGCACAACGGATTACAAAGACAAATTTTCACACTTAATCGCTTTCGTTTAACATATATAATTTGTCAACACAAATTAATGTATTGTAAATCTATACACTCACATAATCCACTTATAACATTTTAGGTCTATTACAATGTTAATTGAGAATAAAAAATGTTAACTCTATGATAAAAGCATTTAATCATATTATCGATTTCATATTTGAAATTAATTAGCATATTGATTACCTCGATATTTACCATTGTAAAAATTTCTGCAATATACATTGGGAACATACTTTTCTCATTATTTGCATACAACCGTATAAAATAGAATTCTGTCATTGTAAATCTTTCAATCAATAATGTAAAACAATATAACCATGTATATAATCCTATGGATGCTATTATTGTCTTTAAAACTATACCGAATTTATAATTTTACTGATTCTTTGATTTGGAATTCGATGAAGTTTGCACTAACACCACTTAACTATGAAGAATATAATAGAATTTGGAGACTAACCGAATTCTTCATTTCTATTGAAAAGTTAACCAATTGAACTGAGATAGATGAAGTATCTATTATTAATCTTATCTATTTAATCTGAATTATTTTGATTTGAGATTTGAATTTTCATAGTCGTAGGAAAAAATCTCACCTTTCGTCCCACGAAAATATGTCTAATTTTTCGTATTGGGTCATCCCAGAATCCGTAAGAATACTTTTGTCCTAATTTATTAATATTATCCTTATTCTATAGTTAATTTAAGGCTAGTAATGTAATTTTCTATAAATATTGCAAAAAATACTAATAATCACCAATTAAAATTTTATATTACTTGCATTCACATTTTCACTAGAATTAAAAGTTTGGCTACTAATTAAGGGTTTAATTATACTCCACACCACATAAGCTCTCCTACATGAGACCATTCAAACATGGATTTTAAGTGCGGGGATAAAAGTGAAGTAAGAGATCCACGCTGAAAAGTAAGAGTTACTTATTTCCGTTTTAGAAAACATCCCGATTGAAAAATACAACAAGTGAATTGGGACGGCTGGAGTATTTCAAAGAGACAGCCCGACCCAAACTGCACCATCTATATGGATTCTTAAATTCGGGTTGGTCCCGCCCAGTTGACAACTCTAGATGTACGTACTATATAGTACATCTTTCAAAATGTCTACCACCCTTTAACCCAATCACGTGAAAAATGAGTGGTGGTGAAGAAACAATCGATAAATAGTAAAGTTGTTTTGATATTTGGAATTATATAGGCATAAATCCAAAATTTCAATCTAATTAAAGTGAGATGCATTATTAGTTTTGATAACATATAAAAAATGTAAACCCAAGTTCGTACAAAAAGTAGCGTAAAAAGCGAATGAAATCCTTTATTATCTATCGGATGACATTTTATATCACATTTGTAGATGATTGACACGTAATAAATTTTTGGGTTTAGAAATTTCAAATTGCTAGGGCACATATGTTTTTCCTTTAAATCTTAAATTCTACAGCATTGATTATGTCACGTGTCAATTACCTACGAATATAATAGAGGACGTCATACCGACAGACAATAGAGGAGCTGAAGTGCTACAATTGAAATTGGATGTAATATTACAATCCGATATATCGACAAATTTTAAAATTATTCTTAATATATACTACATATATCATGCTCAAGATGACACGTTTCTTAAATATACATATGTGTAAAATAATATAAATGTGTTGTCTTAAAGACGGAGAGAGTATGTAGTACATACATAGAAACTATAACACCCCGAAACTTTTATTGGGCCCAATAGTTTTAGTAGGCCTAAACAATCTTTTAATTGGGCCATTTATATTATGAAAATAGTGGACCTAACTTCTTAAATTATATTAAGCCCAAAATAAAGAAATGTCTTAATTTATGATATAATTAGAACGCTACCCGCAATTTATTGTTAATAAAAAAAGTGGGCCGTATAAATTTATATAGATAACATTATACAACTGCATTAAAATTTCATCGATCATTTGATGAAATTTACCGATACCGAGATTTTCGAAAATTGTAGGTTTATTTCCAAATTTTGGGAATTCCATACACATAATGGATAATACTATATTTCATCGATCATTTGATGAAAGATAATAAATATTACATAACACACACCGGTACATAATCAATGTATGGTGAAAATATTGATCATAAAATTGCAGGTAAAAAACAAAAGGGGTCATTCTATTATAACTAAAAAAAGTTATTTGAATGTCAATGTTGGAAGAGAAGTATAAAAATCCATATAATGCATAAAATTAATATGTGATAATCCTGTTTACACTTTTTCCTATTCACACTTTTTCGTTCATTTTTCCAATCAATCCATTTTCTCTACCTTAATATTCTTGATTTTGTCGGCATGATTCTTGAATAAATCTCATAACTCGATGTTTGTACTTATAGTTTATTAGGGAAAATGAAATAGAACTAAAAATATAAAATATCCGTTAAAATAGAAGTGAGAATACAAAAATACCCATCGTATTTTCTGCAAACTTCAAATTCATTCCATTATATGTAATCATCAAATAATTTAAAATTTCTCTTAATATTAAGTTATTTTATCACAATTTTCTTCAAAAGAAAGTAATATCGTTGTGTAGGCATTGATGAGCAATTGGAGACTTATTTTTAAAGTCTTTTGTATAAATCGTATTACTCTAATTTTGTTTGTCGGGTGATTTTAGCTTATTTTGTTTTGTACATAAGAAATTATATGATACTATTTGTTCCTAAATTATTGTGAATTTAGAATATCAAATTTCTCAGCACCAACACCTTCAACTTATTAGGTGCTTTATATTGTACTCCATTTCGACATGATATTATAATTAGAACAACGCTATTCATAATCAAGTTAATTGAGATTCCTTGTCATGTAGGAATGTCATAAAAAAATGTAAGTGAGTAGATATATATCATATAATTATACTCTCACTAATATACCTGATGAACCTTCGATTTGCGGCCCAAATATGTATATAATTTGTGTGCGGAACATAGAAAGAAACGAGGGATTTACGTGGTTCGATCGGATTGATCTACGTCCACGGGGAGGAAAGTATATATGTTTGTATTCAAAATAGCATAAATGAGTACAATACAATCAAGTCTCCTATTTATAGATGATATTCATAGCGGTTGTGGAGGTGAGACGTGGAGGTGTGGGCAGTTTTTCCAGCCCTGATTTCTTCTCCATCAACCCACGTTCTGGGTTTAGGGCTCAACTCCCTGGGCCTGTATTTGGTGCGGACTGGTCTTGCCGATCTGGGCCTATTGGGCCTACACCGATCTGGGCTTGACGACTGGGTCTGTTACTAGGTTTTGGGCCTTTGGGCCTAGGGAGATGGGCCATTTCCTATCAATACCATTAAAATTAGTTTTGCAATCTACATTATTTCTTTAGATACATTCTTATCTTCAAATAAGATTTAGCTGTAAAAGTAAATCAAGGATAAACAACGTAAATATATAGTTTCTCAACTTGAATGTTCTTCCACCAATTTAAGTCTCTTCCCCTGTCATTTACATCTGTTGCATTAAAAAGAAACATTATCAAAACATGCTTTACAATAATGTTCGAATTGGTATATAATTGCATATAAAAGTAATTCATCATCATTCAAGTAGTTTAAGAGAGAAGAACATTAATTTCTTCAAAAAAAGAAAAGAGAGAAGAACATTAATTTTGTGATCAAATTTTCCATCTAAAGTTTGGATTTTCAATATTAAGGATAGGCACTCCTTACGCAAATAAAATTTTCAATCCCAATCAAAATATGTTACGAAATAAAAAGAGAGTAAAAGATATTAGGATGAGTCTGCTATGAGCCTTGAGGCGTTTTGTCAGCGAATTTAATCTGATTAACACTCAATCGATCTCATCCAAAAATAGATGCAGATTAATAAGGTAAATATTCGAAAATTTATATGAAAATACTTACTTTATATCTACTGCCATAAATCTTCATCCATGTTATATGATAATGACTTCATCCATGTTATATAATAATGACGATACTCTGGTATATATGAGTCTGAGGCGCAGTTGAATCTTCATCCAAATTTGCTGCTCGACGCCGCCATTCAACCACGTTTCATCGTCCGTAGTGTGATCCATATATATATATAGGTTTCAATTTTTGAAATAAGAGAGCGGCGAACACCGTATAAATTAGAAATCTTTTGGTGAAAAGATGTGTCCCTTAATTTTTAATATGAAAATTGAAATAATAATATTTATTTAATTGTTGAAATGACAAAATTATCCTCTATACTTAGAAGTGAAAATACAACCCTGTATTCTGTTTTTATAATATATAGATTAGCTTTAAGTATTCTTTATATTATATACGCTAGAACCTCTGTTAAGAATATTTTTGGAACTATAGAAAAGTATGATTCCTGAATAGATGCATGTGAATAATTCTGTATTTTATTTTCCAAATTTTAATGTGCATGAACAATGTCTTTATTAGATAAGTATGTGTGGTATAATGTAGCACATGCAAATTTCACGTGAGAAGCTTTGAGTTTACTCGACATGTTGAAAATATTTTGGGATCAACCAGAAAGTGTACTTGTGAACGAGCTATTAAAGACATGCAAGTTAGAAAAAACGGTTGTAACAAAAAATATGAATTCATTAATTGTCACAAGCAACTCTAGACAAATATTCTTAATCAACATGAATTTATTGTAATGATATATATTTATATTATATTTAGTTGTGATTTATTCCTATATAGAGGTGTATTTCTATAAGACTGAACTTTAAAAAATATGAATTATGATAAATATGGAGTTTATTCCAATATATAACTAGTCCCAAGTCGAGACCATGAAATTTTGTGATAAAATAAGAGTTTGTTTCTTAATAGAGTATTCTTTTACAGATGTTCTACCGTATTAACAAATGAATAAAGTGTATTTCCATCGAACTGCATAATAACCATAATATCAATAAACTATAATGAGAAATCTAGGACGGGTTAATGTAATCGAATGTAGAAGAATCGGAGACGGGCAGCATCGTTGCTGCTCTACCGGAGGACAGTAGTCTACGTCTCCGATTAAATGAGCTTGGTTTCCGGCAACTGCGGTAGTTGCTGGGAAGTAAGGAAGTAAAAAATAGAAGAGGATGAAAGAAGAAATCAACAATATTAGATGAGTTTTTTGTGTGTTATGTTGCTTTGGAAGCTTCTGTATAATTCAAGGAGAGAGAGAGAGAGAGATAAAGAGGGAGAGAAGGGAAGGGTGTTACTAAGAGGAATGAAATGAGGTTCAACCATTTGGAATTAGAATTGATTCTTATAGGTAGGTCTTGCCGAATTCCACACTTAGCTTGTAAGTATTTGCACCCTCTGCTTAATTTAAATAATAATAAAAAGTAGACGTACTCAGACGAGATAAAGAAAGCGACACCATTATCTGCACCTCGTTCTAAGCATTTATACAAGACTCCGGGTTGACCGTTGATGATCCGTTGCCTAAACCTCGTTCCGGGAGTGATGGGGCACTGTGTCACGAAGTTGGTCCCATCCGTCCACGGATATCTCGGCATTTTCACTCCGCGCCTAAAAATTTGACCATATTAGCATAACTTGTGCAACTATCATACGTTACTATTAAAGTGCATAAGTCATTTACCATACATTCGTACTTTGAATATTTTCATTAAATTGTTATCCCAAAAAATATTGGTTTGTAGGCTACTGTCTGGGATAGGATCTAAAATTATCCCGTACACATCGAAAATAGCGATTTCAGGTTCTCACGATGTCTGAAGAACGAGAAAAAGTTAGGCACTTTTGCATGTTGAATTGATTTTGATAAAATTGCCAACTAAACTTAACTTGGACATTGGAACTTATCACACTATTATATGAATTAATTGTCAAATTAAAGTGAATATTTAAAGGAAATAATTCGAGAGAAAGCCATTGAAGTTGAAATTCTTGGTGATTATTGACTTTAATTTTTCATAAAAAGAGTAAATGTCAAAAAGGGAATTTGTTTATGGAAAAGTAAATATATTTTGGACGCGTAAAATGGCTCTAATATTCAAAGTATGAGAAAATTCAAACAAACTAGAAGTTGAAAAATGTAAAAAAAACATTGAAAATTTTTAAAAAAAGCTTCTTAATTTCCAAATCAGAGGCAAAAGTCATCATGATAATCTTATCCTACTCTCAATTCTTCTTCATTTCTTACCTCTACAAATACTTTGAATTTACGAGCAAATAGATATGTTATAGTTCAAGAAAAGAACCAAAAAAAGAACTAAAAACCCTAATATATTTAGATATTTTCGAGCATGAATTTTCTGGTGTTTTATTTTTCATTATTTCTTATCTTATTTTGTGGATTTGTAGAAGTTGATGGGAAAATCCAAAGGCAGAAATTTGTGGTGAGTATATATTACTATAAACTCATGGCTACCATTTTTAGAAACGTATTGTTTTGTGTAGAAATATTGAAATAATCATGATTGGAGCTTAGATGCATGAATTTCCAAATATTTTAATGCAGAAGTGCTCTTTTACCCACGGTCGGCATATTTTGTGTGTCTACGGATGATATGATAGTGTCATGCTGATAATTTTATTTTTTTCTCTGAGGGTTTAGCTTTTTTTAATAAGGTTATTATTTGAAACGATTTTTGCAGTTGCAAGATGTTCCATACACAAGATTATGCAGCACAAAGAGAATATTGACCGTAAACGGGCAATTTCCCGGGCCCACATTAACTGCTAGGGTGGGAGACACGCTAATCGTCGACGTCATCAACCGAGCAAGCGAGAATGTGACTATCCACTGGTATATGAACCGTAGATCATACAACCATCAAAAGTTTGAATTTGTTTTCATTTATCATATTTTAAAACAAAGAAATTACATAACTTTGCTTATAATGGCAGGCACGGGGTGAAACAGCCAGGAAACCCGTGGTCGGATGGGCCCGTGTACATAACCCAGTGCCCTATCCGACCGGGGATAAACTTCAGCCAGAGGATCGTGTTGTCCGACGAGATCGGGACCCTATGGTGGCACGCTCACATCGAATGGTCGCGTGCCACGGTATACGGCGCACTCATAGTTTTACCCAAAGAGGGAGATGCCTATCCCTTCCCTAAGCCTAGTGCAGAAATTCCCATAATATTAGGTCAGCATAATATCTTACGCTTTTACGCTGCTTTTTATTATCTCACGAGTCTGTAAGCGTAATCAAACGGGACAAAATGACGTGCAGGAGAATGGTGGAAGAGTGATGTGCAAGCAGTGTTGACTGAAGCCCTTCAAAGTGGAGCAGACCCTAATGCTTCTGATGCTTACCTCATCAATGGACAACCTGGTGATTTATACCCTTGTTCCAATTCAGGTAATCTTTTTATATAAATATACTATTTGTGCATATATATATATATATATATATATTTGCATATATATATTTGGAATTAATTTTGACAACAACCCCACTAATTTTTTTAACCTAAATATGGAATTTTATTGATTAGAATATTGATACCCGTGACTCAAATTCCATTGCTTTTCTCTCTTTTTTTTTTCTTTTTTTTTTTTAATAAATTGAAACGAGTCAAAATTTAAATGTGAAAAGGGAAAAAAGGAGGGTAAACAAAAGTGTATAGTGCACTAATCAATGAAAATTTGAAACCATAAAATCGAAGTAGAGATGTCAATCGGGCTGAATTGGCTTTGTTATAAGCCGGCTCGAGCCTGGTCCGGTTCAGCAGATGTCGGTGGCTGAACCGGGCTGCCCTTAAAATGGGTCCTAACCCCGAATAAACTTCATACTACATAGGTCTCGAGTGAGCTTAGTTTTAGCCGAAGCCCCGCCCAGGCCCGGCCTGCTCTATTAGTGGGCTTTAACTGGGCGGTCGAAAAGATTATGGGCTAATATGAGCCTGCATGGTTAGGCTCGGCCGGCCCGACCAGTTGACAACTCTAGTTTACGAGTTCGATTTTTCCTTGTTCATTTAAAAATGTCTCATTTTTCATAGGTATTGAAATTAATTAACTTATTTATGTTGAAACTTTTACACGTACAGATACGTTCAAGGTGACGGTAGACTATGGCAAAACATACCTACTTCGACTGATAAATGACGTCATGAACCAAATCATGTTCTTCAAGATCGCCGGCCACAACTTCACCGTCGTCGGCACTGACGCCGCCTACACGAAGCCCTTCTCCACCGACTACGTCGCGATTTCTCCGGGCCAAACCCTAGACCTATTGTTAGAAGCCAACCAGACCCCTAGCCGCTATTACATGGCGTCTGGTCCCCACAACGTCGCCGGAACCGTCGGCAACGGGACCACCACTGCCATTCTCGAGTATTCGGGAAACTACTCCGCCCCTTCGTCTCCTCCCCTCCCCTCCCTCCCGGATGTCAACGACACTGTTACTGCCGAAGCTTTCACGGCGCGCCTCCGAAGCCTAGCAACGAAAGACCATCCCATTGACGTCCCTCAGAAGGCGGATGAGGAGCTCTTGTTCACCCTCTCGGTGAACATATTCGAATGCAGCCTCAACGAGTCGTGCAACGGATCGTTACAAGGGCGGTTCCGCACGAGCATCAACAACATAACATTCGTGCAGCCGAAAGTCGACATTCTCGAGGCCTACTACAATCGGATTAGCGGAGTTTACGATGAGGATTTTCCTCAGAACCCGCCTTTCCCTTTCAACTACACGATGGAATTCGTGCCTCGACTACTATGGGTACCTCAGAACGGGACCAAAGTCCGAGTGATCGAGTATAACACCTCGGTAGAGCTCGTGTTTCAAGGGACTAACATCCTCGGCGGGACGTATCATCCTATGCATCTGCATGGATACAGTTTCTACGTCGTCGGAAGGGGGGCCGGGAATTTCGACAGGCAGAGGGATCCTTCAAACTACAATCTCGTCAATCCTCCTCTGCAGAACACCATCGCAATTCCAAGAAACGGGTGGACTGCAATCAGATTCAGGGCAAATAATCCAGGTACGTACGTCTGTTAATTTCCTGCAAAATTCGAACTAAACTAAAACGGGCAAGAAACCGACTTTCTCGCAGGGGTTTGGCTTCTGCATTGCCATTTGGAGCGCCATGTAAGCTGGGGAATGGAGATGGCTTTCATAGTTAGAGAGGGAAAGACAAAGGATGCTAAGATGTTGCCTCCACCTCAAGATATGCCCAAATGCTAAAGCTAAAAATATCAAGAAATATATATATATTAAGAATCTGTACTAGAACCTTATAATTAGATTCTTTCTTGATTTTTGATGTGTTACCTGAAGTGAATACATGAATAAATGGATTTGTTATACCATAATTTGTTATATGATCAGTAATCGAACAGAATCGAAACTAGTCGAAATCGAAATACGATCACAATTCACGAACAAATTCATCGACAATCAAGTTGCCATGTTATTCAAAAGATCATTCAAAGGCACAACACACAAGTGGATGGGGGATAAATGGCATCAAATGGTGCAGAATCGGAAATGTACCTAACTAGCGATTTGGACGGGTTCGTGACCTTTGTCGATTGAAGTCTTGACTGCATCCAAGACGAGCTGCGTCTTCCTACTAAGAGTCGGCCATTTCTTCTCTGGTTTCGCGCCTTCGTATTTGATACTACTGACCAATCTGGAGAACTCCTTCACCATTTGAGCTTCTTGAGGAAGATCGGTCGTCACTGTGTGCTCGCTCGGCTTAGGGTCCCATCCGGTTACGAGCTCCGTGAATCCAGATTTCACGGCTGTGGAATACGAAGCCTTGTTCTCCTCGAACGGGATTACGAAATCTTGAAACTTCAGAGTGCCATTAGTTCCGACCACGGTTAGGTCCATGGTCAAATTGCCCAAGAACGAGCAGTGGAAGGTGGCTGTTTTTCCATCTTCCCATTGAAGGAAAGCACTGCAGGCTAAAATGATGCCTGCAGCGTTAGTTACAGTGCCACGCAGTGCAAGTGCTGTCTTGGGGAGTTGAAAATCGGCTGCCCATAAGATTGAACGAGTGCAGTACCAGCCTACATCACCAAGTGCACCAAGAGCATCGAGGTCTGGCTTCACACGGATGTCGTTTTCGAGGAAGTCTTTCTCCGCTGCGAAGGTGAAGACACTGTGCACCTGCAGAATTACAAGAGAGAACATAATCATTAAAACACGAGACATAGAGGTGGTCGAAAGGCTCAATCGCGCCTTCATAATTTATAGATGGCGAAGAACCTTCAGATTTAGTAGCAACAGCATCACTCCCTAACTACCTCTTTATCAGTTTGAATCTTAATCTTTTGAAAACAGATGACAAATTAAAGTATTGTGTAACTTCGTCTTTCATTCGAACGTCACTACTCGACTCCAGTCCTATATCCTTCCGTAGCTAAACGCTTCATAAAAATCATGACAAAGTCGAACCACTATGCAATATGATGGGACAATCATAGTCCTTTAACCATTTATGAGAATCCTAAACCTCATTGCTGCATTTAGGGCCACCGGGATAAATTCAACAAAAATCGAGACGATACTCACAGCATCACTCCTCATCTACCTCATATTAAATCAACAAGAGATAAAAAAACGAACTTGAAACAGAGGATACTCTTTATCAGTTTGAACCTTAATGTGTTGAAAACAAATGACAAATTTAAGTAGTCTGTAACTCCGTCCTTCATTCGAACATAGCTTCTCCTAAATCATTCCGTAGCTAAAACACTTCGTAAAAATCATGTCGAAGCAGAAACACAAAGCAATACGAGACGATCATAGTCTCCCTTAAACCAGTTATGAGAATCCTAAACCTTATTGCTGCATTGCATTTAGTCCAGTTGGGATAGATTCACCAAAAATCGAGACAATACTGACAGCAGGCATCGCAAGAACGACTGCAAATCCGACCTCAAAACCCGAATTCTCGACCATAAATTAGCACACAAACAGAGCACCTTCTTGCATCTGAATTCATATTTCCACTACTTCCCCTTATCCTTCTCTTCTACTCTTTTCACTAAATCAAATCGAATGGATTGAAGCATTTCTTCATGTTCTTCAAAGAGTTCGCATATGAATTCAACAATCCGACAAATAACAACCAAGTTTTGAGATTCAAACCAACTAAAAAAAATCCCCAAATTGTTCTGCATACCTAACAGCTAAATTCCCCCAAATTAAACACCATCAATTTCAATTTTCCATCAATCAAATCGAAGAGACGAAGAGAATCGACATACCGCTTTGAGGTCGCCGAACTGGGAGGAATCGGAGAGGAACTCCCTAGCCTTAGCAGTCCTGGGGTGGTGCATCCACATGGTAGCGTCCATGAACTGCACCCCACTCGATTCGCAGGCGGCGACGATCTGGTCGAACTCGGCGGCGTTCAGCGCCACCGGCTTCTCGAGGAGCAGGTGCTTCTTCTTCTGGGCGGCGAGAACCGCCCACTTGATGTGGAGGCTCGTCGGCAGCGGCACGTACACGGCGTCCACCTCCGGGTCGTCCAGCACCTCCTCGTACGAGCCGTACACCTTCGCCGAGTCCGGGAAGCCGTTGTCGGCGGCGAATTTGGCGGCCTTGTCGCGGGAGCGGCTGCCGACGGCGTAGAGGGTGGAGTTCGGGGAGAGGGTTATGGCTCGGGAGACCTTCCGGGCTATCTCGGCGCAGCCGATGATGCCGAACTTGATCGGAGGCGATGCCATGGCTAGTTCGTCGGAATCTGGCGGCGGCGGCGGCGGAAGTAGTAGTAGAAGAAACGGCTAGAGAGAGAAATGCAGCCATATTATAGGAGGTAGAGAGCCAATCATTGGTACTGCTGCAGATTGCGTTTTTACTTTTCTATTACTTCCTCTCCTCTGTCCCGCAATTGCTGACACGTTTTCCATTTTGGGACGTTGCAGGATTCTTGACACGTTTCCTTTTTAGGAAATAATTAGGGTGTTAAGTGTGCAATTTGTTAATTCCCTTATTACAATTAACACTAATAATTAAATTTTATTAAAAAAAAATGAAGAATTAAATCCACACTACCTAATTTATTTCCCACCCACTCACATTTATTCCACCAACACAACATTTAATCCATTTATTTTGGGGGAAAAAATCCATTTCATCTTCTCTCACTTTCACTTCGTGTTCATCGACAAAAAACCTTAATTTTTCCCTTTCCTCTCCTCTGCGATCTGCCATGGATCCTTCAATTGAACTTACTCCCTCGCCTCCGCCGGCGTGGAGAACGACCCGCAACCGCAACCCCCCCCCCCACCCCCCCCGCCGCCGATATTTCACGGCGAGGCCGCCGCCGTGGTTCTAATCGGCGCAAATCCAACTTTTTCCCTCTATACCCTACTGACTACAGCCCAAGCCCCCCACCCCCTCCATCTCGTATCAAACTTCCCATCTCACCCGGCCGCAATGGCTCACTCCGATCGCCACTGCCTTCAAACTGGAAAAACTCTTGGACGCCGCCACAGCCCCTTTCTGGGCACGGCTTCGTTCGGAGGGCTATCTTGGATGCAACCTATCAACGGCCGGCGGAGAGGCTGGCGCGGCCGTGGGAGCTTGATGCCGCCCCAAGTGCAGATCCCGAGCCACCAGTCCCCAATCTTCAGCCGCCGCCGCCGCATACCGCCGTTGATGAGGATGGCTCCGTGGCCAGCGATACCATGGCCAATTGGCCAGTATACTACTACCGTGATGGCCATCCTGTGTATTTTCCCTTCCATCCTACCACTGATGAATGGACCGCTTGTGATGCTGCTGCCGAACGTGCTTGTGATGATGTTGCTAATGGGTGAGATATGTCCTCTTTTAAATCTATGTTCTGAATTGTTGATGAATTGCTGACGGGTTCTTCTCTGCATGTTGGTGATGATGGGCATGGCAGGTGATGAATTGGTGTTCTGATTTGTTGGGGGTTCTGCTCTCTGTTTTGGGCTTATTTACTTGATGAATTAATGTTGTGTGTTCTGTTCAACTCTATGTTTGATGAATTGTTGATGGTACTTGATGGCTCTGTCTATTTGGGTTTGTTCCTATGCTTGTTTGGATGAATTGTTGATGGCACATTGTGGCATTTAAGCTCTGTTAGGCCTTATTTACTTGATGGCTCTGTCTATTGGTGTAAAATTATGCTGATGGTTCTGTTCCTATGCTTGTTTGGATGAATTGTTGATGAATTGATGTTGTGTGTTCTGTTCCACTCTCTGTTGGATGAATTTAGATATTCCTGCTAGCCAAAATTAGGGAATGTTGTGCCATTTCATACATACATCAGAGATATATCAAAAAGATGCATTTTCTTATTCAAAAGATGGTTAGTACACATCTTTTGAAAGCCAAAATGCATACAAAACAGCATATGCTCATACTATTGCATATGCATCTACCAAAAAACAAAAATTCCTTGCCCTTTGAATGTTGTGTCTTGTCTGCATGCTTGTTTCATTCAATCTGTTGCATCCCAAATGTTGAGAAGGCTGCTTCTAGGCCTGTTAATTGTTCTAAACCTAATCTTGCAACCAAATGCTCTATTCCTCTAATCTGTCCATGCTCAACAAGATAATCTATGCTTGCCCTTGCCAATTCCATGGGAATTGTGAGACTAACTGGTAATGTCCCTTCTCTAAGCAATCTGTCCTTTCCCATGTGAGGTAATTTGTACTTGTTGTGCCCTTGCACCTTCATGATCTCTGTTAGGCAGCCTTGCAAGGTGAGGAATACCTTGTTTAATGTCATTGGTGGTAGCTCATGAAATGCTTCTTTCACTGCATTCACCAAATCATCAACTGTCTTGCATACTCTTCTGTGTTGTAGAGATTGAATGGCACTAAAAAAACCTAAATCATTGATGTATGTGTCTGGACTGTTTGGTGGTTGTTGAACAAGCCTAATGTTGAATCCTTGCAATGTTGCTGCTTCTCTGAACTGTGGATCAGAATCTGTGATGTGTGGCTTTGCATTATCTTGCTGGATAATGATATCCTTTGTTAATTCTGCTGGCCATTTGCTTCTTATGGCTGGGATTACCTGGTGTTGGTATGTTTATGGACAGAAACTTGCATTAGTGAGAAATATTTGAACTGTTGTGGCATTAAAAATGGTATATCATGCTCTTACTCACTACATGTTCAAGAAGAGTAGTCTTTATGACGTCTCTTGTAACTGATTCCACTGCTATTGTGTACCATGTGCCCCTGTCTCTGTGTTTGCTCTTTCTCAATGCTTGTTTTTGACAATTGAAAGGGAAACAACCTATCTTACCATCAAATAACACACTCCCATCATCTATTAGCAGAGGCCTGCTTACAGCACACATGAACATCAACTTCCCTATGAACCTTTTTGATTTGCATGCTCTATATGGCTCTTCTTCATCTGGTGCAAGGTAATACCTGTAATATTAGAAGTTGCTAGTAAGTTAATTATGTTGTGACCAATGATGCAATCACTTCTTATGAGCTGAGGTCCAAAGAAATGCAAATTCAAACTGTTATACATTACCTGTTTTTCCCTTTGGTTATGAAGAACCATTTCTCATCTATATGCACTATATTGTGCATAGTTGAATACCCCAGTGTGTTCATTACCATGTCTAGCTCAAGGGCTTCTAAACTGAACCTAATCCTCAAGAACTTGTTGTCTTGTGTGAGTGAGGGCTTGATAAAACTTGCAAAGACTCTAAACAAAAACCTGTCTGTCCCCATCTGTGTAAGGTTGATTTACTCACACCCATCTTCTTTACCATGGATCTGTAACAGCCTCTCTCACATACATCTAACCCTTTTAAAACTGTATAATTAGGCTGCATAACTTTCTCTCTTTTTCTGCCTAACTTTTTGGAAACTATGCACACTGCTAACCCCTTTGATTGTTGATCTTTTGCAGCTCTCCAAATCCTGCTGACTGTTGATCTTGAGATGCCAAACATGGTTGCTGCTTCGTTCATCTTCCCTCTATCAGGCTTTCCATTCGAAGAGGATTGCAAGAGAAACTGCACGCACAAATTCCTCTCTTCGTTCGTGAGATCCTTCCGCCTTCCCACCATGAAGAACACACAAGAACTCTTCTTTGTTTGCTGCTTGCTTGTTCGCCACTGCTCAGACTTTCCTCTCCCTCTCACTCTCTTTTTTTTTTTTACCCTTTGTGTTAGTTTGGTTGCTGGAAAATAGAGTAGGATGAAGAGAGAGTGTTGATTTATAGAGTTGTTGAGGGTGTACTTTTCAGATTTGAAAGTGGCGCCCATTTGATCAAGTGTTAATTTCCCCCTTAAATTTTGGATGATTTGATAGGTTAGTTCATCGCCATGTGTAGAGGTGTTCAAAAGAACCGGAACCGGCGGTTAAAACCGTAACCGTAACCGGAACCGGCGGTTTTTTAACCGGAACCGAAACCGGCGGTTCGGAACCGGAAAAGGAACCGGTGGAACCGGCGGTTCGGTTAAGGTTCCTAAGGCTTAGAACCGTAACCGGCGGTTCGGTTCCGGTTCCGATTCCAAACCGGCAGTTCCAAATTTTGGAACCGTCCAATTTATATAAGTTCTATTATTTTTATTTTTTTTCTTAAATATAATTTATAAACAAATATAACATTATTTGTTAAACTTATAAATAATAACTAAATATATATAATTTGGACTTTTTTCAATTATATAAGTGTTACTCTCAAACACTCATTTGTTATTTCTTCATTGTGAGATATGTTTATTGTTTTTATAAGAGAATTACACTTTTCAAGCTTCTTATTTATTTGATACGTGATATCTAACACATCCCAAACTATGAGAAGAGTTGCATGAGGAACACCTATAAAATTGAAAGAATGTTCAAAGCCTTATGAAATAAAAAAGTTTAAAATTAAAAAAAATAATAAAAAAAATTGTCCGGTTTTTTCCGGTTAGAACCGGAACCGTAACCGGAACCGGCGGTTCCGGAACCGAAACCGTGTGTTTGCGGTTCGGTTTCGGTTCCTCCCTCGACGGAACCGGAACCGGCGGTTCGGTTCCGATTAGAACCGGAACCGGAACCATGGGCACCTCTAACCATGTGCACAATGTGGGTTTATTTCTATAAATAAAAGGTTTTGTTTCTAATTTGAAATGCAATTTATTTTCTCATTCATGTAATTTGTCTAATTTGTCTAACTGGTTTGGGGAAAAAAAAAATTATTTAATTAATTATTTAATTAAATGCAGCAGTAAATAATTTAAAAATAATTTTTGGAAAAAAAAAATATTTACATATTAAATATTGGAATAAATACCCTAAACATAAATACATTGACAAAGACTTGTATGTGGCCGGCCGCACCATGCGGCCGGATCCACTTGACCCGCCCGGCCCGCCAACCCGACCCGGCCCGGCCCAACTGTGGTCAACCCGACTCGGTTGACTCAATTTCGGGTCGGGTCAACCCGACCCGGTCAGTGTTGACCCGACCCGTTTAAGTAAAGTGTCAATCTTTGTTAATAAAAGTGCTAATCTTTATGAACAAAAGTGTCAATCTTATAAATAAAAATTTATACGTAATTTATATGTATGTAGTAATTTTAAAATTACTTTATAGGGTTCATATATCAATTTAGGGTTTTATAATTATTGTTTAGTATTTAACTTCAATTTTATAATGTTGAATATGGATTATAAATTGAAACTTAGGATATATAATTCTCCAGCAAAAGTGTCAATCTTAAAGAATAAAAGTGTCAATTGTTCTGAATGAAAGTGTCAATCTATTTGATATCGAAAATTTTATATTTTTTTTATCGACTTGTTATTATAATGTTTTGATATTATGGTTTATATTATTATTATATATATATAGATATATACGTATTATTTATTTCCATAACATGAAATTAATATTCATTATTAACGTATTTTTCGTAAAAGTGCCAATTATTATGAATAAAAGTGTCAATGTTTCAAAAGTGTCAATCTTTGTAAACAAAAGTGCCAATGTTTCAAAGTGTCAATCTTTATAAACAAAAGTGTCAATCTTAATTTGGCCTCACGGTGAGGCCGGCCTCACATGAGTGTGCCCCAAATACATTAAACTACACTCAATCCATAACCCATCCACTTAAAACACTAATTACTACCGTCTTAATTCCCGCGCCGAAAAGAAACACGTCAACAATCGTGGGACGGAGGAAGTGTTAATTATTTTTTTTCTTTTTTTTAGAAATAATTGACATCAAATTTAGGCGTGATTTCCATGCAATCATGTGAATATCATGTAAATAGTTGGTACCCAAAATGCAATGTTCTAAAAATCGAATCGGAGGTCGAACCGGCGAGGTCTTCGGTTCATGGTTTTTTCGGTCGAATCGTGATCCAACCGGCCAAAATCGAAAACAACCGAAAAAACTATGAACCGGAGCTATGACGGTTCATGGTTCAACCGGGTTCAACCAGCGGTTCGGTTCGGTTTTTAAAACACTGCCAAAATGTTTAGTTTTTCCCATAAAAAGAAAAAAAAAATTAATAAGAAGAAAGTTCATATCTAAAAAAGTATTAATTTTTTTTTAAAAGGGAAAAATATGAATTTCCAAGCATGTTATATTAAACCAGCTAATCACATTAATACGATATCATTTATGTTTGAATCGAGCGTATATTGCTTTGCTTTTTGGTTTATATTATTTGTACGTACCGGACAATCTTCCCTTTAAATATAAAGACTACATCAATCTCCTCTCAAGCCTGATGTAAAGCCATCGAAGCAATTAGGGCACATGTCTGTCTAGTGAGGATCCTTTTGAGCTTTCATAATTACCTAACATATACTCGACATAAGTCTCATATTTTAGATCGTTCAAGTTACATGGAAGGAGCATCCGATTCGCATAGACAGTGCCGATTGTTAGGACTCAAAACACGCATCATCGAAATTGGTATGGTACTGTTTATTTTGAGTTGTGTTTATATTCTGAATGGAGCACTAGATTATTAATTACTTTTATACCCTACAGAAAAATGTAATACTCCGTCTCACGATTATTGAGCCCTTTTCTTTTCAGCACGGGAATTTAGACGAGAGTGTTTAGTGTTTTAAGTGTATTGTTTAAGGATGAAATGTGGTTTAGGGATTTAACATTATTTATATACCTCAATAAATTTCTAAAAAATATTGTTCCGATTTTAATTAAATTTCTTAGCTTAATTAAAATTTTTTGTGCTTAATTAAATTTAATGATATAATTTTTTAAAAAAAATGTATTCATCAATTTAATCTTGCGATTTCAATATATCAAACACAAAGATTGTGCCAATTCTTGAAAAAAAAAAAGAAGAAGAAGAACATTAACTGAAAATTAAACAGAGGGAAGCCATGAAACCAAGCCAAATATCAGTACTATATTAGAAAATTAACTAAACCCATCAGAAAATTAACAGATGGAAGCCATGAAACCAAACCAAATATCAGTACTGTTAACACCAAGCCACATGAAACAGAGGGCCTTCCTCCTCCACGGCAAGCAGCGGCGGCGACGGCGGAGGAGGAGTTTGAATCCTAGGACTCATGTCGAGGCTTCGGCCGGTAGGAAACCTCCACCGCCGTGACCGCCGGCGACAGATTCAATTGCGGGCGGAGCTCCCCATATCTCCCAGGAAGAATGGGTAGAGAAATCAGAGGAGGACGGGGTAGGGGGGCTACGCACAGCGAGGACACCGGCGGCTACGCACAGCTCCACCGCCGGGGGCCACCCCGCGGCCTGCGAGCCCGCCGCAGCGGCGATTCTTTGCGGCGTGGGGGGGGGGGGGGGGGGGGGGGGTTGCGGGTTGATACCCAAGCCGACGGTGGAGAGGGGGATCTGTGAGATGAGGGATTCATTGTGAGATTCACAGATCGAAGATGAACATCGAATGAATTGTGCGGCTAGGGTTTTCAATTCATACCCTCAATTGTGGTTGAGGGAATAAATGATGGTGGTTGTAAATGATGGTGGTTGTGATCGAGCAACTGAATGGGTGTGTTTTGTTTCTTGTTTTGATTTGCAATTTTTTTTTAATATATATAAAAGGATTTTTAAAGAAAATACTAATTGCAATAAGGGGATACTAATTGCACCATTAGTATGTTAATTATTTCCCTAAAAGGAAAGGGTTCAAAAATCGCGAGACGTCCCAATAAGGAAAGAGGCTCAGAAATCGCTAGACGGAGGGAGTACTATAAATGAATTAAAATGGGTCATGTTGTATTTGTTTATGATGCGAATATTGGTATAGTGTGGTTGGTGGAATTTGAATACTTAATGGGAAAAATATTTGATTTTTATATATCCTCAATGTTTCGAACCTTGTTAGTTACCTAATTCTATATAATATGATATCCTATAATAGTAATATATAGTATTTATATGTAATAAAATAATGGTAACACGTATATTTAAGTCTTGGTCATTTTTAAATGAACTATTACCGAGCTGAATAAAGTTAAATTGGAAATATTGACAACCAAGTAATGAATTTACGGAAAATGCTACCTTACTCATCGTTGTCATATTATTATTATTTTGATCAAAAAAGGTAGTATATTTTAAACGGTACAGGGATATCAACCCGTTTACAATAAATTTACATTCCAAGTATCAATAGGATGGTTCGTTGCACATCCTGTAAAACTAATACCCGGATCTGCGTTGTCTTTCACTAAACAACTCCAAAATCGACGTATTAAAAATGTCAACTGCAGGCGTGATAGTGTCATTTTGATAATTTTTTTATTTAAAATTTAGTTTTTTTTTTTTTTTTTTTTTTTTTTTTTTTTTTTGAGATAGCTTGAGTTTCAATTATTTTCTATAGAGGCTATTTTTATGAAATCTATTAGCTGCATTTTTCCTTAAATAAAACATCGCCACGTTACTAAAAATGTCGATCGAATCGAAGTAAAAGAGTGGCTGAAACGTGGCATGACACTACGCAAAGAAGTGTCCGACTCAGCCGAACACGTGGCATCATGCAATCGACCGCCGCATTATTCATCCATACACATCTCAAAACGATCCAAACCTCGTACAATTTCGAAAAGATTTAAGAAAAAAGAAGAGATCGAAGATTGAAAATTTTGAATTACAACTAAATTCTAGCTAGCATGAGCTCCGATATCGGGCCGTGGCACGGCGGAAGAAGGAGCAGCGGCGGCGGTGGGGGCTGGACCGGCCCTCTCTTCACCACGCCCTTCTCTTCCGATCCATGGGACTCCTGGGACTACGGCGGCGGCGGAGGAGGAGGAAATGAAGACGCCGCCGCTCTTGCCCGTGCCAACGTCGATTGGCGCGAAACCGAGAGGGCACACATCTTCCGCGTCGATCTTCCAGGTCATCACAACACAAACCTTAATTTCTACTATATCAATTACGTTTACCTTTTTGAGATGTCCCACGAAAGATGTTACGTTTCTATATTAGAAAAAAGAACACTATGAAGGGACATATATAATTGCATGTGATATTTCCATTTTAACACAAAATCCTCTTTTCCTTAATTTTCGTGTCGAAAGACATTCAGCGTCTTGAAAGAGACAGAAGGAGTATTATTTTCCGATCGAAATTCTCTCTGATCTCTTGTGAGGTGAAATTTGAATGGCAGGGGTGAGGAAAGAAGACCTAAAGGTGGAGGTGGAGGACGACAGCATTCTCCACATGAGCGGAGAGAGAAGCGTGGAGAAGGTGGACGAGAAGGACAAGTGGCACAGGGTGGAGCGCCGCCGCGGGAGCTTCACACGGAGGTTCCGGCTGCCGGAGAATGCTGACGTGGAAGGGATAAAGTGCGGTCTTGAGCACGGAGTGCTGACGGTGGAGGTGCCGAAGGAGGAGGGACAAGAGCTGCAGCCACCAAGAAACGTGAGAGCTATCGATATCGCCTGAACTTTGTGCGTGTGTAACATAGTATGTATATATTTTGTGATCCTAATGTTTGAATAAATGTGTAAATATTTGAGATATGGTGTGGCACTGTGGCCAAACAATGTGCGTCCCTACTGCTCGACGAAACCGATGATCTCGAGCCGCGGTGAACGAGAGCTTCACCGGCGGAGAATAGGTCGACAATTGCGGGCAGATTCCCGTCGATCAAGTCGCGAAAGCGGCGAAAATAAAATACGAGAGAATAGGAAAATTAGGGTTTGTATTATATTTCTTGATAATTAAATTAATAACTTACAATCCCCTCTTTTATACTCCCTCTGTCCGTCTTATCATGACATTTTACTATTCATTATGTGTCTACTTTATGAAAAAAAAAATGTCATGATAAATTGAATGGAGGGACGAGGGAGTACTAAGGACCCTAGGGTTGATTCGTCGATTCGAGAAAGAATCAACAAGAAAACTCGAAAAGGAATGACCCAAATAATTATAAATGGGCTAAACCCAACGTCAAATATAAATAATTAAAATAAACCTACTCATATCAATTTTTGAGAAAAACTTAATTAATCTGTAGTTTATTAATTAAACAAGAGCCCTAGTATGTAACTCTTTAACTAAATAGGACAGACAAAACGTTTGTCCACCGTGAACACACTTAACGTGTTCACTGCTAACATATCCACGGCTAATGTAGAGTTGTCAATTGGGTCGTGCGGTTCAGTAATGGCCCATCAACATATCGGACCAAGCAAAATGAGTGTAACTGCAATTGGTTCAGGCCGAGTTTGCATAAAATATTAGGTTTAGGCCCGAATGGTTCAAGTTTTTATTGGGCTTGGGCTTGGGCTTGAGTGGATTTCTTTTGTATTTTACAGAAATTTGTCCTTTAGTTGAACTTGAACATGACATTGGATGATAATTCTAGTCGCCACGTCAACTTTAAAAAGGATTAAGTATAAAAGTTTGAAGAATTTTATAGAAAAATCAGCTCATATTAAAAAAAATCCTAGTCCATATATGTAGCATAAATGATAGAATTTCGTCTCATCAAAAAGCTCGAACTTGTAGAGCGGGTGAGAATCTATTGGCTCGTATTAGGATTCTCAATACTCCCCCTCACTTGTGGGTTCGATTTTCAATTTTACCCTCTGGGTAAGAGGCCCAACAAGTGCACATTTTTAATATGGGTGGAGTTGTTTTCAGCGGGATTCGAACACAGGACAGGACCTCGGCGTTTGCCTAAGACTCTGATGCCATTGATGGAATTTCGTCTCATCTAAAAGGTCGAACTTGTAGAGAGGGTGAAAATCTATTGGCTCGTATTATGATTCCCAATAATAAAAATAAAAATGAAATTACTTACTACTTCTTTTGTTTCTCATATTAGTGTCATTATTACATATTTAAGACGTTATTCAAATCGAGTAATTGATTAAAATGAAAAGATTACACCAGAAAAATGACTATCAAACCCTTAATATATTACTCCTAGTTATCTTAATTTTTATAGGGCGAGTCCTTCACTGATGTTATTGGATAATCGTTACGTGTCAAAAGTATTTCCAAAATCGTTCGACCATAAAATATCTCACGAAAAATGCAATGAATAAATGAAAAAGGAGAGAGAAATCAGATAATACCGAATCTTTGGATAGAGGCCAATAAAATAAACTACCTCCGCCAACGGTTACGAAATCCGCAGCGAAATTCGTTACACAAAATGCTGCTCCTCCCTCCTCCTCCTCCTCCGTCGCCGCCGTCGTTTCCTGCCGCGGCTTTTACCTCCGGCCGGCACCTGCGGCTGAGCACGCTCCCGCGCCACCTGGTCGCTGCGCCGGCCGCGGCGCCTAACGAGGTCGACGCCTTCACGCAGTACTCCGGCTACCTCTTCGACCTCAGCTCGTCTCAAGCCGAATCCCTGAGCGAGTACAGAATTTCGAAGATCGCCGCTATATATCAGAAGAAGCCTTTGATTCTCCTCCGCCGGTTGTTGCAGACTGCCACCACCCTAGGGCGGTGGTTCGCCCTCCGGTACTATGACAGCATCTCTGAGCGTGCTGACGTCATGTTCGAGGTGAGGATTATAAGTCGCAATTTTTTTATTGTAGATTCGATTGTGTGCTTTCGATTTCTGAATTTTAATTTGGGAATTGATGAATTTCGTGAGCAATTCGTGAGCTGTGGAATTTTGTCACAACTTATAGCTATTGGTTCGAATTTGTATTCATTCAGCATTAAATAGTATTTGTCAATTTATAGTGTTTTAAGAATATGATTATGTAACAGAATGCTTTTGGTAGTGGTTTTCGACATTCCGTTCGAAGAGTCTTCGAAAACTCTACTGTATCTGTTTTCCCAGCATTGTGTAACTTCATAGAGTGATATGGTTGGAACAAAAGAAGTTTCTCATAATATTATAGTCTAGGATGAAAATATCAGTTGTTTTTATGGGAAAAATGAGTGGATATGAAAGATATTGATATCATTGATGGTAAAAGTTTGAAAAGATAAATCCGTTTTTTTTCCTTCAATATTCGCCTATATTTTGTCCTGATGTTTGTTTGATGGTCTCATGGTAACTACAATCTAAGATAGTTTTATCATTATAGATAGTACTAATATTTTGGTGGGGGTTTTCTTACTCCGAGTATCTCTGCGTGAGTCGAAAAAGGGATATATTTGCTAACTTTTGGATGCATTCATCCTTGACTAAAAATTAGATGAGTTTGCTATGTTATAAGAAGCCCCTGTATTTTATGATGGCCAGAAGGTTTATTAGTTGATTAAAATGTTATTTCCTATATGGTATGCACTTTGATATGTTTTCTTGGTTTCTTTACTATGGATTTTGCAGGTCAGAGCTGCTGAATTGAGGAAGATATTATCACAACTTGGTCCGGTATACGTTCTTTTGTTTGCATATCTCATATATTCCTTGTTACTTTCATCTCTTACCTTTGTCACGGTAGATAAAAAAGATTATATGCATGTGTTCCCTTGGTGAGTTAACAAATATTTTTAGATACGACTTTGAGCAGCACATAGGTCACTGAATATAGCTTGATTTTACTAGGAATCTTCTTGTTGTAGCTAATACATATGGTGTTCATTGAAGTTTCTATGGACTGCTATAATATGAAGAATAGAATAGAGACTTTTATGTATATTTCCATTTCTCCCCATTTGTTTGCATTTCCTTATGATGTTGCATCAGACTTGCATGGCTAATTTACTAACATGCATTTTTATGTAGGCTTATATAAAGATAGCTCAAGCTATTTCGTCTCGACCTGTAAGTTTTGTGTGTTTCAAATAGTTCTTTTCCTTACTATAATTAAACTGTAAACTCATGTATTTTGTAATTGATATTATGTTTGCTACCTCCTTGATTGGTTTGGTAGACTCATCACTTTTTCGATTTAAAAGTTGAGGCTTAAAAACTTATGTTGGAATGGAGATCTTCAAAAACTTAGTGCAGCTGAACTTGTTAACATGTAAAACTTCGATATACTCCGTATTTCCTTAGCTCTTGAAAAATAGGAGTAACTTTTTGCCAAAGCATTTTTTGGAATGATTTGATTACACTATGACCTAACGCAAATTCCTTACATCCTGATTGAGCATGTAATCTTTAGGTAAATCGTAGGGAACACTACTTGCCACCCTGTTCCTTGAACAAACTTCAGATAGTTTCATGAGGGATCTTATTTTTTAGAAAAATTCAGCTATGACCAGGGTTTTAATCGTGCACCTTTTTATAGACATGCAGCTCCACGCATACAGTAGAGGAAAATTTTCCCCAATGCTATTAAACTGTACAGTCCTTGTGCTGCTATTAAACAGTACAGTCTAGTAGATTGCTATTGTCAGTGTTTCTTTTGAGAGTGATCAATAGGCATCTACTACATGCAGTGAACTTCTAAAAATATATGTTTCTTACAGGATTTGATACCACCTTCATATTTGGATGAGCTTTCACTCTTGCAAGATCGAATTGCACCATTTTCAACAGCAGTTGCATTTGATATAATTGAGCGAGAACTTGGATTACCAATTGATGCATTATTTTCAGAAATCTCCCCTGAGCCGGTTGCAGCTGCATCACTTGGACAGGTTAATCTCAACTTATCTTATAATAATCTCAGAAATCTCTTCATGGATATAATAATAAAATCATCAACTAAAGCATGTGGTCGACTAACCAAAAAATATTTCTGATACTTGGAAAAGGTTTATCAAGCTAGGCTTCGGTCCAATGGGAAGGTTGTTGCTATAAAAGTACAGAGGCCTGGTGTTAGAGCTGCAATCTCATTGGACATACTGATCTTGCGTTTCCTGGCAGGTGTTGTAAGGATAGCAGGAAAATTTAACACAGACCTTCAGGTAGTATGGGAAACAATCTCATCTTCATCATATTTCTTAAACTTGATTTCTAACACAGTTTTTTTTTTTTCTCTCTTGAACACTACAAGTTATCATCTTATCTATTTTATTTATCATGTATTTCCTCTTAGTTTCCATATCTTTTTGTGGATTAAATGTAACTAATCCCTCCTAACTATTTTGCAGTCAGTGGTTGACGAATGGGCAACAAGCCTTTTTCGGGTATTTCTTTTTCCAATTCTTTGTTGAGTTTTGAGTTTCTGTATGTATTCTTGTCGGATTTACATGCCAGCATGATATCACATAATACGGCGCTTCCTCATAATATATATCAACTTCTATTGGCTGTTTGGCTTGTAGTGATTCTGATTATTCCAAATTTTACAGTTATATTAGTCTGAGGTGTATAGTTTTCAGAACTCAGTTGACTCTTTCTTTCTCAGTAGATCATCTCTCGAAGTTCTAGTATACTTTTTCTTAGTGCTTCATATTGAATACAGGTAATCCAATTAAATGCAGGAGATGGATTACATTGGAGAAGCAAACAACGGAATAAAGTTTAGGTAAGTCATTTCTGTCCAGCGCCTTAAGATAGCTTCTGGTAGCAACCATTAACATAGAAAGGTCTGTATTATAGGTCGGACCAGCAACGCTTGATTGCTAAAATTTTATTTTGTTGGATGTGTGTTTCATAATCTGCTACTGTTGTGACCAGTGAAATTGTGAAGAAAGTTTTATGGTAGACATTTAGCTATCATTTTGAGCCCCGTGTAGTCCTTGAACTCCTATTAGTTTCTGAATAAGGTTATATATCTTAGAGAATTTTCTCAGATCCATCAACTACACGTATTTATGGAAGTATGTAGTAATAATCATCTAATCAGGCTTGTTGATTCCATTGATTTTTCAAAACTTTTGTAATTTTTTATACAGTTCTGTGAAAATCAGAAGGCTGCTTTCAATCCAGATTTCTAATAGTTTATACTTGATCAGACAGTTGTATGGCAGCATAACAGATGTTGTGGTTCCTGAAATGTATGTTGAGCAGACAACTGGGAGGGTTCTCACCATGGAATGGATCGAGGTAAATTATATTTTTTGTTTACGTTAATATGTTATGAAGGTGCTACAGTTTAAGAAAGCTATTCAATGAGCGATGTTTCTTTTACCTTGAGGTATCATTCTTTTTCTGAGAAAGACATGTTTATGGCTCATATTCCAAAATGCAGGGTCAAAAGCTAGCTGAAGTTAAGGATCTTTACATGATTCAGGTCTATCCTTGAAGCTAGTTGTTGTCTGCTGTTTATCTGAATTAGACTTCTATAAAACTAATTGCTTTATTTTATTTTATGTTGTTTAAAACAGGTGGGGGTCTATTGTTCATTCAATCAACTTCTAGAGTTTGGGTTCTATCATGCTGATCCGCATCCTGGAAATCTGCTTCGCACTTATGACGGGAAACTAGCGTACTTAGGTACGTTTTCTGCAATGTGTTACGTGATTATGCATATGAAGAATATGAGCTGCCACTAAATGCAAAAATGGCATAATAGTTTCAGAAATGCTAAGCCGTACGACTGAGAATTTTATTTTCTAGGTTACTTTAGACTATAATTTATGAAAGATCTTACTTATTCCTCAGACTTCGGCATGATGGGTGAATTCAAAAAAGAGCTTCGTGATGGCTTTATCGAAGCTTGTATCCACCTCGTCAACCGCGATTATGAAGCACTTGCCAAGGACTTTGTAACTCTTGGGTACTTTGACTATCATTTCTGCATTAGGACTATCATTTATGCATTAGGGGTTGTTTATGAAATTATTTTGTGCTTCTCATTGAGGATTTAAAGGCTTAAACTTGAATACTTAATAAACAACTTGAATACTTATTAAACAGGCTTCTTCCACCAACAGCTGACGAGGGAGAAGTTACAGAGGCATTAACAGGTCTTGTTTGACCTTAAAATGCATCAGTGCCTTTCATCATGTTCTTTCTCATTATCCATCTACTTTTATTTCGGCTTCTATAATGTAGAATGATATATGTAGGAGTCTTTCGGAATGCTGTTGACAAAGGAGTCAGCAACCTTAGCTTTGGGGATCTTCTTGGAAATTTGGGATTCACCATGTATTAGTTTTCTACCATCTTCACCTTCTACTGAATATCTTCTTTTGCATTTGTTTCTAATATTTATGATTACAATTTCGAGTAGCTGGATATAAAACTACTTTGCACATCTGTGTCTAGAGAACCTTCTCCTTTCACCTTATTTATGTATTTGGTTAGTGTTTTTCGTAACTCTATTTCATTTTAATATATTTACCTTTGTTATGTGTACAGGTACAAGTACAAGTTCAGGATTCCTTCTTATTTTTCTCTTGTCATTAGAAGGTGGCTTTTGTATACTTTATGTCTTGTTATCCCATAATCCCATGAGTAATGCTGTTTCATGATAACTATCTTCTAATTATGTGGGATCTACTTTACACTTACTGTGTCAATATTCTGGTTGCTCCAGTCTAGCAGTTTTGGAGGGCATTGCCATCAGCTCTGATCCAAATTACAAAGTTCTGGGCAATACATACCCTTGGATTGCAAGGAAGGTTCTTACTGATAGCTCACCGAAATTGAAATCGTCGTTGCAAGCTCTTCTTTACAAGGTATACCAACTACAGAAGGATGATTCATCGATCTTTCGGAGCTCTTTACAAATCACTTTCTGTGAGTTGAAACTTATTTTTGGTAAACTGAAGACACTGATTTCAAGTTTCTAAACTAGGATGGCGTGTTCAGAATTGATCGACTGGAGTCCCTCTTATCAGAGGTGAGATAACATGTCTTTATTATTTTACTCTTCATCTGTCTCCACTCGCCACTTTGTTGTTTGTTCTGATGAAAACCCATAAATCTGAATTTATCTTCACCCCTCTGCCCCGTTGCTTATGTGTAATGTTCATATTTAATCGACAATTATGCATAAGGAGCTCTGTCTCTCTCAATTTGTTTTCAAATGAGTTTGCAGTTTGACTAGCAGACATTTTCTAACTTTAGATTTCCTTTGCTGTAGTCATTACGTGCCAGGACAGAGAGAGCATTGGTTGGAGAACAGGTCGAAGACAATTCTAAGAGGGTTATCAAGCAAATTCTTTCCCTTACTTTGGATGAGAAGGTCTCTCTAACTTCTGTCTCAACGTTAAGTAGGTGAAATTCAGAATCTAGATTGAATAAAAACATATCACTCTAAAATACATTCTTCCATCTGCAGGGAGCTTTCGTGAGAGAAATACTTCTTGACGAATTCGCTAAGGTTAGATTTTGCTACATCTTCCTTGAACTACTTGCATTCATAAATGTGTTTTCATACAATGATATTGAGAATCCATCGATTGCAAGATGTCAATATATATTTCAAGACTTTAAATCATATAATCGATGTTCATGTTGGTTTAGGCCAAGTGACAAATCATCTAATAAACTAACCAATCAGCATAAAGAAATTTTAACATTAATATTTTCTTACCATTGTAGCTCTCAATTCTGTTGGTTTGCGAGTCATTAACTAACTTTTCTGGAAAAAATACTTGCTCGTAATTGCAACCATAGGGCTTGGATGCACTTGGAGTAGCAGCCATGGATTCGCTTACGCCCTTCAGGCCAAGTTCGGCAACCTCCATGACAGATGAAGATATCAACAATCTTAGAACACTGAGACGTCTTATGCAGTTAATTTCAGATCTTCGGCAGACTGAAACTTCTGCAGAGGTACGTAAGAGTTATCGTGCTAGAAATGTATCATTTGATCAAATGAGAACTAAACTTTCTAACATAATGTTTGTAAAAACAATTGATGGCAATGCATCTGTTTCCTAAATTCATTCTCTGAATCATGATTACGTTAAAGAAGTAACCGGTAGTATCTTGACGAATTGTTGATTTCTCATTGCAGGGAGTCGGCTCGTTTAACATCGAGAAACAATCCTCAAATGGAGCTGCGTCACTTCTCCCTTATGGATTGGAATCTGCTCAGAGAATTTTACCACTTCTCTCTGCAATTTCTGAGGTTAGGAATCATATATGGTCCTATTTATCATAGATATCCTATCCCGATTCTCTGTTGCATTTTCATGTTGCATCTCCTGCTGCATAGGCTCGCGATCATCATGCGTTGAGTACATTTCTTTAATTAGTAATGATTAAACAGAAAACGATCATTTTTGAAATGTATTTTTAACATGTGTCAATCATCCGCGAAAATGTTTTTCATTCGTACTGCCTCTTTCCTTTATTTGGTGATTTTAATTTAATTTTTCCTTTTAAAAAAAAAAAAAAACTGTTTTTTCAGCTCCCACAAGATTCACAGCAACAACTGTTAAGAATGCCAGCAGATTTGGCGGGAAGACTAGCCTCACGTGCTATTGCCAGAACACTGAAACGGGTATTTCTGTAAATATATTTATTAATTAAACTTACACAATTTATTTATTTATTTACACCATAGAACCAAACCATCAGAACTTGAAAATTAAATTAAAAAAATTGAACTGGAGTTAAGATACCAAGTTTTGCATTAAATCCCATATAAGAAGTTACAGGTACAATAATTTGAGAGGAGGGGGAGAAGATGAATGTTTAACTGCAAACAACTAATTTTATTCAATCACGATTATCACTTCGATTCTTGTAGACAAACACGAACATTACTCGAAATAAAATAGTACTCAAACGATTAATTTTTTTCAATCACGGTTATCACTTCGATTCTTGTAGACAAACACAACCATTACTTGAGATTAAAAAGTACTTCCTCTGTATTACTTTTTTTTTTTAATTTTTTAAAAGATGATCAATAACGGTTCCCCATTTCCTCCTGTATTACTTAATTATGCCTCGTTTTATTTATCGATCAGTTACAATAACAAAAAGATTTGATTGCCCATCATCGGAAAGGGCTACTCATCGTTGGAACAAGGGTACCTACCTGCAAACAAAGGAAAAGAGAAATGGAGGTGCCATACGTATTAAATCTAATTTGTTTTTGTTGGAACTAGACTTTAATTGTTAAATATACCAAACTCTCTTCACTAATTGAAAACGATCACTCATTTTTTTGTAATGGTATAATAGTAGTAATAGATTTGTTACTTCACTCAACAATTTTGCCTAGAAATTGTTGCCTATGTAAGAAACTATATTGAAATATGTTGGCCAAATAAATTCACAACTAACAAAAAAAGAGCAAAATCTATAATGAATGCAAAGCCACCATTTATACAAAAATCATAAATGATTCAACTAAAAATGATAATCAGGGTGATACTCTCCCCATCTCATTTTAGAAAATTCAGACTCACTCTAGCATGACTTGCCAAGCTATTCATGGGGAGAAAAACGCCTAAATGGTTTCGATTAAAAATGATACTCCCTCCGTCCCAAAGATAACTTCCTGAATCTTTTGACAATAATTTTATAATACTACCTTCGTCCCATAAATATGGCACCAAAATTAATGGAATGCGCAGTCTTTTCCCAACTATTTAGGGAGAGTTGAGAGATGCATTCAATGGAGATGCAATGCATAGTTTATCAATGCAAAGTAAGTTCAAGGACTGCACAAAGAACTCCTAAAGAAAAAGGAAGAATTTGCACGGTGCCGAATATTCCAAAACTGCCTTCGTATTTCCAATAACATTCCGGCCAGGCACCGGAAATACAACTTCCTATTAACATAAAGAGGAACACGGTGCAGTGTTATCCGTTAATCATCAGTCAGCTTCTAATCAGCATCCATAATATAGCACATAATACTCCTAACAAAGACAATAAGATAAAACCGGTTCTCGATTTGCCAGAACTTCTTGAAGTTGCCAAGGCATTACCTGCAGCAACGTTTAAGTTTCTGGCGTTTATTCTTACTCTACTGAAGCTAGACATTCGTTCGAAAGCCCTATTAACCAAAGCACTTTCAGAAGCCGAAGCAGGAGTTGTTGGTATAGACTCCACAAAGGACCAGAGAGCAGAGGAGAGCCATGAGTCTGTACCATCATCCTGTCTGCCACTTCCGTTTTGAGTTGCTCCGGAGGAATGATTTACAAAACCCGTATTTTGATTTTGATACAAGACACCTAAACATTACGAAACTTGCTAATATTAGTAAACAATTAAAACAACTTCTTTAGAACAAGAGCTCTTGAAGCTGGCTCAAACTCCCCCATTTCCACTTGGGCACAAGAGTTTTTCACCATCTCGAAGATGACATGGTCTTTCCATACCATCCATCTGGCCAAGAGCTCTTGTAGATTAGTAGAATCGAAGAGTAATAGTGCAAGTAGTGATAAGATTAACAAAGTCATAGATGCTTATGCAGCAGCTCATGATTAACAGTCATAAATTATTCTGAACCAGATAAAAAATGCAAAGATATAGATGTACAGTCATCGATGCTTCGGTAGAAGCTCAAAATGTATAATGTCAGAGATATTTCTGTAGCAGCTCAAAAAATGTTTCAACGGGAATTCCACTAATTTCAGTACCTGAAGGCGATTGAGAAATGAATCCCTGATTTGTTTGTGCCTCGGTTACGACACTGTAACTTTGGGTGGCATAGCTGGTTCCGTCAGAATTGTTGAATTGTTGCTGCAGCATGTAGCTTGAGGTACTCTCAAGATTGTTCATATAGGCGCTTGAGATTTGATCAATAGCTCCATTTGTCACGTATGGTTGAGATGTCTGCTTCGATTCAACATGCCCCGAATCACCAAGGAACAAGGGCGCATCTTCAAACAGATCAAACTCATGCAAACAGTCCAAATCTTCAAATGGCAACTCCTCCGTATTATTGACCACCTCATCAGGGTTCTGTGGAGTTAAACCTGGGACCAGATCATTTAATTCAAGAAAATCTTCGAGGAAGGCATTGTCGATAGCATGAGAGTTTAGCCCGTTATCAACTGCGGCAGAAGAGACCTCAGGTGCTTCTGTAATATGGAACTGAGATGTGCCCGACTGAGTGAGGTCAAAACTAGTTGCAGCGATTGGTTGCTGGAAAAATGCTTGCGGATTTGCCAAAGAAACATCCCTTGAGGTTGAGGAATTGTCAACCAACGAACTGTGAGTTTCATCACTGGGAAACCGCTCCAGATTATACTCACAATCAACTGCTAGAGGCTGAACAGGGAGGGGCTCGTCAATAATTTGGTTCATGATTTCCTCAAGATAATCCAATGAGGAAAGGTCTTGAAAATCGACTATTTTATTACCACCAACAGGCATAATTTCATCAACTGGCTTTACTAGACTCTCCTTGTCAGCAAGACACGGTACATCAACTTCCTCATCGGCCCAATCCTCCTCCCTAAAAGGCGCACCGTATTGCTCGCCATTCTTGGGACCTGGCCCGCTTTTCTTGTACACCTTGTACAGCACATAGTACTCGGAGGCAGCCTGGCATCTTTTCAGCTCCTCTTCATCCATGGTGTATTCGTGCATCACCCAGTCCGTGCGCTCTCCTTTAGGCGCACGGCCTCTGTAGAAGACCAGAGTCTTCTTCAAGCCGACTGCTCTAGAATTACACGAGATGACACGATCCTTCCCCGTTGCTTTCCAGTACCCATGCCTTGTTGCCCTATTGGACCTTGCTCCATTCGGGTACTTCCTATCTCTCGGACTGAAGAAGAACCATTGCCTATCACCGGTTTTCAGCTTCGACAGCCCTGCAATTCGGATACGTTGGAAGTCAGTAAACAACAGATCAACGAAAAATATGGAATTTTGCTCAGGAAAGCTAAAAGATCAGAGATCAGATAAAACCAACAATCCAACTCATAAATTCTGCAAAAGGAATTATATAGATCCATGGTTCACACATCTTCTCAAACATTTTACAAGCAATTTCAAATTCCAATATTACCCAAATTACCTTCCATAATTATTAATTACTCCCATGAAAACGCTCTTCGTTATCAAACTAAATTCACATAAAGCAATCAAATCCATTAGCAATTCATCATAATCCAAAAGAACAGCCGATCAAGCACACAGAACCAAATCGAACATAAACAAACAACAATAACCTAACCCAGTATATTAATATTCATACAAAAAAGGTCAAACCTCTGATCATGAAAAGGAGAAAATTCGATGAAGAAATCGAAAGAGAAAAACTAACCAGGCAACTCCTCGGGATCCCACTTGTAAACATCGGTCTCAGCGATGACATCGAGTAGATGCTTCTGGCAGCAGATCTTCCGCTTCAGGTAGTACAGCACGAGCTCCTCATCAGTCGGGTGGAATCGGAACCCCGGCGGAAAAACGCTCCCGTCGCCGGCGCAATCCGATTTCACCATCATTTCCTCCGCCGAAAGAATCGCCGGAAACCGCAGAATCTGGGTCTTCACCGCGTGTGCGTGGAGAGAGATTGGGGTGAAGAGAAGAGAAGAGGGGGGAATTGGGTGTGAAAAGGAGGAGTGGAGGAGAAGGAAACGTGGGCTTCTTGGCGACTGAGAGATTATATTAATCGCAAAAGGCAAAGTCAGAAATTTCTTCGAAGCTGAGGGAGTTTCTGTACGCTGCGACTCAAGTGCACTGAGCTTCCCGTGGACAGCCGTTGACTTCCTTCTGCTGACTGAGCCTCTTTCACCTTTCCCTTTTTCGTTTTCTCCCCATTGTTTCCAATAGTAGGTGTACTACTTTTCTATTGGTCAAGAAAAAGGTTCTCTATAGGAGAGAACTCATTCTATGCTCCCTCCGTTTACGAAAAACGTGTTTCGGACACTTAGAGCAAACGCAGCGGCATACTCCTTGAAAGTGCGCACGCCACGTGGCGCAATCGTGGCAGCGCCACGTCGGCGTGCGTACATGTGTCGCCAAACGTACTCTGATGCGGGCGTACACGTGGCGTACGGTGTACGCCCGCGTGTACGCCCAAGCATCCACCTCTGTGCACCATCCGTCCGCCACGTGGCGGCATCTCATTGGTCGGTCAAAGTTTGACTTTGACCGAATTTTTTTATTTATTTATTTATTTATTTTTTAAAAAAAATCCCTTTTTTTTCCTTCTTTCCGATTGAAGATACTCTCTCCGTCCTTAAATAAGTGTCCCGAGCCGCCATTTTGTGCAAACCAAGGAGAAGGGTAAATTGACACTTATGCCCTTAAAATCCTTGATTATTTATTTATTTATTTTTGTCTTTATCCCACTTTTAGATTTTCAAGAAAGGATAGTTTTGGTAGTTTTGTATAATTTTTTCTTGGAAAAATGTGATAGGACACTTATTTAGGGACAAAATTTTTGGCGGCTCGGGACACTTATTTAAGGACGGAGGGAGTATGTTTTTTTTTTTTTTTTTTTTTTTTTCCTTTTTTTCTTTTCTTTCCTTATTTCTATGTTGAATTAAGTATTCTATCCTATTTTTTATTTTCCCATATTTCAATTTTAATTTAAAGATTATGGATTATAATTTTAATTAATTTCTGTTTTATTTTTTCTAACGTATTCTTTCCTATTTTTTTGACTTGTTCACATTTTTAACAAGTTGTTCATATCTTATTTTTTCTCCATTTTTTCACCATTTAATTGTTTTGTTTTTTATGTTTTAAAATCTTTGTATTGTAATTTTTCAAATGTACAATAGAATTTGATTTATTAAAAAAACTTGTATTCGAACGACAAAAAAAATATTAAATCGAAATATGAATTAACAAATAAATAACAATGTCCAGTCAGCATAGTCTAGTTCAGCACATAAAATAAACAGCATACACCGTACTCTACTGCACTATTTTTCAGCATACGCCGTACTCTGTCCTTGTCAGCACACTTTTTGTCCTAGTCAGCACAATTTTTAACTAGCATACGCCGTACTCTCGTATTCTCCCGTACTCCACTGCTAATGCTCTTAGACAAAGGGAATAAGCATCATGCATGGTTTGTAGTATGGCCGGTTCGAGCATGAGGCGGCTCGAGGGTTGCCTCGGGCCACCCGAAAAATAAAGACTTTCAATTGAAACATGATGTGTTGGATTGGTTTAGGATAAGAAATTTACGGGTTTGGATAAATTGTTTCATCAAAGTTAGAATCATAAGATAATACTACATCTATCTACCAGTGTGGGACACAGATCCCTATAAGCTCGTTATTTTTTAGACCGTTAAATCTTATAAGAATTTTAAAAGTGAAATATTGTTTCTTTTCTTCATCCTCATAGTTGTTTGTAATTTTTGTTACTTACTCATAAAATGCTTATGAAAGTCATAGTGCAATATTACCTCCATGACTCCAGTACAAAAAAATAAAAGATGTTACTTAGAAAGAGACGAGACGGAGAGAGTAGACAACCAAGACTGCTATAGATTGGATTTATAACCAAAGATTTTTCTGCATTAATCTTTGCTATGTACATATTCTACTCTACTTGTGCTACTACTATGAACACAAACCAATCACCCTCTTAGAGGTTACAGCCACCATCCATAAAATAGCACAGATCACTCCAAGTATGGAAAAACATAAGAATCCAACCCTAGATTTCCCATAACTTGTTGAAGTTGCAGCTACTTTTGTGTTTCCGGCGACGATTCTTACCCTACTTAAGGTCAACGACGTTCGTTCACAGACCTTATCTACCAAAATAGCCTCAGAGGCTGAAGCAGGGCATGTAGGTATAGACTCCAAGTAGGACCAGATAGCAGAGGAGAAACGGGAGCCTGTATCTCCGTTCACTTCACCCCTTGTCTCATCTCCGTTTTCTCCGGATACAGAACCATTGTTCTGATTTTGACACGGATCACCTAATTAAACATGCCAAAACCCACCAAGATTAGTATAACAGCGTGTAACACGGCTTCAAAAGAAGAGCTCTTGAAGCTGGTTCAAACTCCCCCATCTCCGTTTGGGGACCGAGAGTTTTCACCATCCATCTGGACATGAGCTGGATTCGATTGAATCAGATAATAGAATAACCGGCATGCACATCATCAGAAATCGTACAAAACCGTAAATAGAGTTGGAGCAGCTCAGGAATTGCTCCACTGGGAGTTCCTACCTGAATTTGATGGTGCATTGAAGCTCTGATTAGCTTCTGAGGTGGTTACTGTGCTGAAAGTAGGCTCGGACCTCCACACCTGATAGCTGGCTCCGTTTGAGTTGTTATATTGTTGCTGCATCGCATAATTTTGAGTTGTATTTACATTTGGGTCCATGACCCTGCTGTCGAGCTGAAAATCATGCCACGGTTCAACAGGATCACACAGGGAGGAGGAAGGATTTACATAAAGATTGTTCAGACCATCGAATTCGTCAAACTGCATCGCCCCCATATTCATACCCCACTTATCATGAGTTTGTATGTTTAGATCTGACTCGAGATCATCCATCTCGAGGTAATCTTTGAGCAAATCCTCCTCATACGGATCTTGCATATTGACGAATGGGGCAGAGGAGAGCTCAGGTGCATCACTTGATTGCAATGGAGTTGCCTCTGTACGGTCAAAACTAACTGGTACATAATGTTGCTGGCCAATTGCTTGAACCATTGGTCGAGAAACATCAAAATAAGAATGTTGAACTACTGCACTCGGAGTTTCCTCCTCGCCCACAAACTGATCCAGAGAATACCCACAATCGACAACTGTTGGCTGAATAGATTCATCCACAGCTGCTATTCGGTTCAATATTTCATCAAGATCATCGATTGAGAGCTTATCGTCTTGACATTGAACTGTTCTAGTATCATCAAAAGGTACGATTTCACTAGCTTGCTTTGTAGGTTTCTCCTGCTCGATGGGAAACTGAACTTCAAGGTCCTCCTCGTCCCACTCCTCTTCCCTAAATGGTGCACCATACTGTTCACCATTCTTCGGACCAGGCCCACTTTTCTTGTAGACCTTGTACAGTGCATAGTACTCCTTAAAATCCTTGCATTTTTTCAGCTCCTCCTCATTTAAGGTGTACTCGTGCATTACCCAATCCGTGCGTTCTCCACTAGGCGCCCGGCCTCTGTAGAAAACCAGAGTCTTCTTTATCCCAACTGTACGAGCACCGTATGAGATAACACGGTCCTTCCCAGTTGCCTTCCAATAGCCACACCCTGTCGCCCTATTAGACCTTGATTTATTCGTGTACTTTCGATCTCTAGGGCTAAAGAAGAACCATTGCCTATCGCCAGTTTTTAGCTTTGACATCTCTGCATTAGAAAGCAAAAACCATTAGATTATGCCATCAAGATAAAGTAAATAAACCAGACAAGCTCGCTCACACACGAATACCACGCACACAGCCTATAACAAACGATCACAGCCTCGAGCTACACGAAAATGTCGAAGAACACAATAACACAATGATCATAAAACTTCAGGATTTCACACAGTTTACATATGTATCAATAATCAAACTACCTACCACATCAAATCAGAAAATTCCTAACTGCTACTCAAGATTCCCTCAGCCAATCTCTAAATCCCATCAATCTAAGCCCTACATTCATCATATGATCCCAACCAAATTCAAATGGCGAAAAAAGAAACAGAGAATCAACAAGAATTCCGTCGTGAAAAGTAAACATACACACGTATATACACACATAACATGACAAGAAATCGTAATAAACCCTAACAAAGAACGCAAGAACCCTACTTTCAAATTCAATTTGATCCCGCACACATGAAAGGAAAAACACAACAGGCAAAAACAGCAACAATAACTGCTTCTACTAACAAATGGGGAAGAAGAACCCTACCAGGTAACTCCTCGGGGTCCCACTTGTAGACGTCAGTCTCAGTGATGACGTCGAGACGGCGTCGTTTGCAGCAAATCTTCCGCTTGAGGTAGTAGAGCAGGAGCTCCTCATCGGTGGGGTGGAATCTGAATCCAGGAGGGAATCTCTGTCCACTCAGGAGGAATTCAGAATCCACCTTCATCCCCAAATATGCAGCAAAAATCAACGATGGGGTTAGTGGGAAAGATTTTGGGGGGATTGCAGGGGTTTTGGGTGAAGAAGAACGCAAACCCTGCAAAAGGGAGAGGGCGAATGGTTGAAAAGGGAAAAGAAGCGTGGTGGACAAGTATATAGCCTAGAGAGAGAGAGAGAGAGAGATAGAGAGAGTCAAATAAGGACGATTTAATAAATAATTAAATTGCTTTTAAAATTGGATTTTTTTTTTTGCTGGGCTTGGAGTGGAGAATTGAGCATTTTGGCCGAATCCATTTACTCTTATCATCCCATATCAAATTTTATGCGTTTTTAATCGGATCGCGTCTCACATAAATTGTCTTATTTTTAAAAATAAGAAAATTAATTATTACTATTTTTAAGTGTAGATCACTTAATTTATACAATTAACATTGCACTTGAAATTCCGCGTTAAATGAATATGACAATTGTAGTGAGGCAGAGAGAATCGAAAAATGGTAAGATCCACACTTTGTAAAGAACGGTTACATAATCGAAATAAAGCATTTCTGAATGGAATTGAGGGAGTACGGTATTATTGTATTGTATTTCATTCGTCCTTTATTTACTGACATTATTAATATTAGTGTTTTAAAAGTCGGATCGGACCGCCAGTTAAACCGGTGGAACCATGACTGTTCATGATTTTGGTTCACGTTTTTTTTCGGGTTTGGTCAGTTGAACCACGGTTCAACCGAAAAAATCATGAACTGAAAGCCTCACAGATTTGACCTCTAATTCGATTTATAAACATAGATTACTACACATGGATGTCCTCTGTTTACTAAACATTTTTGTTTTTCTTTTTAATAACATGTTTCAAAAATAGGTACATGTTCATAAGTCAAACAAAAGGCTTGATTAACTAAGCTAAGATTAACTACCAGCTAATTTGACTTTGAATCTTAACTCATAAGGTTCTAATTATTCCAGGGATGCATGAAAGGGACTAGATATCATTATATGATTCATTGTTTGTACTATATACGAAAGAATATTTTCCGATCAGAACGCATTTTTAATATACTCAAAAATGACGTAATCATGATATAATTATAAAAAATACTATTACAAACATATACTTTTTCTATTCCGCCAAAAGTGACCCCCTTTCTTTTTTTAGCCGTCCACAAAAAATATCATTTTTTATACGAACATAATTAGGAAAATAAGGGTGTAATCTATATACTATATAAAAGCCAAGTACAAGGGGTACTTCCGTACGTTCACTTCTAATATGAAGGGTACTCCCGTAATTTCAATTAAAATTTCCTTATTTATTTTTCTGCCTCTAAACCCTTTTTTGCCGATTTTAGTTGTACTAAAAAACTCCATCAATTAAATTAAAAATAAAAAATAAAAAAATCCATCGGTTATTTTCATTTTGATATTAACGCAGGGACACATACTTTCATGATAAGGAGTCTTCACACAAGCATATATATATATCTTATTCTCATCCCTAACAATTTTACCATACGTATAATTTGTTTGATTCTATGGAATGAAGAAGATAGAAAGATAATATACGTACACTCAGCGTTGTCACCACCGCTTCATCGGAGGAGGAGGAAGGCTTCATCGGAGGAGGAGGAAGAAGAAGAGACACTTTAAACATAAAATAATCAGATACGAGAATCCAAGCCAAGAATCGGCATGTATAAATATGCATATAGAAATAAAATTCCCAATTCTTTTTTTTTCCTTAAAATATATGTCAATGCATGAGTTCTTGTGGTAGGGCCCAATGTAATTTTTTTTAATCAAGTTGTGTAATTTTTTTCTTGATTAGTAATAAATGAGCCAATTAGTTAATCTTTGAATTAATATATTTATAATTATATTATCTTATTAATACTTTATTCCGTGTAGTATTATTAAAAAAATATTGTAGCAAAGTGTAATATTGAAAAATATGTGCAAAGGTTTACAAGTTAAGATATTAATTTAGAAGAAAATTAATTGGGCCGTGAATATTCTAATTCATATTTAGATTTAAATGAAGAAAAAAGTCAAAATAATAAAGTACAATGTCAAACAAATAAATTGTGGAGTAGTACGAAAATATTGTCAAAAGAAACAGGACGTTATCTTTGGGACGGATGGAATAATAAACAATAAACAACTACTCCTATCATTTATTAAAATGAAATTAGCTAGAATAATAAAAATGAACACCCAACATATAGGAAACATTGTGTTCACTGTAAAAAAAGAAAAAGAAAAAGTGCACGTAAATTGATTATGAACACATAATTTAATTTTGATATTAATTTTTTCTTTGTACAACCTATATGGATCTCAAAATTCAATAAATTACCGTGTACATGTTTTAGTTCTATGAAAGACTAACTTCATAAAATATTTATCTTAAAATTCTTATGTAAAAGTTTTAGTGAAATATAAATACGTGCATAGCACGGGCGGGAAGTTCTAGTTAGTATAAAATAAAATGTTAAGTTCTCTTAATTGGGCCCTCATTGCATCCACTTAAACACTAGCCCAATTCGAATAACACCAAATTACCCAAACCCTAGCCCAATATCTTGATTCCTCTCCACATTTCTCAAAGTGGAATGAAAGTTTTGATTGATATTACGTAGGGAAGTCAAAAAAGCCCGAGCCCGACGGGCCGATCCGAATAGCCCGAAGAAAATAGTGAGTTAGGCCCAAAAAATAATAGTCCGAAAGCAAAAAAGTCCGATAGGGCTGGACCAAAAAAGCCCGAGTCCGATACGGCTGGCCCGAAAGCCCGGTGGGTTGGCCCGATAGGTTACCATAAATTATGAATTCATGACATATGTCATTACTCTACTTATAAATTTGATAAATTAGGTTGTGTTTTTAATTATTATTGAGTATTTTAAATTTATTTTAATAAAAATATAATCTTCATTTTAAATTCTATACGTTTTTACTTCGACACTTGGTGAAAAAGTAAAATAAAGATGGACATTTCGAAAATATTTTTGCTAAATTCACAATATTTAATACTCCCTCCGTCCTCCATTTAGCGACATTGTTTTCTGGGCACTGGTTTTTTTGCATTTTTATGGTATAATAATAAATTAATGTGTTAAAGTGTTTTAAAGTGAAATAATTGTGGGTCCATTTGAATTTTTTAATAGTATTAAAATGTTAAAATAATAAAAAGTAGATGTATAAAGTGTTAAAGTGAGTGTGGGGTCTACGTCCAAAAACGGAAATTGTCATTAAATGGAGGACGTTCCAATATAGTACTCCATAATGTCACTAAATGGAGGACGGAGGGAGTAATTTATTTAATTTTTTTTATTATACAATGTTATTTTTTTTATACACTTAATGGCCCGGTGGGCTAGCCCGAAACCGAGAGGGTTAGGGTTAGGGCCAAAAAATATTACCCCGGAAGAAGAAAAAAAAAGTCCGATTAACCCGATCCGAATAGCCCACAACCCGATAGAGCTAGCCCGAAACTCGATGGGCTGACCCGTTTGACATCCCTAATATTATGTTTTACGTACTTAAGATTGATTGTCACTATGTTTTTATAGATTATAGATGTATAATGTAATATTTTGAAAAGTATAAAATATGCACTAATGTTAAATATTACTATAATTTAATAAATAAACATTCTCTTTTTGAATTTCATGTCGGAAATAATGAAGCCTATTTAGCGGACTGCAGTGATTATGTAATAAATTTGAACAAACTTATATAAATGACTAAATGAGAATATACTAATCCACATTTTGGCGGGATTCGAACCCAAAACCTTAAGACTTGCAGAGACTTGTGGCGGTTCACCCTAGCCATCACTAGATCTCATTAACATATTTGTCATTTTCATTAATTCATACATTAGGATTAATTTCTATTTTAGTTAAAACTTCATAATATGCAAGTGTATTGTTCTAACAGCAACAATAAAGTTTAATGTCTCGAATTAAAGATGTCGAGTTCGAATCTTTCGGTGGACTTGTTTTTTTTTTTTTTAATATACTGTGTACAATAATAAAATAAAATAAAACTAGATCAAAAACGACACAATCATTTCATCTTTTTTATTCTTTTCCTTCTTATTCTTGGACGCTGACTGGCCCCACTCGCTGACCATTTCTTTTTTTAAATTATTTTTCTTAAACGAATCTTGAACTACTGTTACTCACTCCGTTATTTTTGACATGACTCGTTTCTTTTGAGGACACAAATTGAAAAATATACATGTGGTATGAATTAGAGATAAATGTAACGTTAAAGATAAAATGATTTTTGGTTACGTTATAAAAGAAAATATGCCAATTGAAAAAAAAAAAAAAAAAAAAAAAAAAAAAAAAAAAAAACAGCTCAAATTGACAAATGAGTCACGTAGAAAAAACGGAGGGAGTACTCTACTACCTCCATCTCACTAAATAAGCCTCATTTCAAATTTGCATAAGAATTAAGAAAGAAAAATTGTGTGGCTATAATTCATTAGGAAGAGAGAGAGTTAATTCTAACCAAGTATTTTTTGTCATTTAAGGAAATGTGTCTAATAAATGAGACAAACCAAAATGGAAAGTAAAGCTAATTTAATTAAGATGGAGGTAGTATTAGCTAGAAGGAAAAAAATCTAAAATTAAAAAAAAAAAAAAAAGATTAACGAATCTCTCTCACAACTGTCGTCACCTCCCCTCAAGATTTCCGCTTTCAAATCGCCAGTGTTTCAGTTCTTGCAGTCTTTAACTATTTCCGTACGAGATTCGCCATTAATCTGTTTCAAACAAATCGAATTCCAGTAAGTTCTTGCTTTCTCTCTCACACTCCAAATCCCATCTGGGATTTTACCCTTCTTTCTGAATTCTCGAAGGGCAAAAGCAGCAGCTGTATTTATGCAAAAATGTGGGTTTCTTTAGTTTGCCATTTTGATTTCTGTTTCTCTTCATTTTATGTTCTAGTTCATTAGATGCAATTACCAAATCGTAGAGCTACAAATCTTGAAGTCATGATTTTTTTATTATTTTTTGGGATTTGATAGGTTATGATTCTGAGTTTATTGTACATCAACTGTTTGAATTAGAACCCAAATGATCTTTTGGCTAAATCCGGAAGAATATTGATAGGATTCCGTCTCGTCTAAAACCTCGAACCTGTAGAGAGAGAGGGCGTAATCTATTGGTTTATTATAATTCCCAGTGGCATATATATGGGATTGAGTCTGCTGGATTTTGTAGTGATGTATGTTTGTGTTCATGTTTCAGGGTGCATATGTTTTCTAGTATGTTTTTGTCGAGGTAGAAGCCCGAAAATCGTGACATTAGTTACTTCGAGGAGGTAGATTTTTGGAAAGATGGTGTTTTGGGAAGGATATGCGAGTGATGAGACGATGGGGACGTTTGCTCCGCTTGTAGTGTACTGGTTGTATGCCGGATTCTATCAGCTTCTCCCTCCGTTGGATAACTACAGGCTGCACACGAGAACGGAAGAGAACGAGAAGAACTTGGTGCCGTTGGGATCTGTGATCAAGGGTGTTCTTCTTCAGCAGTTTGTCCAGGCTGTTGTTGCTGAATTGCTCTTCTTGGTAAATCCATTATGCAGAAATAGTTTCGGCTTCTTAAGTATCGTGTTAGTATTCATTATGCTGAATCGATTACTTTTCTTGCACTGATCATTGCGTGCCAAATTACTTAAGCATTAAACATGGCACAAAAAGTTATGTGTTTATTGTATTTCTTTTCTTCGTTTATCTTTGATTACAAAGCTTGCTAGTCCGTTTGCAGATTGAAAAGTTTAATCAACGAATGCTTTGTACGTTTGCTTTATCCTGGCACTCTTTCATTTGATTTTGATGCCAAAGCTCGATTGGACAGTTTACTATGCGAACCCTTGGTATATCATCAGTTTTATCGAACCTCCAATTCTCCTGCACATACACTTACATATCTTTCGGTGTTATCTCCCTTTGTTTTCAACTTCAGGAGTCGTTGACTTCAAAGTCGAATCAGATCTAAATATGCTCGTTGATGTTTACTAATTGTTAAAACGTTGAATTCCTCAGTTGTGTAAAACTTAACGTTCTTTGCTTAGTGTTGCAGATAACTTCAAGCACAAGTTCTTCGGAGATTGTTCAGCCGTCTCTTCCTATCCAGATTCTGCAGTTTGCAATTGCTATGCTGGTCATGGACACGTGGCAGTACTTTGTGCATCGATACATGCACCAAAACAAGTTCCTGTACAGAAACATCCACTCTCAGCATCATAAGCTAGTGGTTCCTTACGCCATCGGAGCTCTCTACAACCATCCGCTCGAAGGCCTTTTACTAGACACGTTCGGTGGTGCTCTTTCCTTCCTCCTTTCCGGAATGACTGCAAGAACTGCGGTTTTCTTCTTCTGTTTCGCAGTGATCAAGACTGTCGACGATCACTGTGGGCTATGGCTTCCTGGGAACATCTTCCATCTACTTTTCCAGAATAATACGGCTTACCACGACATCCACCATCAACTCCAAGGTACGAAGTTCAACTACTCTCAACCGTTCTTCCCCTTGTGGGACAAACTGCTAGGGACTTACGTACCGTATACACTGATAAAGAGGCCTCAAGGAGGTTATGAGGCGAGGCTGAAAAAACCCTAGTTGATTTACCTTTTGTCGAAGACCGGATTAACTTTTTTATCGAAGGAGGAACTTAGGTTCTTCAGTAGGCGCTCTGTATGTTGAAGAGAGTGAGACTGTAGCTTGTTGTTTTCTCGATTTTTTCGTTCCCCAGGTTATCGAACGTCGGGTAACTAGTGTATGTTATGTATTTCTTTGATACAATTTTATTATGTATTCTTCAACTTCTAGTGTGCAGATTTGAATGATTTCTGGGGATTTGATTGTGTTGATTGTAACTTTGGGAACTTTATCTTGCTTTTTTCATTCGAAACCTCGTCTCATCAAGCTACCAGGATCGAACGAGAGAAGATCAGAGACGAACTCCACTAAAGGTTTAAGAAAATCTAATGTTGTATTCAAAAATGAAGTGAAAGCCCTCCGTGTAAACGTTATAAAGTCTGAAGAAGAGAAGCATCGAAAAAGGCATCAAGCACGAATGCATTTTCTTCTGAAGATATCGAGTTTGTATACAATCTTGTGTTCATCGAATCAATCGCATAACAGAGCAATGCCGTCGTCTTGAAGAAATTCATAGTATCACCAGAAATCTTTACAAGAACAAGAACCCTCCTCGAATCTATGGAACCTCGTACGATCCCTCACAATGATCGCTCGACCATATAATCTCGAGACGAGCTTCATCACCGCATGACAATCCCCACATATCCTGAGATTCTTGTTGATGCTAATGGGACTTCCATCGTTTGTACTAATCAAAGCAAAAGCCAAAGCCAGTTTCTCACTATGATAGGACAATGCATTCTCCTTCTCTTCACTCCCTATATCGTGCAGCACGTAGTTCGTCTCGGCTTCGTACCCGAATTCTCTGATCCTCGACATGATCTCTTCTAATTTCCCGTATATACCTCTCCAATTCGGATGGCTTTTATCGCCGTTGAAGAACTGGAATATGACGCCATTCATTTCGATATAGCTAAAACCGGGCACCTTCTTCACCTCCCTATCCCTCATCGCCTCCCTCACTCTTCTTACATCGTTCCACCTCTCGTGTGAGGCATAGACATTCGATAACAAAACAAAATCGCCACAAGCACTCGACCCCATCTCCAAGAGCTTCCTTGAAGCTTTCTCTGCCATTTCCACGTCTCCGTAAGTTTTAGATGCGCCTAGAAGAGTTTGCCATAGCACTGCATCCGGTGGCATTGGCATCGACTCTGCAATCTTGAACGCCTTGTTCAATCTGCCTGCTCGTCCTAGTAAATCGACTATACTTCCGTAATGCTTCATGTTCTTGCTCACTCCGTGTCTCTCCATCGATTCGTAAAGCTTCATTCCTTCATCCACCATTCCGGCGTGGTTGCAGGCACATAATGCTGCTAAGAAAGTGACATCATCCGGCAATGGAGCTGCTCTGCCTCTGGCCATACGATCGAAGAGCTCCATAGCTTTCGCTCCGTTTCCATCCATTGCGAATCCCATGATCATCGTGTTCCACGTGATTACACTCCTCGAACACTTCATGCCTTCGAAAACTGCATACGCCTTCTCCGCCATCCCACATTTCGAGTACATATCAATCACAGCATTGCACACTATACCATTCTCATCGAGTCGATTTTTCTTTATGTAATCGTACACTCTATCGCCTTCTCCGATCGCCCCAAGCTGAGAGCAAGCGGAGAGCGCGCCAAGAACGGTGATCTCGTTCGGCATCATCGCGCTCCGGCCGCGGCGGTTGCGCTCGATCATTCGATTGAAGAGCTTCAGAGCTTCATACGGCCGGTTCCCCTGCGCCAGGCCCGATATCAAAGCATTCCAAGAGGCGATATCCCGTTGAGACATTTCGTCGAACATCTTGCACGCGCCGCTCAAATCTCCGCACTTGGCGTAGGCGTCGAGCAGCGTGGTCTGCAGCAGAACGTCGGCGTCGAAGCCGGATTTCAGCACCTTGGCGTGCATCTGGAGCGACTCGAACCGGAGCTGCGCGCGAGCGCAGGCCTTGAGGAAGAAGGAGCAGGTGAGGGCGTCGGGCTTGGAGGGGGCACGTGACATGAGGCGGTAGCACGTGACGGCGTTGATGGGACGGTCGCTCTGGGCGTGGCCGCGGATGAGGGCGTTCCAGTCGTTGGTCAAAGGGAAGGGGAGGAAGCGGAAGACGGCGTCGGCGTAGGGGAGGGTGGCGGCGGAGGTGGTGGCGCAGAAGTCGATGAACTTGGAGCGGGAGTAGTGGAGGCGGAAGAGGCCGGTGACGAGGAGGTGGGCGTGGAGCTGCCGGAGGTGAGGGAAACAGCTGCATTTTTGCAGGATCGACTCGACGTAGGCCATCGGCCATTTGAATTTTGCACCGACTTTAGTTTTCTTCACCTTCTTCATTCTCCATCTTCTTCGTTTTTTTCTTCTTCTCCTTCTTCGAAATTTACTAATTTATTATTGCCTAATAAAATTGGGGGAAAGTATAAGTAATTTTTTTTTGGTGAAGGAGAATTTTCAGTGCGAACACATTTCAAACAGTTGGCCTGCAACTCTCGACGCAAATGGAGGGAAACCCCCAAATCGAACTCTTCGACTCGCTGCGAGCACAGATGGAATCTCTGCGCGAAAAGATCAAGGTATTCAAATTCAGTCTCTGCATTTTCTCTCGTCCAGTTCTTAGTCTAGTGATCGTCAGTGGACAGTGACGATTCTTCACTCTCTCTCTCTCTCTTGCTGGTTTCGGAAATGGCAGCAATTAGAGGCTGAGAACGCTAAGCTCTCGCAGCAGCTCGCGGTTTGCGCCTGCAAAAAGGTAACCTGAAGTTGTTTCCAGCCATGTATCTGTGCTCGATTTTATTCAGTAATTGCGCATCGTAGAGTAGAATTTTTGTTTGGAGTTCGATAGGAATGGCAACTTTTGTGTTGAATTATAAGCTTCCTGCGGAATGTGAGGATGCCGTCGTAATCGAAAAGTATTATGCATTTCTTGTTGAAGAAACGCTTAGATTCTAAGTATGAAGGTCTTTGTTGGGCATATGGCTGGTGCAGATTGACGAGAGTGATGAAACTCCTTCTGTGGACTGCAGTAGTTCGATTGGCGAGACGGAGATGCAGAAATTGGATGAACTTTGTTTGTTGAACACATCGAAAGTTAAAGAACCAGGTGAGTGTCGTACTTGGAGATGGGATTCCTTTGCAACCTTAATTTAGTGTAACAGAGTTTGATTCAATTTTCTCGATTCTGTAATATCAGATGCAAATGGCGATGCAATAGGCCTGCAACATTTACCTAAGCGATATGTTGCTCTAAAAGTCATGTATTTTGGCCAGAGGTACACATTCAGAAATGATTCACGGTTCCATTATTAATATCGCCTTTGATTCTCGTTATGGTGTGAAGAGTCTCATTCCTGTGTGGTGATATGCTGTTGGCTTTATGCATTACAGGTTTTACGGTTTTGCTTCGGAGGCGCAGATGGATCCGACGATAGAGGTGAGCTTTGCCCCTTTTCTTCTCATTTGCCAGTCTCGTATTTGTTCAAGCAAAACAACCAAACTTTGCTGTTATTTTATTGAGAGGATTGCTGAGATCTATATGAAAGGAGATGGCATAAAATACAGTTTCTTGAAATAATGCAGTCGGAAATATTTAAGGCCCTTCAGAAGACAAGACTAATATCTGGTGATAGGAAGGAATTGCAATACTCAAGATGTGGTAGAACAGACAAGGGAGTCTCCTCTGTTGGCCAAGTAAGTGTACACAGAGAGATTTTACATAGTTTGGCATATTATCCTTCAATTCTTGGAATTTCTGTTCGGAGTATCTCTGTTACGCAAGCAAGACCTGGGATTGAATACGACTAACTATTAGTATCATTCTTACTAAGTCATAAAAACATGGTCTTTTTGGTGTAATAAAAAAAATGATAACCAGAACTTTGTTTATGCCCCTTGGATTTGGAGTGAAGGATAAAAAACGAGATTCAAACATGATTTAGTTTAAAAGGATTGCAAATGTGTGGTTGCATCACATATTGTTCTTATAGTAGTTTTTGTGTCTTCTTAATCCAACACGGAAGCAGATTATAGATGGAAAATCACAGACCAGTAACCTTATTTTGCAAGTACTGCAAATTCTTCTGTCACTGGCATTTGTTTTTCGTATTCGGTTCTAATCATTTTACAGATATGGAGACCCATACTAACAACTTCAACCCCATAATGCTTTTATGTTGCATTTGTTTTATTAATTACCCTGTGCACTGTTAGAATTCCCAGCAAAATTAAACAGTTTTAATGCAGGTAATCTCTCTATTTCTGCGATCAAGTCTTAAAAATGCACCAGTGATTAATGACGATCCTGTTGAAACCCTTGCCGAGGAATCATGTGGTATGCCTAACAATTCTTATGCTGTATTCCTAAATTAAATATTTTGTAAGATCTTCATGTGTATTTAAAACCTAGGCTTCTGTGGGATATTATGAGCTTGACCGCGACCTGTGCCTTAATTAGGCTATTGAATTCATTTCACTCATTTTATCAGTATTTAACTGTACCTAAATTACGTCCCCGTTTCTAGTTCTACTCGATCTGTTTGTCCAATACGTGATAAACATTATTTATTCTGGACAGATGGAGAAATTGATTACGTAAAGATACTAAATAGAGTTCTTCCTAATGATATTAGAATCATTGGATGGTCACCTGCTCGATCCGATTTCAGTGCAAGGTCTCGTAACCTTCTTCCTATTCTTTTTGCTGATGGGATCCCCATGGCTTTCCTTAGTTAAAGAAAGAAGAAGTTTCAGTCTGGAACAATTATTTGCTATAAATGCAGGTTCAGTTGTTTGGGAAGGGTGTACAAATACTTCTTTTGGAGAGAGAATCTAAACATCACGGTATGCATATGCTCTTTTATGATACACTACAACTCGTGAGCTTTTGCTTGTTCCACTTCTCAAGTACTTGTCGATGTTTCTTGTATGTGCGTACCAGGCGATGGAAGTTGCAGGAAAGAGATTTATAGGTGAACATGATTTCAGAAATTTTTGTAAGATGGATGCAGCTAATGTCCACAATTATAAGCGACACATATCATCATTTGAGATTTTCTCATGCCATGAAAGGTTTAAAGATACTCCACGACTATATACCGATTTATCGAGCAGATTAATTATGTTTTACTTTAAGAGAAATGATAACTAAAATAATGCAGCAGGCATCTTTTCAGTATCTGATGGGAGGCACTATTAAACAAGTGCAAGATATTTTTCTCAAGGTCGGGGCGTCCAAACGATAAGTTTATTATTTTGGTTCTCTCTCGCCTCTTGCAGGTATGAAGATGACGAGCTGTGGGCAATGAAGATCAAAGGCAGTGCTTTCCTGTGGCACCAGATCAGATGCATGGTTGCTGTACTGTTTTTGATAGGCCAAGGTCTCGAATCTTCTGATGTGCGTGACCCTTCCCGTATTCTTTGGTTTCAATTCTACGATAAAGTTGTGCAATCTAAAACCATGAAAAGGGTTTCCATTCTACATGATGGTGCCACTATATTTTCTGAAATCATGCAAGTGGTGTCCCAATCTCCATATGTTAGGCTTAAATTTACGGGAAGTTGTTTTATCGTCCTAAGAGGATATTGTGTTCGACGTGTTAGGTAATAGACGAGTTACTAGACCTTGAAAGAACACCAAAGAAGCCTCAATACAAAATGGCTCCTGAGATTCCCCTGGTTCTTCAGTCTTGTGAATTCGATGGTCTCAGATTTCGGTGTTCATCAGGTACGTTACTTCTATGGACATCACTCTACTCTAAATAATCGGACAAAATCTTCGTCCCGTTGTCTTTTCTTACCTCCCACTCTCATCTTTCTGCTCTTGGCTTATTAGTGCAAAACACCATAGCAGTGTTTATACCTGTTGTTAAATGATCTGATGAAGTTAAATGAAACGTCTGTGCATTCGAAAGAATACTCGAGAATTTTCATCTGAATTTGAGCTTCAACGGGCATGCCTTGCAGATGCTAGGCAAGCTCTACGCGCTCACCTGGGAAAAGAATGTCGAAGCTATAAACTTCAATCGGCAATCTTTCGCGAGGCCTTGCTAAGCTCTTCAACCACCTTAAATGGTACGAAATCCTAATCCTACGGCTTGAAGTCCTTACATACTGCTGCTTTTTTCTCTCTTACAACGCTTCGCCTCTGCAGATCCGACTCAAGTAAACAGCAGAACGAAGAAGGAACCCGCTCACGTTCGGCTGATGTCCCGCCCGACCGAGCGTGAGTTCCGCTTCCTTTTGATCGGCTAATCATCAACTTCTCTATATTCTTATAATAGCTGTGTTTCTTGAATTCTTTCAGCCTCTTATGAAGAACGCCGTGCTAAACTGGGTGGTGGTAGAGCAAAGAAGTGAACGAAGAAGAACAAGTTCTTCTACTGTTTATTTATTCTCTGAATATACGAGAAATCGCGCCATAGTCACCTTTCGTGGTCACCACTAGCATTTTATCCTCGCCATCGTCATTTCTCGTGTTTTTTTATTGGTCTTTCATTCTGACACTGAAAACTATTTGTAACATCGTTAAGTTTACAAATTACATAAAAATCAAACTTCGCTTGATTATTTCTATCTTTTTTCTAAAGTTCGGCAACGGAGAATGAATCGAGGTTTGAAGAATATTTGCGTATGTGATACGCTAAACGATTACTTTTTCTTTCTTTCTCGTTTCTCGACCTCTATAATAGAAAGGGAGTGTCAGCTGAGTTGTGTTTCGTTGTCCTCAATTTTTATTTTTATTTTTTTTAAATCTTTTAACCTCATAAAAAAACAAAAGAAAAAATGGGAAAAGAAGAGAAAAGGAAAACAGTCAAAATCTGCACAGGCGATTTTCGCGGGCTTTTGCCCCTTTGGAAAGTGGTGTGATGGGCATAACCCTATCCCCTCGGAATCGCCCTCCAACGACCTCTTCTCTTCCTAACCGCTACCAATCTCCATGGTTAGTTAACAATCACACCTCCTAGAATTTCCAATTCCTTCACCAAACATACCGCCATTCCTATTATCCGAGTTGCCTCTGGTTTTTGCTGGTCTCCATAAATTTTTTTTCCGGTGCGGTGAATCTACAGGTCGCCTCGTGGATTTTGCCGCGAACAGGTAACTATTTTTGCCTTTTCGCTTTTGTTTTCTGCATTTTTTTTTGTCGATCCGCGAACTGGTGCTTTTTTTTGACCATTTCATTGTTGTTTTCTGAATTTTTTGTTGATCTGCGAACAGGTGCTTTTTTTTTTTTTTTTTTTCCTTTCCCCCAACGTTTTCGTTGTTGTTTTCTGCATTTTTGGTTGATTCTCGATGCGATTGAAGAGGGAGAAGAGCGAGGGGTGTGTTTTATGTGCTTTTTCAGACGAATAATTCGATTTTTTGTTGATAAAATTCCTCTCTCGTGGTGTGAGCGTTTGCGATTCGGCCGATTCTGATTGAAATTCGTCGAATTACTGTTTTTTCCAGTCACGGATTTTGATTCGGCCACTGCATTTTGTTCCTGTACCACTACTTCCTAATGATTAGGTTAGACGGAGGAGGGGTAGCGATTGAAGAAACTCGAGACGATGAATTAGTAATAATTAGGATGATAAGATCCCTTGGAAATAGTTGAGTTTGAAATCCATCGACAATGGACTACACGGATAAGTTTATGTCAAGAGAACATCAAGAACAATTTCGATCAGCTTTAGAGAGTGCAGATCCATCGTCTGTCTCCCCCTTACTCATCTCGACCTCACCAAAATCTCCACGATCCCCCAAGTCTCCATCTTCACCGAGAGCCAAGCACACTGGTAGTAAAGGGAGCCCTCTCAAGGCTCAAAAGTCTCATTCTGGGAAATCTGGTGATCCTAAAAAAGGTGAATATAATCGATCGATTTTTATCCAGAGATGGAAATGATATTGGTTGGTTCTTGTGCAGTAATCATATGGTTTTACTTCTGTGATTTGGGATCTTATTCTGCTTATATTGTAGGAAACCTAGTGATCCTAAAAGGGTGAATTGCTCGATTATATTCAGAAATTGAAATGGAATGAAATTGATTCTTTTGTGGTTTTAGGTGGATGATGGTTACATTTGGAGGATGATGGTTTTATAATCTGTATTTTCGCCTATTCAACTTCCTTTTGTTATTGTGTTTTCTTGTTTAAACTGTGTAGGGGGTTATGGTGGAAAAGGAACTTGGGGAGGAATACTTGATATGGAGGAAGACTGTTTAGATGATCCCAACGATCCAAATTACATTAGCGATAAGGTAATCATCGACATTTGTGGTAGTTATAATCTTGGCTGCTGTTTTTTGCTCAGTGATTGAAAGGAGTTTTAATGATTTCAGGACGACTCGAAACTCCCCACCAGAACAGATGAGCAGTTTGAGTTGTTCAAGAAGAAGGCTACTGTAATGGTGGAGGAATATTTTGCGAATGATGATGTAACCTCGACTGCAAATGAACTGAGAGAACTCGAAATGCCAGGTTACTACTTCTACTTTGTGAAGAAGCTTGTCTCCATTGCTATGGATAGGCGAGACAAAGAGAAAGAGATGGCTTCAATTCTCTTATCTTCTCTCTACGGTGATGTTATCGATCCCAAACAAGTTTACAAAGGTTTTCAGAAGCTTGTGCAATCTGCAGACGATTTGATTGTTGACATTCCAGACGCAGTTGATATTCTTGCTATGTTCATAGCTCGAGCAATTGTGGATGACATTCTTCCTCCTTCGTTCTTAACAAAGACGTTGGCCTATTTGAGTAAAGAATCGAAGGGTGTGGAGGTGATTAAGCGAGCTGAGAAGGGCTATTTATCAGCTCCTCTCCATGCAGAAATCATCGAGAGATGCTGGGGAGGAAGCAAGAACAAGACAGTCGAAGATTTCAAGGCAAAGATAAACGACCTTTTAGTGGAGTACGTAGTGAGTGGGGATGTGAAGGAGGCGAAGAGATGTATAAAGGATCTTCATGTTCCTCACTTCCATCATGAGATAGTTAAAAGAGCTATCGTAATGGCTATGGAGAAGAGACAAGCTGAAGGTCGCCTACTCGACTTGTTGAAAAGAACTTGCGAGGAAGGACTGATAAATTCAAGCCAGATTTCAAAGGGATTCTCTCGTATCATCGACTCTGTAGATGATCTATCCCTAGATATTCCAAATGCAAAGGTGTTATTACAGTCTTTGATCTCAAAGGCAGCATCTGAAGGATGGCTAAGCGCCTCGTCGTTAAAATCACTCTCCCTCATCCCAGGAAGGCAAGTTGTGGACGATAACATATTAAAGGCTTTTAAGAAGAAGGCTGAGTCTATAATCAGAGAGTATTTTCTCTCAGGTGACATATCAGAAGTTATCTGCTGCTTGGAATTCGAAAACAGCTCCGGTTTGGCTGACCTGAACGCGGTCTTCGTAAAGAAACTGATCACTCTAGCCATGGAGAGGAAGAACAGGGAGAAGGAAATGGCCTCTGTTCTTCTCTCCTCTCTATGCTTCCCATCAGATGACGTGGTGAGCGGCTTCATCATGCTTATCGAATCGGCAGATGACATGGCCCTCGACATTCCCGTGGTACTCGAAGATCTCGCCATGTTTCTAGCAAGAGCCGAAGTCGACGAAGTCTTAACCCCACACGAGATGGAAGAGATAGGCAGACACTTCCCAGGCTCAAACTCTCTAGGAAACAAAGTCACCCAAATGGCCATGTCCCTACTCAAGGCCCGCCTCTCGGGGGAGAGAATACTCCGGTGCTGGGGAGGCGGGGGCAGCAGCTGCAGCAACGGGTGGACCATCGAGGACGCGAAGGACAAGGTCGGGAAGCTCCTCGAAGAGTACGCAGCCGGCGGGGACACGAGGGAGGCGTGCAGGTGCATCAAGGACCTCGGGATGCCGTTTTTCCACCACGAAGTGGTGAAGAAAGCCCTGGTGATCCTGATGGAGAGCAAGAAGCAGAGGATGTGGAGCTTGTTGAGGCATTGCTTTGACATGCAGCTCATAACAATGAACCAGATGAATAAAGGGTTTGTTAGGGTTTCAGAGTGCATTGATGACCTGGCTTTGGATGTGCCTGATGCTAAGAAGCAGTTTGGGGAGTTGGTGAAGAAAGGGGCTGAGGAAGGATGGTTGGATTCTTCTTTGCTTGGTGTTAATGGAAGTGAGCAAGAGAGGAGGAATGGCTTTAGTTGATTGAGTAAGTTTGGTTCTTCAGTTTAGTGTTGTTTGTGTTTAGTGATTGTTTGTGTATTTTGGGTTCATTTAGGGTATGAGTGTTTAGAAATAGTTGATAACTTCACCTTATTTGATTCTTGATTTTTAGTGTTTTCGGTGTGGTATTTTAATACATTTTGTGTTTTTTTTATGGAAGCATTAACAAAAAGTTTGATTTTGCGTCACGGAGGATTCAAACTCGAGACTTCTGGTCCTGAAACGTAACTTCGGACAGCTAAGGTCAATACAAGTGCACATATATGTTGTTTAGAAATACTAAACTACTAATGGACGATTTCTTGTTTAAGTATAATACATAAACACCCCTATAAACTCACACATCTGACATGACTCGAATCTCCGACTACTTCATTTAAAGGGAAAGCATTTTATCGTTTCATCTCGTCTCGTCTAAATAGCGAATAGTGATTAGATTTATTGGGGAAGAAAAGTCCAATTTTCATTTTGCAATATTTAAGTTCTCAATAATCAATATGATTTGAAAACTTGATATAGCATAAGTTGTTAGGGTAGTTTCTTGACGATGTTGATACCAACATGATATAAAATTTATGTATTTTTGGGTAAATGTGTTTGTAATCTACAAAAATGTAAACTAAAATCAGAATTTTGCTTTGATGATTAATTTATTTTTCAAAAGTATTTAGGTAAATGTATACAAGAGTTTAGGTAATTAACTTTAATATTGAATGAATGATTGGTAAAGAATATTTATACTGCTAGTTTTATTATTAAAATGATTCCTCTTTTGTAAAAGTAAAATTCGATATGCATACGCTTGGAATCTGGCGCATGCTATCTAAAATCTTAGGTGCTTCGATTTTTATTCGAACAATATCATCGCATTTCGCTGTGTTTTTTTTTTTTTTATTGAATCGATCGATAATTGTTACTCCCTCCGTCCCACTTCACTTGTCCGCTTTGCTTTATTGACTTTTCGGGCATGTGTTTTCACCGGAACTTAGTACGGGTTTTAAAATATCATTTCGACTTATTTTTTCTTTCACGGGATACTACGAGTGTCGGGCTATCACGTAAAAGAAAAAATAATTTGAAATGATATTTTAAAACCTGTACTAAGTTCCGGTGGAAACACGTGTCCGAAAAGTCAATAAAGCAAAGAGGACAATTGAAGTGGGACAGAGGGAAGTACATGTTAAAAGTATTTTCAAATTTAATAGTATTTTTATTTATGGATTCTTTTAATCATTATTGGTTTTAGAAATATCTTTAACACGGCCTGTCTATGCAATGCGAGTTTATGCAAGGCGATATCACACCAAAATATAATAGGGGATTCTATTCGATTTTTATCGGCAAAATTAAGTTATTCTTTTGACCTAATTTACATGATACCGTAGCCGAAGCCGCATAAATAAATGACTATATTGCACGATGCCATGAAAATACAAGTAACTCATATACATGAGAAAATTATTCCAATATTAAAATATGATAGTATATATTTAAAGCTCATATTCAAAACCAAAAATTGATACTCCCTCCGTCCTCCATTTAGTGACGTTAATACTATATTGGGACGTCCTCCATTTACTGACAATTTCCATTTTTGGACGTAGACCCCACAATCACTTTAACACTTTAACGGCCAATTCGATCTTGCAAACTAGCAAATTCGTTTGCAATACAAACCCCTTCTAATCAATTGACACGTGGATTTCACTTACAATTTTTTAAACTTTTTTTAACATTTGCTACAAAATCTAGTTTTAGTATGTATTTTCTTGTTGTTTTGACATAAATGAGGTGGACCCCTCCACCTATTTAATTACTCCAATAATATGAAGCACAAATACGTATTTAATACGTCTACTAGGGGTGGCGTATTATAATACGTATTTAATCTTAATACGAAAAAATACACTGAAAATATGTTTAAACTTTTAATTTATTTATTTTTTAGTTATTCAATTTTTAATAAAAAATACTATATTAAATACGGTTTATTCTTAAATGGGTGTAAGAGCTAGGAATATTCGTTACCTTTTGTCACCAACCTCAACCTTATACAATTAAAAAGAAAAGAAAAATTGAAATAATTTTTTTTTAAGGTTGAAAGAGGTGCGACCACCAACCTTTTGAATTTGGAGGTTGGTCTATTATTTTATATATTTAACATACACATGCCATTACCTTTTATCCATTCATTGAATATTATAATAAAATCTTAATATGATTTGTATAAAATATTTCTAAAAAAAATAATAAAGATATAATAATTTGTAAAATAAAATTCTCCGCAAATAGGGATTAAATTTGACATAATTCTTTACACATTTAAATTTCTTGATAGACATGAGCGAAAATAACTGACAAAAATTTCATACTCCGTATTATAATTTTGTCATCTTTTTATTTTAATTTTATGTTTCGGTTGTTCAAATTTTTGTGTTGATTTGAAAAACTCATGTAATATATGTTTTCTTACTTTGTGAAATACTTCTTTTATTATTTCTTTTGTTTGTAATTATTATTAATTCACTAAATTAAATTCTCATTAAATTTTATATTAGGGCACTGGTCTTCCCCTGCCACTCCTTAATTATTGATTACAGTATATGAATACCTTTTAAAAATATAGATGTATTTTTGACGTATTTGTATCTATTTTTTTTTTTTAAATTAACGTATTTTTGTCACGTATCACATTCGTATTCGTACTTCGTTCGCGTCCCCGTGCTTCTTAGTAATCTCTTCCTATTAGTATCATTTACTTTTCTTTTAATAATATTATATAGTTTATTCATTTTTACTTCTTTGTTTATTAGATAATATTTCTTCTTTGTTGATAAATCATTAAATCAATGAAAATAATTATTTGTTGATAAATCATTAAATCAATGAAAATAATTAATTGTATAGGTTGAACAATAATAAAAATTTCCCTACACATGTACTATAATGGTCATGTAAAATTATATGAAAAATCTTAGTTGACAATAAATACATAATTTTTAAATAAATTTATTTGATTAATACAAGTATATTATACAAACAAAATTTAAACCGCTTGAATACGTATTTTCAGCATATATATTTTCGGATTAGCATTAAAATACGTATTTCTGTCACCCCTACGTATCTGTGCTTCATACTTCAATGGTGGGACCCAAAAGTAAATTGATGAGAGAGGAGAGAAAAACTATTCACTGTACAAAACTATTACTGTAGCAAGCATTAAATAATATAAAAAGTTAAGTTATAGTGATTCCACGTGAAGGGACATGATTAAGGGGTTTGCACATGCATAGCCCTGCAAGATCGACCCTCCCCACTTTAACACTTTATACATCATCTTTTTATTATTTTAACATTTTAATACTATTAAACAATTCAAATGGACCCATAATTATTCCACTTTAACACATTAATTTATTATTATACCATAAAATGCGAAAAATCTCGTGCCCAAACTCCCTCCGTCACTAAATGGAGGACGGAGGGAGTATAAATATGGATGAGTATCAAATTTTGGAGATATACATGAATTATGATCGAAAAGTTTATCAATTAGGGCAATTCGATTTCGACCCGAGCCGATTAAACACGGTTCAGCAATCTTTGGCCCATTTTACGCAAACGTTGTGTATAAAAATACCCGACCCGATAAGAGTCCAATCCATGAGTATCTGAACCCTACTTCTCCTTCCCCTTCAGATCGCGCTGGGGGCAATTGCCATTAGAGAAGAAACCTCCTCTCTCTCTCTCTCTCTACATCGGAGTTTTCATCTCTCGCGTAATTTACGCACGAATAGGTATACAGCAATCGTTTCGGTACGATCGTCGGAGGCGAGGTGAGTAGTCTTGTATTTCTGCCGCTTAGACGAATTGATCAATACGTGCTGCTGATTCATGATTGTGTGTGCGAAGTTGTATCTATTTGATTGTTTTTGAATCTGCTTTGATTTCGTATGATTGCTGAATGTTGGCGTTGAGACTAGCTTTTTAGCCGTAGGGGTTTAGAATTTAGTTTGGAGGAAAAGGAAGAGAAATTCGTGGTTGGCTCATGTCGAGGAAGTGATCAATCACTGATTGGTGATTTTTCATGTGTGTTTTTTTTTTTTTTTTTTGCAGGGTTTTTGTTGAATTTTGGACTTGGTTTGATTAGTTGAGAATACGTCTGAAGTAATTCGATGGGGAGGAAGAAGCCTACAGCGCGTGATGAGGAGAGCGCCCCTGCTGGAGGCGGTGGGGGAGGTAAGTCGAAGAAGAAGTTTGCGATTGCAGATGATGAGTATTTTATGGAACCGGAGATATCGGAGGATTCTGTTATAACCGAGGAGAAGGTTGCTCCGCCTGTGGGGAACAAGAAGAAGGGCAAGAAAGGGGGTTCGAAGAAGGTGCTGAATGATGACAGTGAAGAAGAGGGAGGTAATGTGATTGCATTGGCAGAAGATGAGGAGGAGGATGCTCCTCCGGCAAAATTTGGTGGGAAAAAGAAGGCGAAGGCGAAGAAGACTGGAAGCGGTTTTAGTGCATTTGGTTTGCTAGGAGAAGAAGATGATGAAGATGACGTCGAGAATAAGGAAAAGGATTCTGAGGATGAAGAACTAGACGTGCCTGCAGTTTCCTTTTCTGGGAAGAAGAAGCCTTCTAAGAGTAAGAAAAGTGGTGGCAATGTTTCTTCTGCCTTTGACTTGCTTGATGAAGAGGAAGAGAATGAAGAAAAGGACGAGAGTTCCAAAGAGGAAGAGGAGGATGTTCGTATTACTTTTACTGGTAAAAAGAAGAAGTCATCAAAGGGCTCGAAGAAGGTATCTTTTAGTGCTGCATTGCTCGAAGAAGAAAATGATGACGAGGCATCTGTTTCAAAGGTTGAGGATGATGACCAGGAGGGAGAAATTTCTGCACTTACATTCTCAGGCAAAAAGAAGTCGTCGAAAAAGAAGAATATTAATGATGATACTGCATCTGGAATAGGTATCAGTGATACACCGTCCGATATTGTCGAGCCAAATCAGCATGGTGGTGATTCTAAAGATAAGAAGCCCAATGGTGAAGACGTAGCTTCGAAAAACAAAAAGAAGAAGAAGAAAGGTGGGAAGAATCCTCAAGAAGATGAAGAAGACTTGGACAAAATCCTGGCTGAACTTGGTGCTGGACCTCCTGTTTCAAAACCTGTTCAAGATTCTGCTGCAGCTCCAGTTGCACCTCCTGCAGAGAAAAAGTTACAGAACCAACCTGCCGAACAAGAAGAGGCTGAAGAGGAGGGACCTTCAGAGACTGCAGCGTCTAAGAAGAAAAAGAAAAAGAAGAAGGCTTCTGCTCCTGCAGCGGAAGAAAAGCCAGAAGAAACCAAAAATGAGGTTGACAGTAAAGCACCTGCTAAGAAAGTCCCGAAGCACGTCAGGGAGATGCAGGAGAGACTTGCCAAACAAAGGGAAGCTGAAGAGAGGAAACAACGCGAAGAAGAAGAAAGGTTGAGGAAAGAAGAGGAGGAAAGGCTTAGACAAGAAGAACTGGAAAGGTTAGCTGAAGAGAAGAAACGCTTAAAGAAAGAGAGGGAGAAGGAGAAGCTCCTTAAGAAAAAACAAGAAGGAAAGCTTCTTACGGGAAAGCAGAAGGAAGAGGCTCGGAGATTGGAGGCAATGAGGAAGCAAATACTAGCTAATGCAAAATTGGATTTACCCGCAGGGGAATCTTCAGGAGCACCTGCCAAGAGGCCTCTGTACCAAAAGAAAAAATCAAAGCCCCAAAACCAGTCTAATGGAGCAGCCATTTCAGAAAATGGGGAGAGCATAGATTCAAAAGAAACTCATCATGATTTGGACTCTGCTGAACTAGAGAATGTTGAGGAAGTTGAGTCTTCTACAGGACCAGATAATGCTGAGGCAACTGATGCTGTTGAAGACAATGGTCTTGACGAAGAAGAACAGCAAGAAGAAGAAGAAGATGATGATGAAGAGTGGGATGCTAAAAGTTGGGATGATGCTGACTTGAAATTGCCTGGTAAAAGTGATTTTGCAGATGAAGAAGTTGAGTCAGAGCCTGAACCTTCGCCTAAGAAGGATATAAAGAACACACCGAGTGCACCTCAAGTTGTTGAGGATGTGGATGTTCAAAAGAACTCTGTGGCTGAGGGCAAGGAAAAGAAGAGCAAAAAGAATTCTTCAGATTCAGACAAGAAGAACAAAAAAGAAGCTTCTGATGAACAGCCTATTCAGGATGGACAAAACCTTCGGTCTCCTATATGTTGTATCATGGGTCATGTTGATACTGGTAAAACGAAGCTGCTTGATTGTATTAGAGGCACAAATGTCCAAGAAGGTGAGGCAGGTGGGATTACACAGCAAATTGGTGCCACCTATTTCCCTGCTGAGAATATACGTGAGAGAACAAGGGAACTGAAAGCTGATGCCAAACTCAATGTCCCGGGGCTGTTAGTCATTGATACCCCTGGACACGAATCTTTCACCAATTTACGTTCTAGGGGATCAGGACTTTGCGATCTTGCAATTTTAGTTGTTGACATAATGCATGGGTTGGAACCACAGACAATCGAGTCACTGAATCTATTGAAAATGAGAAATACAGACTTCATTATTGCCTTGAACAAAGTGAGTCATCTTGCTTATTGTCTTTGTTGAGTTCTTCCTACCCATGTTTCTTTCACCGTTTTCATTTTTATTCCTCGTGTTTGGTAATGTAGGTGGACAGACTGTACGGGTGGAAAACTTGCCGTAATGCACCATTAGGAAAGGCAATTAAGCAACAATCGAAAGATGTCATGTTTGAATTTGAGAGGAGGCTGACCCAGGTGATATTTGTCTCTTGCTTTAGTTATCTAGTGGGTGTCAGCACTAGCATTGGTCTCACTATGCGGCTTTTTTTTACAGATTATAACTCAGTTTAAGGAGCAGGGCCTCAATAGCGAATTGTATTACAAAAATAAAGAAATGGGGGAAACATATAACATTGTACCAACAAGTGCCATCAGGTTTTACCATATGACTGTTACTTTACATATGCATCTGATTTACTATTTCTTAATTTTCACTAATGCATGGCTAAATATTTTCTGCTATTTCTGACTTGTTCACCAATGGCAAACAGTGGCGAGGGCATCCCAGATTTATTGCTACTGCTGGTCCAATGGGCTCAGAAGACAATGGTTAAAAGACTTACATATAGTGAGGACGTGCAGGTTTGTTCTGCCACCTGCTGTTGTTTGAGAATGAGAAAGATAGTCTACTGGAATTTTTTCTCATCTTTTATCCTCAACTTTGCTACAGTGTACTGTTTTGGAGGTTAAAGTTGTTGAAGGACATGGGACAACAATTGATGTTGTATTAGTGAACGGTGTGCTTCATGAAGGAGACCAAATAGTTGTCTGTGGCATGCAGGTGAGCATCTGTGCTTCATTTCTCTTCTTGGTTTCGTGGAATGAAGTTATTAATGAACATCCAACTGTCTTTTCTAATGCAGGGACCTGTTGTTACCTCAATTAGAGCGTTGTTAACACCCCACCCTATGAGGGAACTTCGAGTCAAGGTGAACTTCTTACTCTATTAGTATTACTAGAAGAATTTGCTTTTGTTATTAGGACCAATTTATCGTTTAAATTAGTCGTTGGTAAGCTAATATGCATGAAAGTGCTACCAAAGTTTTGTTTTGGTTTCCTGGAAATTAATGTACTACGTTATGAACTTGGTGCAGTATTTTGGCTTGGATGTATTCCTACAAAATATTATTATATTATGGTGCTGTAATTAAAGCATGCATCTGGAAGCAATTGCTTTGTTGAATAACTTCGGTGTAATGTTGGACTTGTCACAATTGTGTAACATTTTTATTGTTTCTTCACAGGGAACATATTTGCATCACAAAGAAATCAAGGCTGCTCAGGGTATCAAGATTGCTGCTCAGGTAACTGCAGCTCTCTCATAGTATCATATTGCCTCACGAAGGTGGAAAGTGGTAAATTGTTAATATATGAAATGATGCTATTAAGTTCTTTTTACGAAGTGCAAAAGGAGAGTAGTGATATGCCTTACTAAATTTTTGAAAAAAACCTTTTAGTAAGATATGGAGATGGAAACATGGTTCACTATTCAATTACCTCATTGATCATTCCATTTCTGGCTCCAATCAACTCTCTGTAAATCCAACATGGCAGCACATCATGGATTTCACAAAGGCATCAAATATACTGAACAAGGATGCTCGTGATTTTTGGGTTATTAGATAGAGAACAAAAGGTCTTAGATATCTGCTAAGCAAGATTCACAAATAAAATAATGCTTTGCTAACAAAACTTCTTGTAACTGCCCAATCATTGTATATCTGCTATCTATGGTGGCCTGGTTGCTAAATATATGTCTGCTAACTTGTCAAATCACTTTATGTGTTTCTGCTGTCCTGTTTTGACGATACACAGATTCCTTGGTTTGGGGGAGCCTTACATAGATGCGCTCCCACCTCCTATTCCTGTCATCCTGTTTTTGTTTAGGGTCAAATTTGGGAATAATTCCCATGTATTATCACATAGCTACCACACCATACTGTAGAATCTAGGATTGACATATCCTAAAAAGGAAAATGTATCTTAAAACTTGTCAATAATGTCTTATTCCAGTTTTCTCACTTGCTCTCAACTTTGTTCTTATCTTCTTATCAGTTAGTTTGGATTAGCTATGCATACTTGAACTAGTTAGTTGTAGTTTTCATCTATCCCAAAGTTAGGTCACGAGAATTGGCCATGTGCTTGATTGATTGATTTGATGGATACGGGGGTTACTCAGTCTGATTTAGCTGCTTCTGTTGAGCATGTGTTGTGATCTTGGCTGACGCTTCTTCCTCTTTTCTCTCTTCAGGGCCTTGAGCATGCTATTGCAGGCACTAGTCTCTATGTGGTCGGGCCTAATGATGATGTAGAGGATATTAAGGAATCTGCTATGGACGATGTGAATTCAGTGATGAGCAGAATTGACAAAAGTGGTGAGGGAGTATATGTTCAGGCATCTACACTTGGATCTTTAGAAGCACTGCTGGAGTTCTTGAAGACTCCGGCTGTTAACATACCTGTCAGTGCTATAAGTATTGGCCCAGTACACAAGAAGGATGTAATGAAGGCGAGTGTCATGCTTGAGAAGAAGAAGGAATATGGGACGATTTTGGCATTCGATGTTAAAGTAACACCAGAGGCTCGGGAACTTGCTGATGAACTTGGTGTGAGGATATTCATCGCTGACATTATATACCACCTTTTCGATCAATTCAAGGCTTACATAGATAATCTTAAGGAGGAAAAGAAGAAAGAAGCTTCAGAGGAAGCAGTTTTTCCTTGTGTCCTCAAGATCATGCCTAACTGCGTTTTCAACAAGAAGGATCCGATCGTGTTGGGTGTGGATGTCATTGAAGGCACTGTAAAGGTAATATATTGCAGTTAACATTCGAGTAACTTTTTCCTATTGATGCAGAATATTTTGTCCTAGAAAACTGCTCAGAGCTTGGTATGTTTTTGTAAATGCATACTTTGCTATCCTGTTACTTCTCCTTGGCCAGTAAAATCCCCACAGCTGGTGTTTTCTGGACGTTCTTATACTAAGTCGTATACCGGTGCATTTATGTCTAATTGTTGCCCTGTTTTTTATTCTCTTCCTGAAATGGAGTCGAAACTGGAATCTGGAAGTACAGAAAGAATGGAGAAAGTCCCCTTCAATTTTCTGTTTGCGGTCATTCAGAGGCTGGCTCTGAAGAGATGGGAGTATCAGCATTTTTCATCTGCATGTTTAATATTTGCTGTCTTAAGTTAAAACTAGGGCCTTCACCCCAAAAGGATTTTTCAGTTTAAAACCTTTTAATTGGTGTGTTATTACATTACATACATCTTTCTTCTGTTCGAGTCTGTGCATAGGTGTGCTTGTGAGGTCAAGTGGAGTCATTTCTGTTTTACATACATGCATTTGTCTATGAAATGTTAATTTTACTTTTTCGTGCAGATTGGGACACCTATATGCGTTCCTGCAAAGGAATTTGTCGAGATTGGCCGAATAGCTTCTATTGAAAATAATCATAAGCCAGTTGATTATGCCAAGAAAGGACAAAAGGTGGCCATCAAGGTACGGAAATGTTTAAATTTGTTAGCTTCTCATACTCATAATCATTTCAGAGTTCCGAATTACCATCATGCGCATGAATTTCTTGTTAATAAGTTGAATCTTTCTTCACAGATAATCGGTCACAATCCCGAGGAGCAACAAAAAATGGTGGGAAGACATTTTGAGATGGAGGATGAGCTCGTAAGCAAGATCTCCAGAAAATCACTGGATGCACTCAAAGAAAACTACGCGGTCTGTCATAATGATACCGCTTTTTTCTACAAATATCTTACAAATACCAATCAAAACGTGTATTCTCAAGCCTTAAAACTGCTCTGCAGGAAGATCTTACAACCGAAGAGAAGCGCTTGCTCTTCAAACTGAAGAAAATTTTCAAGATTCCGTAAGTTTAATCTGATAAACGGAGTTAGATACTTTTGATGGGGCTGTTGTTGCTATCAGGTGGCTGGAATAAGAGCTGCTGCCCGAGAAACCAGACGTGAGAAACTTACAGTGGGTCGGGTTTGCAGAGTTATTTGGACGTCGATAGCGATTTACAGCGGGTTAATTGTCTTTTTTGCCCTTGTGTAAAACCACAGTGGAAATGAGAAAAGAGTAGTCGAGGAGAGTTTTTGTGTCCAGTCTCCCAAATTGAGATGTATTCTGCACATATGATATTTGGGTACATTTTAATATTGGAAAGAGGGATTTTTTTTCTTCTTTTTTTGGCAAAATTATAAGTAGAATTTTGATTTTTTTATTTTATTAAATGATGCACTCTAGTTTTCTAGGTTATGTGCTCCAGTTTTATCATAGATTAATAGGCTGTTGGGGAATGTTCTTTCTTCATTCGATGTTAATTGTCTAGACAAATGATACAATAATCAATATAAGAAGGGATGAAGGGTTATATTTGTATTAGGTGTGAGTACGTGTTTTTCGTTTTGGGTAAGTGGACAATTAATTGGGACATCTAAGTAAGAAAACATAGACTATTAGGGTGGGACGAGTCCATTTGTACTCTGATCCATTTCGCTAATCATGTTTTTCTGTATTCATTCCTCGTTCGTCTCTTTTTATTAGTTCCTTTACCTAAATAAGAAATAAATCAACACACAAAAATATTTTTTTTAACCCTTTATTTCTGTCTTTTCTTAATTACCATTAGCAGCAGTATTATTTTCTTAATTACAATTAAAAGGGAAAAGTTAGTAAAGTACTATTAAAAAATCGAAAAAAAAAAAAAAAACTAAAGGAAGTGGAGAAGTAAAGCAAACAAGGAGCAGGCGACAAACACAAACACCTCTCATTCTGCAGCAATGGCGAACAACGGCGGTGTAGGAGAAATCGAGGAGGCGGCGGCGCCGCTGCTTCCGAAGGGCGTCGAGCCGGAGCCAGTTCTGAAGAAGAACCGTTCAGTCACGACGAGTGTGCCGGAGGCGGAGGTGCACGTCTACTCCAAAGGGAAAGGTCCGATCGACATCGTCAAATTGGGGCTGGGAGGGTGGGACCAGGACCAGCTGGAGGTCCGAGAGATTCTCGACAAGTACGGCTTCAAAGCGGTCTACGCCTTCACCCCCGGATCGGGCCGGGGATTGCCGATCCGGTTCAACGCGAGGAATGGACGCTCGATGCTCACCTACAGGGACGGCGCTCGTGTTTACATCGACGGCGAGCCTAAGGTTAGGATTTTGTTGAGAGTATTTTTAGTTTTTGTGCTTGGATTTCGGTGGTTGGAACTCGGGAAATTGCAATTGCGGCTTGAAATAAAAATTCCGATCGAGATGGAAACATCGATTGAATTTTCCTAATTGATTGATTGTGATGTTGCGTGTTAATTGGCGTTGACTGGGAGTTATAACAGATTATCTGCGTTTCAACAGTATAAGTATGTAATCAAGATGATTCTGGAAATTTGGATGAAGAAATTTGATGTTTTGATCTGGTTTTTGCATAGATTTAATGGATTTTAGGTACATATTTGCTGTATCAAGAGTCTTTAAGGGTGGTGTTTGATAAGATAGATTGATAAAACTGATCTACCATTTACTTTGATGAAATGAAATTGTTTGATCATTTAATCATTAAAATTCTCAATAAATCTATTCTGTAATCCGAAGTAAGCGAGTTGAACTATTGAGTAGTTAGTGAGCTTATGTCTTTATAGGATGTCGGGATAAACCAGCCTGGTTCGGGTACTTTGTCAATGTTCTGTACTTTTTGCCTATTGTACTTGATGAGTAAGAGGATTCTATCAGGTGTGGCGAAAGCGATACCACATAAGGGAGATAGGGGAAGTGTGAACTTAGTTTCGAGCTTAATAAGTTTAGTCCACTCTGAGATTGATTTGATTTATTTGGCTATCTTTTCACCTGTCCATCCGCAACCAAAACACGACCCTTCAAGTAGTCACCTTCCACTCCTTTTATATACGTGTAGAACACTATACCATCTAGTTTACCTTGTTAATTTTGAATTAATAGTGTTTTTAAGTGAAAGCTCAGCAGTACAGAAACAAAAGACTGCATTCTAGCTATTACACACTTATCTTACAGATTTTCAAACGTCCCAAGTAATTCTGGGCCGTTATTTAATATGAAAACAACAATGCCACGTTTGTGTTCGTCATGAAAGCATAGCATATATATAGTTCTTTATGTGACCATGTGCTATTTATTGTCGAGTCTTTCTTTCTTTCTTTCTTTCTTAACATGCATCCAAGTCGTAATTGAAAATTGAATCTATTGAAATTGAAGTACAACTTCCGAGTGCTTTGCGAACACTCAATTTCTTGAAATCTTGAAGGGCCTTTGCGAATTCATACATACACGCGAGCTTCTTCTAGTATGATCAAACGTCTCTAGATCCTTACTTACCATCTGCAGTCTCAAATCTATCACTGTATAAATACCGCATGCCTACATTTTTTATTGCTGAACATACATGAGAAACTTGCTTTAACTTATCTGCTCTCTTAAGAAAGTAAACATTTGCTGGAAGGTTCTTTGCTGGTTAAAATATTCATGCTGTTTCCGGAAAATGTTGCTCTAGCTCGTCACTTCATTTTCTTATGTCCAATACATGACTTCTGTTTGGATCTTTAGCATTTACTGTAGAGATTGACTATTTCAGCTCATTCTAATGCTCATGAATGCAGGATTCATTGCTAAAGCCCGTCACCAGAATAATCCTAAGTGTAGCATTGATAACAATCGTAATAGTCTTCGTTATGAAGGAGACTCCAGCATGGGCCACAAATTTGCAGTCCTCGATCGGTCCAGTTCCCCCATGGGTCTTAGCTTGTGTAGTGATCGTCTTCACTCGGATGAGGAAGAGAACCAAGAGCTTCCTCGAAAAGTTCTTCTAGCCTTCGTTCGTACCCCAGAAAATCGACACAGTCTCACTTCCTGTAATAGTATTCTTGGCTTGCATACCTCGTGTAAGATTATTTCATGGTTTCGATTCTCAGCTAGGGTTCTTACAACATAAATTTTGTTCTGTGTAGATTTTTTTTCCACCTAACTGATATGTTAATCAACCCTTTTATCTTATTATGGAAGCCCAGAAAACATAATGTACCAAAAACAATAATTATGGAGTTCGTTGATTGTGGCATTTTGGAGTTCATTTTTATGTTGCATTTTGAGTGTTTGTAACAGTGATTCTTGTTAAATTGTTTTTAACGATATTTTGATAAAAGGGAATAAAATTGTATATTAAAAGGGATTTTTGTTATTTTAAGACTTGGGTTTATCCCAACTCTTTCTCACTTTAATTGGATTTTAATAGTTTATAAATAAAATTTTGTTTTTCTTTTTCCTTTTGGTAATATTGTATTCATATTGTCAGTGCTTATAGTTCTCATTGATTCATATTATCAATGTCTAAGACATACATAAGATGTTTGTTTTGTTTATATTTACATTTGCGATTTTATACGTGACTGAGCGAAAGTAATAATAAATTCGAAATACCTGAGAATTCCTGTATACTTGAGGGTTCAGTTCAACCCTCTTGCCTTTTTCGGTAAAATGTTGTTCGTAAAACGTTTAGGTTGTTCATCTAACTTGTTATCAATTGTTTAGGTCACTCGATATTATGCAAATCATCAGTCCCGGTTTTCCCATTTGATTAATTTCATATTAGTAGATGGATAAGTACATGTTTTAATTCGAATTTTTTACTTCAGAACATGACTGAGCGAGAATTATAATAATTTGAAAGAGTCTAGACAGATTCGCGTGACTTAGCATGTAAAAATATCAACGAAAATATGAATATATTTTAAAACAAAGAAAAGGATGAATTGAGACCTTCTTCATTTTTCTTTCTTAAAGTAGGGTAAGAATTCTTCTCTCACCTTGTATTTGGCCTTGTCATTACAGCTAGCTTGCTAGGTGACACCCAACTAAAATTAAATAATGTGATACTCTAAATTAAAAATATTAACCTATATTATAATACTAGTACTTAGTACGGAGTACGAAGAAACTCAATAACGCAATGTACTCCCCCATCTCGTGTTAATTGTCTTTGTTTCTTTATTGAAATGTCTCATTTAATGAACCCTTTTATATTTTACTGCATTGATTTATGTGCCGTTTTTCTACTGAACAATTGACATGAGACGAAAATAGTAGTAATTATTATAGAGAACAAAAAGGCTATAGGAAAACACACAAAACAAAAAAAAAAAAAAGTTCGTTCAAATATTCCATCATGATAAAATTTATGGAAAGAAAATGATTCTTTATTCCACCATATAAAAATGAAAAAAAGAAAAAGAAAAAAACTTTTCAACTAGGAAATGTAATCAAATAAAGCATAAATAAAAATCTACTAACACGACATAAAACTATAAATAAATAAATAAATATTTTTGAAACCAAAAAAAAAAAAGAAAACAATACACCAATAATTGAAATAATTGGTTATGGATTGAATAAAATTTCATTTTCCAATAATATTGTTCTCCCTTGTCTCCCTAATTTTGCCTTGTCATTTCCGACACGTATTCTAATATATCGAAAAGGTAATGTTAAGATAAAATTCAGGTCGTATTCAACCGAAAACGATAGTGTACCATCACGAGTGAGGGAGGTACATAAAGTTCGTTTCAAAAGAGGTCGGTATAATTATTTAATTTAGAAAATGAGGTCGGTAGTATAATTATTAACGATATTTGGAAAAGTTAATAATAATACAAGAATATATGAACACGTATATATATAATAAAATATAATTATTCATTTCATATAAAATAATAACACTCAGTACAATTTCTTGCTTCTTGGAATTTAGTACCGCCTAAATTCGTATTACCAAAGAGAAAAAAAAAAAAAAGTCAATAGTTTTGTGATTCAGATCGAAATTGGCGCCCCTTTTTCCTGTCCTTCGCCTCCCCACGCTCAAAATTTCCCCTTTTTGCAGAAATCGGTGGAAAGAAATTGTTGAAAAAAGGGATCTTTTTTTTGTTGTTGTTGAAATTCGAAGCAGTATTCAATGTCATTGCGTAGGCGGACATTACTCAAAGTGATCGTCCTCGGCGACAGCGGGTGATTTTTTCTTAATTTTTGCGCGATTTGATTTGTGGGTTTCGGAGTTTTAGGGTTGTTGATTTCATTATTTTTTTGTTGTAATTGTTGTTTCAGGGTGGGTAAAACGTCGTTGATGAATCAGTATCCTTGTTTCGCGTGATTTTTCGCATTGATTTTGGTTGTGTTTTTACTTTGGTTGATTGAGCTTTTAGTTGAACTTGATGATTTTTCGATGCTTGATGTGTTGTTTCGATTGCACTGTGTGGGGTTTCTTTAACTGGTGGTGTAGATATGTGCATAAGAAATTTAGTCAGCAGTATAAAGCTACTATTGGGGCGGATTTCGTTACGAAGGAGCTGCAGATAGACGATCGTCTCGTCACTCTTCAAGTGGGTTTTCAGTTTGTTTTATGCGAATTTGTTTCTGTTTTGTGAAGTTTGTGTGGAAATGCTTTGCTGAGTGAATGGGCTTGCATTTTCGATTGGTAGATTTGGGATACTGCTGGCCAGGAGAGATTCCAAAGCCTTGGAGTAGCATTCTATAGAGGGGCAGATTGCTGTGTATTGGTTTATGATGTTAACGTAATGAGGTCGTTCGATACCCTTGACAATTGGCATGAGGAGTTTCTCAAGCAGGTTTGTTTCTTGTTTTTATGATGACATTGATGTGTGTGTGCGTGTTTAATGGAATAGGTTTTTCATCGTCAGATTTATGTTTGAGAATTCTTTGTTCCAATGTTTCTTGATCAGCTGCTGGACCCTTTTTGCTATTTCTTTGCGCTGTCAAACTCATATTTTAGTTGGAAATTAGACACTAAAGATGGAAATGAATGAAAATTAGAAGAAACGAGATTTTTGTTCGCACTGTTAGATTGATTTGATATTTCTGTACTATAACAAAATATATCACTCGCCATCTGTATCCTCTTGATTTACTGTTTTGGTTCAAATTTCTGATAGGTTTTGATAATTTATTGCCTTATAGTCGTAAATGTCCCTGAAATGTTTAATGCTGCTTACCATTTGAAGAGAACGTGTGAATCGTAAAATGAGCAGGAATACACCTTTTATGAGAATTAACATTACCATTATCAAGCTAGAGTTGGTTGGTTGCGATCCCCTTGGTGGTTTTGATCTTATTTTAGTAATTCTTATAGGCAAATGTGAATGAATCAACTTGGTAAAGTGTAATATTATGGTTTGCCTCGGATTTTTATTCCTTGACCTTTTAATGTTAGCTTAATACAAAATGGTAACTGGTAAATGAAAAGCTTGAGATGTATTCATTATGAATTTTAACTAGAAAGTAATGCTTCTCTCATTCCAGCAGCAGTATAAAAGCCACTAGCCCCTGCCCTTTTGTTGCTTATGGTATAGTAATATTTCAGGGAATCAGTAGAAGTGATATTTTTCATTTCTTGTTTTATTAGACCCAGCATCTATATCTTTGGAATGTGCTACATTGTACAGTTCATGTTTCGATTACAATTTTCACCCCCATATTTCTTTGTGTTTCACATTTTGCAGATACATAACAAAAGTTACATGCTTGTCTGTTATGACTTAAAAGAGGATCTTAAAGTAGTTTAATAGGCCAATAAGGTCGTACCCACCATTATCATGTTTTACCAATTGTTTCTGTTACGATCCCACATCGAACCCAGAAGCAATTGTGGGTGAGAACTTTAGCAGAAAATCCTCCACCTTTGAGCTAGCTTTTGTGTGGAGTTAAGGCTGCCATTCTTGAGTGCCTTACAATTTGGTCCGACCTGCTTGATCCGGACATTGGTGCAGAAGAGGATATTGGAAAGAGGGCCTCTCAACAGGAACCGAGGTTTGCCAGTCAGGCTGGTTCGCTGTGAAGGCTCCCCAATGTATGAGCCGTCCATGGACGTCCTGTTCTCATGGGGGATGGATTGTTAGGCAATCAAGAATGGCAGTCCTTACAATTTTAGGGTGATAACTGGCTCACTGTAATTGACAAGTCTGACTTCTGTTTGATTTGGCATATAATATATTGACTTATCCTGGTAACATTAGCTTGCTGGACAAAATGAGACTTTATAATTGATATTTACGCGTTGCTCTTTTTGAGGGTAGTGTGTTGTTATCATTGCTTGAAGTATTATGAATGGCTAGAGCTCTTATATTATTTCAACTAGAGCATCTAACTTTTCCTATGTGTTTACTTTGTTATGATATTTTCAGAGTGATGGTTTTTGGTTGTGATGCAGGCAAATCCACCCGATCCGAAGTCATTTCCATTTATATTACTAGGAAACAAGATCGATATCGATGGTGGCAATAGCAGAGTGGTAAGTTGATCTGTTGCTCTGGCCATATTACAGTTTCTTCACCCTTTGCTCTGATTACATTAATTTCAGGTTTCTGAGAAAAAAGCAAAGGAATGGTGTGCATCAAAAGGGAATATACCTTACTTTGAGACATCAGCCAAAGAAGATTACAATGTCGATCCGGCGTTCTTTTGTATTGCAAAGGCTGCTTTAGCTAACGAGCATGACCAAGACATGTAAGTGAGACATAAGTAGTTCAATTTATGCATCTTATTAGTAACCAAACTTTGTGATCGATGCTTTCCCGTTTCTCTGATAAAATAACCTAGCACAAATATACACGAGCTTCATGCTCACCTATTTATACGAGAGCTCTATGGACTAACTCAATTGTGCAATATTAGATTTATGCCCACCGTAGAGAGCCCTAGAATTTTTGTTGATTATAGAAATTGTAAGTACTAAATTGTGAACTGGATAGAGGTTATGCAGTACTACGATCTCGGCAATTAGAATTGTTTGATTTGTTCATGCATGTGTTGCTTCACATAATACAAATGTCATTTGGTCTAGGAATAGTGAAATCAAATTATATTTTCGTTACTAGAAAGGTTTTACAGGATTGTTAACAGGAGCACCTCGATAATTTCATAACCTAGGTTTTTAACTGAAGGATCATAGTAAAACCTTGAACTAGTGATGCTTGGGAATTCACACATGCTTAGCTGAGCTTTCTTGTTTATCTCGATTATTAATCTTTGTTAGGATTTTGCGGAAAGTGTTCCAGCCTTATTTCCCGGATATATGATTTACTACCGAAAGGTGTATATTGTATACTGTTAACGATTTATTCTGGATACATAGTGAAAAGGCAATGTACTACTCACCATCCGCATATATATTTAAGCAAGAAAAGGTAGAATTTTTCATCAAATAGAAAGACCCAAAGATGCATCATAGCTTGAGGACAGTCGATCCTTTTCACGAGTACTATCAGATGGTTGAGTTTCGTTTTGCCCGCTATTTTGACTATTTTTATGTCGATTTCACTCTGGACTTTCTCTTCTCCAAGCCTGAAATCAGCATGCTTTTGATTTTCTTGAAATGTATTCTTCAGATACTTCCAAGGAATGCCAGAGACTCTCCCGGAAGCTGAGCAACAAGGTGGTTGCGCTTGTTGATTCGAACCCACCCTCGTGTTAAATTCATGGTTAACTCTTTCTTCCTAGCGATTCTTTCTTTCCCTTGAGGCTGTTGTTTTGTAGCTGCGCTTTTGCACAACACCTGTATACTATGTTTCTGAAAATTGAGTTCCGATTCGTTCCTTCCCGTTTGGAGTGATAAACCCGTTACTACTATTTACGGAAGTATTTTACCATCGATATCTTGTAATCTTTTGTTTGATAGTTGTTTTTATCTTGTTAAGAGGCTTGTGATTCTGCTTCTTCGACCTTGATTGGGCTATGAAAACTTGATTTGGAGCTAAATATTATTTGGAACTTTATCGACTGTTTCTGTTTTGCTTTTGTGTTTTTTAACATTCAGATTCAATGTAGAAATCAAAGTGTTGTACTCTAATGGATAAGTTGCTATTTTTGCAAGGCAAGAAGTTGAAGCTTGTTGAATAAAGGCTTCATTTCTCTCTCTCTCTTACTTATTCTGTCTTATTCAAAACGTTCATTTTTATTTTTCAATGTTGAGTCGTTTCGTTTAAGTTGTTTTTCCCGTTTCAAAAAGAATTTGACTTTTCTAAAAGCGCAAAGTTCAATAGGTGTGTTCTTTTTTTATCAACATTGAAATGTAAGAATTAATTCTATCTATTTTAGGGGCAAACTCAGCGCCATAGAGTATTTGGACTCGAGATTTTTTGGCCTCGAAACTTAACAAATGCTTATAGAATCTCGTGTCGAAAAAGAAGCGTTTCATAATACTCGTACTTGCTTATAGAATTTCGTGTAAAAAAGAAACGAGATAATTAAAGTGGGAATGGGGGAGTATTAAAGAATGAAATCAAGTTGGTTAAGCTGAAATCGGCAGATGAAATTCGATGGCGAAAGCCATAGTCGAATCTTCAGTGAATCATATCCCTCTCTCTCCCATTACCTTCCTGGAGAGATCGGCGGCTGTTCACGGCTACGGAATCTCTCTTGTTTATGGGGATCTCACCTTCACTTGGAGGCAGACTCATGACAGGTGTCGCCGCCTCGCCTCCGCCCTCTCCCGCCGCGGCATTTCCCGCCGCGATGTCGTTAGTCTCCCTCTCTCTCTCTCTCTCTCTCTCTCTCTCTCTCTCTCGGTGACATTGAAATTCAATTTGTAGTTCCTTAAATTGAGTTTTTTGTTCGCGATGTGAATTGTTCAAATTCAATTAACGATGAAGACTGTTGATTCCACTGTAATTGAGTTTGAGCACGTAGCCCTAAATAATTTCAATTACAGTGGGATTTTGCAATTTTTGTTTGAATAAATCCCCCCATTTTCATGGCTAATTGCAACAATCTTATGCTACTCCATTTTTTTTTTTAGCTTTTTGTAATAATTTTTGATTAATCCTAGTCTGTTATTTGAAGATTCTTCTTCTTGGTTTTCCTCAAAAGTTATAGAATTCTGGTATTGTTAATCTATATAAAAGGATATACTGAGTGAGAATCTGTGCTTTGAGAAAGGTTGCAGTACTGGCTCCGAACATTCCAGCATTGTATGAGCTTCACTTTGCGGTTCCGATGGCCGGAGCGGTCCTTTCGGCGCTCAACATCCATCTCGATTCGGCCATGGTCTCGGTCTTGCTCACGAGCTCGGAAGCCAAGCTCTTGTTCGTTGACTACCAGTTTCTCGAGGTTGCTAAGGGTGCATTGAGGATTTTATCCGAGAAGGGCATCCAGCCGCCTTCTCTGGTCTTGATCCCGGAGCCTCAAGGTTGGATTTCCGGAGCTAAAGTTGAGGCTTCAGTTTCGGAATTCGTGGAGTATGAGGCTTTAGTAGCGGCGGGAGAGAACGGGTTTGTGGTGGTAAGGCCTAATGATGAGTGTGACCCTATTGCACTCAACTACACCTTGGAGACGACGTCGAGCCCTAAGGGGGTTGCTTCTAGCCACAGAGAAGCTTATCTGAATTCCATGGCGGCTATTCTGCTTAACGAAATGCAGTCTTCGCCTGTTTATCTGTGGACTGTGCCCATGTTTCACTGCAACGGCTGGTGTTTGACTTGGGGCATGGCGGCCCAAGGCGGGACGAACGTATGCTTGAGGAATGTCACGTCGAAGGGAATATTTGATAGCATTGCTACTCATAGTGTCACACACATGGGAGGTGCGCCTGCCGTCTTGAACATGATAGTAAACGCGACTGAAGCTGAGAGACGGCCGGTTATAGGGAAGGTGAGGGTCATGACCGGTGCTGCGCCACCGCCTCCTGAGGTACTCTTTGAGATGGAAGACCAAGGCTTCAGTGTTATCTACGAGCGTGGTGTTGTAGGAACTTACGATCCCGAGACAGTCGGGGGGAGAAATCTGAAGGCGAGTCCGAGTCCAACTGCTTGGCTTGTGAAGGAAGATTTGGCCTTGATGTCGACTTGGCGTCTCGCTAGCGAAGAACTCGACAGAAGTCGGAAGGGGCGTACGTCACTATGGGTGCGAGTGCATAATCTGCTTCAGGAAGCAGCGAAACTGGAAGGGACGAGCGTAAAAAGCAGAGAAGCAATGAGATCCCGTTGGCGACGACTTGACGAGAATGTGAAAAAGTGGGTTACTGCTTACAAGGAGGCTAGTCAGAAGAAGAGTGGGATGAGCAAGAGAGAGATCGAAGAAGAAGCCCACGCGATTTACGAAGCAAAACGTGGCACCAGGTTTCAAAACTTGGTCGTGTTCAACGAAGTTATGAGCAAGCATCCGCGATGGGAAATAAAGTTCGATCAAAATTCAACGTGTTTCCATCCCGAAAACAAAGAGGGTAATGAAGGAAGTGGCAGCAATCCGAAAAGATCAAGAGCTAACGAAAACGGAGCGTATTCTATCCCCTCGACTCCAAGAACTCCAAGCAGTGGATGTTCAATCGATCCACGTCCTATTAACGGAGATAATGCAGAAAATAAAGGGAAATGTAAGGCATCGGAGCCTTCTTCTACGAACGAAGTTGTTGCAGAAATTCGAGCGCTGATACATCCTATCAATGGAGATAATGCAGAAAGTAAAGGAAAACGTAAGGCATCGGAGTCTTCTTCTACTAACGAAGTTGCTGCAGAAATTCAAGCACTAATAAACGGAGATAACGCGAAATGTAAAGGAAAACGGCAATCTGAGCCTTCGTCTTCTTCCTCTAACGAAGTTGCTGCAGAAATCCGTGCATTGAGACTTGTCGTGGAAAATGGAGTCGACGAAATGAGGAAACTAGTAAGTACGAAAATCGAGTTGGAGCTGAAACGGGAGCAGAGGAAGACGATGAAGATGAATCAAGTTTTGTTGAATACGTTGTTGGCGAAAGATCGTTTATCCCCGACAGATGAAGAGATGAAACGTCAACTTATTGCAATTGTGTTTAACTAGTGAATGTGGTTTATTTCTATTTATGTAATCTTAAGACTTTTGATGTACAGTTTTAGCGAATTTCATGTAATTGTAGTAGTTTTGATTGCACTTGTAATTCTCGTCTTGTTTATACCATTAGCCAATTCAGTCCGTGTTATGAAAAATTTATAGCTCCGCCACTGATAATAATAGAATAAAAAGTGTCAAACGAATGGAGTAACAATTAAACGTTTAACCTATCGAGTATCGATTTGTGTTTCCGGCCTCAATATTTATACAATGAGATGTGGATAAATGTCTCGTCTCCGTTTCGGTTTAATTTGGCTATCCAATTTGCATTCTGAAGTGTGTTTTATGTCACCGGAAATTAAAGGTCTGAATACGAAATTTAAAAGGATCGATCGTTTAAGCATTTAAGTACCATTATATTGAGATTGAGATGTAATTTTATGAAGTTAACTACTCTAACTGTACTACTATATTAGTCTCATTTTCCTATTTCGTCTGTCACATTTAGCAGTCCCATTTTTTAAGAAGGAAATACATAACATACAAAAACACATTTTAAAAACCGTTTATTTCTGTTTTCTTGATTATTGTGCCATATGCCAACGAGACTCAATAAAACTAATAAAGTGAGCCGGAAGAACGGGTTTGATAGTACTCTCTTCGTCCCACTTCACTTGACTTCATTTTCTAATCGCGACGTGCCTCTTCAATTGGCTTGTTTCCTAAAATGAAAAGAATTGACTCTTAATTTTTAATGCGAACCCTTACTTTCATTATTAGCGCTGCCTCTAAAATCTGGTGCCGAAACAAAATAAGTCAATTGAATTGGGACGGAGAAAAAAGAGTAATTGAATGGTAAATAACCCATATAATTAACTTTTATTTATTTATTTATGAATTATTTTATTGAGTAAGATAAAGGCCCATTTGAGAAAAGGCCCACGATCAGGAGAGTGGAGAAACGACAGCGTTTCGTCATCTCATATCACAGCTCTTTCCCCTTCCACCTGAATAAACTAGGTCAGTTCCAAGCAAAACTGCACTCCCATTTCCAAATCCGATTCTGCCGTGAATTGCCTTCCCCTATCCGAAAATGGCTTTCGCCGCTCGCTTCCTCTCGAGATCCAGTCGCCAGGTTCTCTCTCCCATTGATTTCTTTTCATTTCTGCTGTTTTGACCGGATCTGTTTGCAAAATGCTAGGGTTTTTGTTCCGTTTTTTGTTTTGTTTTTGCAGCTCGAATCGTTCGTTTTGATGTGTTTTTTCGCGATTGATGGTTGTTTGATTGGCGAAATTGATTTTTGAGGTCGTTTTTGGTTTCGTATTCTGGCAGGTGTGTGCTGGGCAAAGCGTTCTCCGATCGGAGTATGCTGTTCCGGCGCGTTCCTTTGCCAAAGGAGCTGGCGGCCCTCCCCCCTCCTTGAAGGGTGACGGTGAGTTCTAAATCGTATGCTGTTTGGTGAGTTCCGGTATTGTGTACGATGATGATGATGATGACGATAAAAGTTGTTCACGATTATTTGGGATAGGGCGCTGTTGTGGAATGATTCCACGAGTTATGGATGGGAAAACATTTTTATTTCTTGTAGTTAGCGTGGTTATGATTCTAGTCTCCGTGATGTGTAGTGTCTGAAATTGGGAAAGTAAAATATCGAGGGTTTTATCATGTTAAATTGATGCATTCGGCTATGCGAGGGACACTGAATGATGTTGAATGGAGCATTCTTGTGGGTTTTGAAATCCACAGAGATTGTATGAGAGTAGATAGGGAAGATGAGTTGGAACAGCATTATGTAGTATCATGGCATATCAGTTGCATAAAAAAACAGTTTGTCATCGATGCGGATGTCATGGGAAACATTTATAGGTTGAGTGATCAGTGATGTTCTTATCTTTCAGCAATTGTTCTGTGAAACATTTATCTCCTTCGCCACTTATTAATCTGAGAGCAATTTAGCAAAATGTTGTTTCTCTTGGTTATCTTTATTAGAAGATGCACCTTTCAAGTAGACCATGATGTTAGTTGTCCCTAGATTTTGACGTATATGTTATGTGTTCTTACATGCATGCTACATCTGTCACATTAGGTATATTTCAAAACATTTCCTCTCTCATCACCAGTGCATCTTTATGCCATGACGACAAGGGTAAATCATACTAGATCCAAATGCTGTGTGCATATCAATATGTATATCAGTATACATCCTTACATAGTACTTATACACAGACGTATGTATATATCATGTACTGAATTAGCATTTCGTAGTTCCTGATTCCATGTTTTTAAGGCCGCCTCAGTTTTTGCTTGAACGGATTGATATACTCGTTAGATTCTGGTAGGTTGCATAGTTTCATATGTTTCATTCATTAGCTGTTGGCAGGCATCACTATGTTTCTCTTTATGCATGCCAATTTCTTGTGCATATGATATTTAGAGTTGTCTGGTTACTGGATGATCTGATGCCACATCTAAAGATGAGCTTCTGACTGTTGCATTTTTTTGTGCAAAGAGATGTTGAAGGGTATATTTCTTGAGGTTAAGAAGAAATTTGAGACAGCTATAGGGATCCTGAGATCAGAGAAGATCACCATTGATCCTGAAGATCCGGCTGCTGTGGCTCAATATGCTAAAGTCATGAAGACTGTCCGAGAAAAGTAAGATATGCTTACAGCGAGGCTTTCTTCTATCTCTTTTGACTTTCTTTATTGCCCTTGTATTTTTATCCCTGCAAATTGCATATACCTTTTCTGAAGCAAGGGAAAGAACTTAAACTACTTGTGTGCCATGGAACTGATGTTAAAAACAAAATAGCTGATGCAGTCCAAATGATTTTCTTGGAGGTGATGGAGTCCAAGTGTTAACCCCTTATAGTTGGTCCATTCTTTATTGTGGGTCTTTGTTAGCAGCACTTTGAAAAAAGTATCATGAATTTTACAAGTACTAGCTATTTTTATTCTTATTCTTTTTTTGGCTGAAAAAATATGATATTTTTATTTCAAAAATGGCACAAGGATACTAGTACTAGCTATTGTCCGAGATAACCGGTTTTGCACTTCTGTTTTAAACCTTGTAGTAATTATGCAAATTAACTACTATTACTGCATAAGCTCTCTCTTCCTTATCTTTGGTTTTATTTCCATTGATCATCTATACACGATTTTTTTTTTTTGGTCTGTCTTTCTGACCATATGATCTTGTTAATTTTGTTGATTACTAGCTGTGCCTTCAACCTGCAGGGCCAATCTGTTGTCGGAGTCACAGAGGATCAAGTTCACAATTGAGTCACGAACACAAGACATTCCTGATGTTCGATCCTATTTGCTAGCCGTGAAGGACATTCGGGTCAAGTACGTTTATGAATTCATTCCCTGTGTAAAGTTCTTTCCTTCTGAGACTGTTGATAATCCCCTCCCTCTTTGCTCTACATTGCATTTTGTATGAAATACCATGCCTGCACGGTGCAATATGTATCTTTTACTTCTTTGACTATAACTTTTAAACTTTGCTATTGAGGGCCCATTAAATGGACTATAGGCTTGTTATTTTATCAGCGTTTAATTTTCTCACAAGATAATATTGGTTAAAGAAAATACTCTCTGAATGTAATGTTTTAGCTTGCTACTTAGCTGCTTCACTTGCTCATTTTCCAAGCTAATTTTTGCAGGAGAGGCCTTATTGATGAAATAGGTGTTGAGGCTATGATGGTGGATGCACTGAACAAAGTTGAGAAAGAATTGAAAAAGCCTCTCCTGAGAAATGATAAAAAGGGGATGGCTCTGTTTCAGACAGAGGTTGATAAGGTCAACCAAAAGTAAGCTCTCTGAAATAAAATTTGTCATACTTAAACAAGCGGTGACTTTTATATATTTATCGTTTCTGCAATTGATTATTGAAATCAGGTTTCGTTAATAAGAGCATTGCACTCAGTTCTGGGGATTTTCGTCATTCTCATTGTCAACTTTTCCTCATGTAGGCTTGGCATTAGTAAAGAAGATCTGCCCAAACTCGAGGAGAAGTTAGAACTAAATATTGCAAAAGCCCAACTTGAAGAGCTGAAGAAGGATTGCATTGAAGCAATGGAAGCTCAGAAGAAAAGGTATATGTCTTGCATTTTTATGAGTGAAAACTACCCGTGAAATAACTTTTCTAGAGAAATTGAATTCGAACTATTTCCTCTTGCCAACTCATTGCAGGGAAGAGTTCAAGGATGAAGAAATGCCTGATGTGAAGTCACTAGACATCAGAAACTTCCTCTAGACTGCGATTTGCACCCCATAACGCGTACTCGTCTCTGCCTCTCTTTTTTTTTTTTTTTTTTTTTTCCCTTCGTTATTCTCCTTTATGGGCAAATCTTCTGTGTGGGGATATTTTGCTGCTGACTTGATTGGGGAGGAACAAACAGAGATAAGAAGTCTTGCCTACCTTTGTTGAATAATAGTATGTCAGAAATTTTCATAGACATACATTTGAGAGTTTGTTATCCAATGCACATGTTTCTTGTTTTCATGCATTCTGTCCTGAAATGAGCATATTAGCTTGTGCTGTATTTAAGCTTAATATTACTATGGACTCGAACTTATTCCACTCTTTGCCTTGTCTCGTCTCGTTATTTTTTTTAAACTCCTCGTTACTGTAAATCCAGGGCTATGTTATAATACTATGGGGATGAAACGCAACTAAGTGGTAAGACACTTCCTTTCCAATTGTTTAGTCGGGCTTCGGGTTATCTTTGGTGCGTATTGTAACTCGAAAAAGTATTGTTTTGCCTATTTAGTGTTTAGTGTCTAATGAGATGACACAGTGTTTCCTCATATAAACAACAGCAGAGTATATTGAAATGTTGGGTGCCATTTCGTAATTTTATTGGGGGAAAACACAAATAATTTTAATGTGTATCGATGATGAACGAATCTGGACAATTTTTTACTTGTTACGAAATGGCGAAACATCGAACATATCGGGCGAAATGAATAAAGAAAAACATCTTAATGATCCATACATATTCATTGCACCCTGCTCGATTATGCATCTTTTTAAGAGACGGGTGTAAACAGACGGTGGAATGGAGGAAGTATGAAACATTTTGTCTCGTTTAATTATGTCTCTTTTTAATAGACGGTGCAAGGAGAGGGGACGGGACGGGATGGAGGAAGTATGAAACATTTTGTCTCGTTTAATTATGTCTCTTTTTAATAGACGGTGCAAGGAGAGGGGACGGGACGGGACGGAAGAAGTATAAACTTACAAGGAAAGAAAAGGGAATGCAAATTAATACAAGAAGGAAGTTATTGTTTTGGAACACAATTAATTATTCGACAAATAGGATTAAAATATTCAAAGGGATTAGAGTAAACATAAATGAGATTCTCAAGCACGAAGCGACGCCGTTGCGTTTCCCGTTTCGCTTTCTCCATCCCTCCCTCCCTCCCTCTTATAATTTTATCTAGAAAGGAGGCCGGGAGAGAGAGAGAGAGAGAGAAGGGAGGAATTTTATTTTATCAAACGCTTCAATCAATCAACGACCCAGAGGGTACTGATCAGATCTAGGCCCTTTGCTTTCTTTCCCTTTCATACGCCATTACCTCTCTCTCTCTCTCTCTACTTAGCTACATTATCACTCGGCTTCTGCGGATCTTTTCGCTCTCCGCTTTCTCCCAGCAGTCGAGCTCACAGATAGATATGCGGGCACTTCTGCTTCCAGGTAACGGCATTTTCCCACTTGACCCCCTTTTCTGCTGTGCTTTCTCTCTCTTTCCCTTTTCGATATATTTTAATTTTATGCTGGGGTTATGCTATGTAGTAGTTTCTGTTGCTGGGTTTTCGCATTTTTCACTTCCTGGTTTTGGTATGCAATTTAAGATTGTTTTTTTCGAACTGGGTAATTTCTTATACTTATTTTTCTTGTTTGATTCTCCGCGTTATGATGTGATGTGGGTGAGAATTTGTTTTGAGGGTTGGTGAAGATTTCCTCCCCTTAAAAATTGTGGTGTGAAGACTACAGTAGCTGCAGCAGCATTTTTCCTGTTCTTTTCTTCTTCTTCTTCTTCGAATTTTTTTTTTTTATTTTTTGGCTTTTTTTTTGGGTAGGGTCGGTTTCTTGTTTGTTAGTTGAAGGTAATTCTTTATAATACTCGGTTGAAGTGGAATAATATTTTTTTGTTGACAAAATAAAATTAAAATAACAACAGCAGTTTAGGAATTGTTAATGGTGATGGGCAAGAGTTGGAAGCTTCTGAATTTAGTGAGTGTTTTGTGTGGAAACTATTCACTTGTGGAATTCATCAACTAGTTATGGTTTGTGGATTTTTGGTAATGATGAAACAGGATTAGCTTCTTCTAAGTCGTCTATGCTTTAAAGATTTCATAAGATCTTGTAATTTCGTCGAATTTGGTTAGCCGGTTGTAGGGTTGTCGATGCCAAGTGATGACTATGGAACTTTTTAACTTTACTGCTTGGAGTTCCTGTGATGGCTATGTAGAATATGCATGTTATAATGTCTGGTGCATCTTGGCAGGTGGTCGATTCCACTAAATCTGCTTGCTTGGGTTTGTTTGTATGAGTGAAATTGGTGTTGGACTAATAGTGGGCAAGTTGGAAATCACCCTTGCTTGGATTGTGATTGAGTCGGAATCATCATTGCTGGAACTGAAAGTAAGCCGGACTCATAACTGAGGTTGAAGTATATAGATTTGTTGTGTGGTCCCTCCAGCGAATAGCTTGTTATGGCTTCTGTCCAGAATCGATTTCTGCAGCCACAACAACCTCCAGCACCTCGGGTATGCTTATGAATATACTCATCTTCAATTGCCATCTACATATATGCTTCTTGTGCGGTTTCATTTTTTTTTTCTTTTTCTCGGCCTTCTTGTGAGATTAAGTGCCCATATAGTCACTTTTATGGTACTAGCAGCATCTCTTGCTTCTTGTTAGCTCATTATAATTCCAGAACCTTGAAACTTATGTCTCTTATTTCCACGGAACATTTGTTTTCATTCAGCTATAATAATGCGACTCCTTAGAAGGGGGAGAAAATATATTTTAAAATGTTGCTTTGTTAGCTCACACGCGTCATTTAAAGCTCACCGCTACTTTACTTTTTGGGAAAGTTTTCGACTTAAAGTTGGAAAGGAGCCACTTACAATGTTAATGGCTATGGACATGATTAGGATAAATATTCACAAAGATGATGGCTGTCTTGAAATAAAGAATTGTCATTAGCAAAGGATCTTTCGTCCCGTGCTTAATTGCTGTATTTTCTAGTAAGGAGGTCATTCCAAACTAAGCAAAACGGTAGATCTATTTAAAGAAAATATATTTATGTACTCTCGGCTCATCTTGAAGTAAGGTTATTTCTCGTTCTGTCTTTCCATATTTCATCTGGTATTTTTATTGTGTATAGACAACATTTGTTCGAATGGGCATTGATGTTACTGATTTATATATCAACAGCGCAAAAGGTGGGCAGGCTGTTTGGGCGGACTCTCATGTTTCGGGAAACAAAAAGGTGGAAAGCGTATTGTTCCTGCATCACGCCTTCCCGAGTCCAATGCTCTATCGAATCAGCCGAATGGACCTCAAGGTGTTGGACTACCCAATCAAGCTACGGGCATTGCTCTGTCTCTTTTAGCTCCGCCATCTTCCCCAGCGTCCTTCTCGAATTCTGGACTCCCATCAACAGCTCAGTCTCCCAACTGTTTCTTGTCAGCAAATTCACCTCGAGGTCCTGCGTCTACCATGTTCGTTACAGGTCCATATGCCCACGAGACTCAGCTTGTCTCTCCTCCTGTGTTCTCGACTTTTACAACTGAGCCATCTACGGCTCCTTTAACTCCCCCACCTGAGTTGGCACATTTGACGACTCCATCTTCACCAGATGTGCCTTATGCGCATTTCCTCTCATCATCTTCGAAATTCAAAGGGACTGCAAATGATCTTCAATCGTCGTATTTACTCTATCCTGGAAGCCCTGCTAGTACTCTGAGATCGCCAGTTTCAAGAGCCTCTAATGATTGCTTGTCGTCATCTTTTAACGAAAGGGAGTTTTCATCTCAGTGGGACTCCTTGACTCCTTCAGGGGATTCTCCTCATGCAAAGTCCGACTCCAAGTCACGTCAAGATTCAAATTTTTTCTGCCCGGAGACGTTTGCTCAGTTCTACCTCGACCATTCATCGTTTACTAATGCTGGTGGTAGGCTGAGTATTTCCAAAGAATCGGAGGCTTATTCAAATGGCGGTAACGGATATCAGAATCGTCAGAACAAAACTTCGAAACCAGATGCTGAGGAGCTCGAAGCTTACAGAGCATCTTTCGGGTTCAGTGCAGATGAAATCATCACCACACGTAACTACGTCGAGATTACTGATGTGTTAGAGGACCCCTTTAGCATAACGCCTTCTGCAACCAATAAGCCTTCGGAAGAGGAACATGTCGGAACTCCACCGAGAAAAGAGGTTGCTGAAACTGAGGAGAGGGAGGAACATTTTTCTTGCCCACCACAACTTAGTAAAGTACGACTGAATCGTTCAAGTAGCATGAATCTTGGAGTTTCAGCTTCGTATAATCGTGTTGAAGGTGAATGAGTTTTCTACTTACATCTTTGTATAATCGTGTTGAAGATGAAATTTTTTGCTTCCTTGACCTTATTTCGTTTCTACTTATCTATCGTAAAATAACAATATAGGCTTGCTTATGTCTCAGATCAAGTCCCACAGAGGCGATTAGGAGATACGGGGAGAAGCTACCATAATAACCACACTTTGAGCGACAGTGAACACATATTCTCTAAAACGGGTGCTTCTAGAATCGGGCGCAAGTATCAGTTTAGTGCATCGAATTCCGATGCAGAACTCGAGTACAGAAGAGTATCGAGCTTGAGAGAAGGGCGCTACAGGAGAGTAAGCTAAGGTTACTACTTTCAGTTATGAGGAGCTTTTATTTTGGTGTTCTTCGACATATGATCTTAACTAACTTGAGGCTCGACACTCGCGTAGATTTCGTTTATTCGTATGATATATAACTCGTAGAGAGTGTCTGTTTTACCTGAAAAGTTCTGGGAATGGATGAGTTAGGGATGATTTTGGAGCAGAAGTGGAAGAAGAGTTGCAACTTTTTTTGTATGTAAATGATGGTAAGTTGTGCATGGGTTGGTTCAGTTGTAAAATGGTAGTGGCTTTGAGTACATTTTGGGATCATTTCTGCTTACATTCTCTTGATTGTACAAATGTTTATTCACTCAAATACACCTCTCTCTCTCTCTCTCTCTCCTCTTATATATTGTTATAACGGAATAAGATAATTGAGTAATTGAACAAACATAAAACGTAGAGAGAGACACAGATTTACGTGGTTTACCAACGTTGTGTTGGCTACGTTCATGGGCAGAAAATGGAGAACAAATTGTATTATGACGGCTTTCAGAGTTATATTATACCCTATTTCTATATAAATAGAGTACATCAGACGGGCTAGGTCCAATACGCCAATTAGACCTAAATAAACAGATAGCCCATACCGTCAGCAAGACTCCCGCCGCTCTGCGAAGGGGCAGCTGATTCAAGGCATACTAACATGTATATTGTGCCTTACATCAACTAACAATTATAGAATGAACTTGGATCACTTCAAGTGTTTACTCCTCAGTCCACAATAATCCTTCGTTCCTCAGCAATTGACTTGTTTTATTTCAATATGAGATTTCGTTCATCTGCAATTGACTTGTTTTATTTCAATACGAGAATTTGGGCGCAATGTTATAAGTGAAAAGTAAGAGTTAGTTTTTTTTTCATTTTAAGAAACAAATCAATTAAAATTGGACGTTCAGATTATGAAAAGAAATCAAGTGAAATGGAACAAAGACAGTATCTAAGGATTGTGTAGTATGTCTTGAGAATTCCAAATTAAAATGTACCTCCCTTTTCATATATGATTAAAAGAAAGGAGAAAAATGCACATATTCAACCCGATAAATTCATTTTGTGACTAATTCGTTCAAACTTTAAAAGTGTGAAAATTCTACTCCCTCCCTCTATCCAACAATCTTTAGGGTCCCTTTCCCTTTTTGTCCGTCCACAATTTTCAAGGTATTTCCATTTCAGACAGTGGTGACCCTTCTCGCAAATGGTCATATACCCATAGAATAAACATCAATTTAACATACTATTATTACTCATTTTAATACATCATCACAATACAAACTCCATGACGACTCATTTATGCCCTAAAAGTTATAGACAAAGAGTGTAATAAATTTGTGACAATTTTAGTCATTTAATGAATTTGTATTGAAAATCTAGCCAACAGCGAAGGCTTTCATAGGGGAAGGAAAAAAGGAAACATTACGGAGAATTCATGAGCTTATGTATTCGAAAGTAAAATACATTTTTGTTTGGAAACGAGACGACAAGTTGATTTTTACTAGATTGTTCGGTATCAAAATTCATGAAACGGTTAAAATTATATTTTGAAAATGATTTATAAGACTATAATTATCTACATTTTCAAAATTCGAATCAAATCTGTCACAAAATAAATTTATCGAACTACTGTATATTTGTACAAATCATCAAAGGTACATTCCCTTCTTAAACCCTAAATTATTTCTGCATTTTTTCAAATTTTTTTTTTGGAGGAGATTTCTACTGAATTTTGAGTGGCAATGGAATTGAACAATGATATTGAGAAAATCCTTTTCACCGAGCACCAAATCTCCGACCGTGTCTCCGAACTCGCTTCCTCCATCACCGCCGATTTCAAGGCCGGCGGCGTTGCTCCGGTGGTCGTGGGCGTCGCCACCGGAGCATTTCTGTTCGTGGCGGACCTCGTGAGGAAGATTCATCTCCCCATCGCCGTCGATTTCGTGCGAGTCGAATCGTACGGTTCGGGTACAGTCTCCAACGGTAACCCCACGGTCTCCTTCGGTTTGAAGGTCGATGTTCGAGGGAAGCACGTTATTTTGGTAGGGGTTGTTCAAGTTTTGTTTTTTTTCGAAATTTCTGCTGTTTTTTTTGCCTTGATTTTTTACTACTATGGAAAAATTTTGTGGTGCTCGTTATGTGTTCGACGGTTTGACTGAGAGAATGTGTGAATGCCTTGGTCGAATTCTTGAATTGTGCTTGTGATTGTGGTGTGTTTGTGACTGTTGTGAGGAGAGTTGATGATTGAAACTTGAAAGCATTTTCTCTGTGTGTTGGATTGTGAGGAAGTTTGAAAAATCTCGAATGCTTCTATGTTTATGCGGCTTCCATGGAAGTGAAATTTCTGAATCGTTTGTGTATTGCTTAGGTTGAAGATATTGTAGATACAGGGAACACATTGTTCTGTCTCATTGATTACATGAAAACGAAGGGTGCGTCCTCGGTTTCGGTTTGCACCCTTCTTGATAAGCCGGCGAGGCGAAAGGTTCACTTTCAACTACTTGGTGAAGGAAAGTATTACTCTGGCTTTGAGGTGATCTCTCTCTCTCGATCGATGTCCACTCCATGTTGAAGATGGTTTCTTCACTCTTCTTTTCCTTCTCATGTCATAGTAAATGCCAGATAGTCTATTCTAGTCGCATACCCCCTCTGTTCCAAATGAAAGGCACCCTTGTCTTAAATCTATGAGAGCTTTTTCAGAATAGGGGCACGTTTCGTTTGTGTGTACTTAGTTTACAATACCATTCATGTTACTTTCTGCAATCATCCCTACCCAACAAGCTGTGAACCAGTTCAAAACAATCCTCAGAGACATATTTTGTATACCTCAGATATTGGTGGTCGGTCGAACTTATATGTTCGATAACTCAAAAGTAATCTTGGACAGACTAATTGGATGTTTCCAGTTTGAAAAATTCTCTGGTTTGAAATCAAGATACTGCTTAGTTTCTAAATAACTTTTTTCTTACATACAGTATGATTTAACATTGTATCTGCATTGCTTCATCATTCATTGCAGTGCCCGGATTATTTCGTGGTGGGCTACGGACTGGACTACGACGAGCAGTATAGGAACTTGCCGTATGTTGGTGTATTGAAGCCTGAGATTTACAAATGAGACTGAAGAAGGAGATCTTTATCAACTTTTCTCAGGAAAAAAACACAAACCCAGGGATTTTCTATTTTTCTTTTTTCTTTTTTTCACAGTATTGTAAACTATTGTTCTAAACTTCTAGTGTAAATGCCATATTATTGTTCATGCCTTGGAATTGATTTTGTTATTCATCTTTGCTGAAATTGAGGAAACGGCAAACGTATTTTTCCAGAACCGTAAAGTTATCTCGTTTCATTCGCAATGTTTTTTTTTTTTCCTCTAGTTTTCACGTTCAAAATGTTTTGTTTTCGTTTTAGGGCCTTCGTTTGTTTTCGTTTTAGGGCCTTCATTCTTGAAAAAACTAACTAAAAAACAAGATGTTCAAATAGAATTTTGTAATAACACCATTTAACTCATGTTAATACAAAGGTTTTTTATTTTTAGTTTTAACTTTAATAATATAAATTTTAAAATCCGTATGTCATGGACGAGTCGAACTCAGAACTTTTTATGTGATTTTTTAATTATTAAAAGGAAAAAAAAAAAAAAAACCTTATGTAATTATCATCTCTCTCTCTCTCTCATCCCTAAAGGCTAGAGAAAAACCCCTTAAACCCATATTTTCCAAGATAAAAATCTGATCTTGGAGCTGAAATTGAGAGGAAGAAGAAATGGGCACAACTGCAAAAGCTCTCTCCACCTCTCTCCTCTCTCTACCCAGATGCTTCTACTTCCACCGTCCCCTCTCCTTTTCACTACCGTTACGTCTTTACCGCCCCTCTCATAGGGTGCTTATCCACAAATTCCGGCCTCTTTGCACGGCCGCCCCCGCCGCCGCGCCGGCGGTCGAAGAGGCGGAGCCTCTGCAACCCTTGAAGCATTCGATTCTCCTGGAGAGACTCAGGCAGAGGCACCTCAAGGATTCTCCCCCGCCTTCGAAATCCACAGCTGCGGCGGCGCCGCCGCAAAGAATTGGACGCGGTCTTGTTGAAAGTGAGAGCCCGAGGAGGAAGAAGGGCAGTGCGGCGGAGACGGCGTCGGGTTTTGAGGAGTTGGGTTTGAGTGAGGAACTGATGGCGGCGTTGGGGGAAATGGGGATTGCTACGCCGACTGAGATTCAGTGTATTGGGATTCCGGCGGTTCTGGATGGGAGGAGCGTGGTGCTGGGGTCCCACACCGGTTCCGGGAAGACCCTCGCTTACCTTTTGCCCCTTGTTCAGGTCCAATCATCGTGTATATTTTCGCTTTTTGTAGGATCGGTTTACTTGAGTTTAGTTGTGTATCTTGTCGTGATCACTTGCATTGGTTTCGTGTTTAGGCGTGCAATTTGCTTCTCGATTTCGAGTTTTAACTTATGCGTTTTCGGAGAGATGCAGATGATGAATGGTATCTGTTACCATTTTCCTTCTTTGAAAAATATAATGTAGTAGTACTTGATTAGTTATGGGATGGCCATTTTGTTTAATAGCATCGTTTGCCTAGTTCTTAAGACGCCTTCGACATCTGGATAGAATGGTGTTTCTAATACACTGCTAATTTATCCCACCATGATACTTGTCCTAGTTCTCTTCTGGTGTAGTTGGAGATGAATTCAGTTGCCAATTTTGTAATGTTTAAGCTCCAATTTAGCACTGAAACAACTTGTTTTTGTGTTGAAATTCTAGTTGCTGAGAAGGGACGAGGAGTTACATGGTATGCTGATGAAGCCGAGACGACCAAGGGCTGTTGTACTGTGCCCAACAAGGGAGCTTTGTGAGCAGGTTGGCTTCTTTGTTTCTCTCTTTAATGATGCAAAGCAAATACGAGCACATCATTTAGTCAAATAAAATTGAAATGCATATGTCCAGGTGTTCCGAGTTTCCAAGTCCATCAGTCACCATGCACGATTCAGATCAACCATGGTAAGTGGCGGTGGGCGCTTAAAGCCTCAAGAAGATTCCCTGAACTGCCCCATTGACATGGTTGTGGGGACCCCTGGTAGGGTTCTGCAACATATAGAAGACGGCAATTTGGTTTATGGGGACATCAGATATCTGGTAATCAGTCTTATATATCTCTTTCATTCTTATGAAAAGCTTTTATTGCGAGTTTCTTTTATTTCCTCAGCTTGTTGAAGATTTCAGTCTCTTTATAGGTGCTGGATGAGGCTGACACCATGTTTGACCATGGATTTGGGCCTGACATCCGAAAATTTCTTGCTCCGCTGAGGAGTCGTACATTGAAGCCTGATGGTCTTGGATTTCAAACAGTATTAGTGACTGCTACGATGACAAAGGTATGCTGAGTTGGCTTGCCATCATATAAAAGTATAAAATCTAACTGCTCCAGCTTTAAGCTTTAGTCGTCCAGTATATTCAAATCCTTTTATTTTGTCCTTCGTCGCACTGGAAATAATTTAGTTTTTTCCTTTTATTAGACCGCATCACATAAATCTCAGTGTTGTTTGGTAATGATTTTGCAAACCGTCACTTCTAAGAGAGTTTTAGAGTAGTTTTCTTTCATTTTTGTGACCGTTTGTATTTCTGGATGAACAAAGATAACTTAACGTCTTCTCGGGAGATGTTTCTTGTTTTTCACTTGATGTTCACTGCTTCTTGTTCTTCACTTAATTTGTATAGGGAGTGCAGCAGCTGGTTGACGAGGAATTTGAAGGAATTGCTCATCTACGCACTTCCTCACTCCATAAGAAGATCTCTTCTGCTCGTCACGATTTCGTAAAACTTTCAGGTTCCGAGAATAAGCTAGAAGCATTATTACAGGTGCAGTGCTTTCTTCAAATGGTTTTATGAGTTTAATTCATTATGGACCTTTTTAACGGCCTAACAGAAATTGAAATTGGTCTTTTCAAAGAGGATAAAATTGGTTTTTTAGTTTCATGAATTTTAGTCTCAGTAAATTGAGTATCATGACAGGATGATACACACATTTGATCCCGATTATTTCAGTTGTGTTGGTTTTGTGGTCACAGGTTCTTGAGCCAAGTTTAGCAAAAGGAAACAGAGTGATGGTTTTCTGTAATACATTGAATTCTAGTCGAGCTGTGGATCACTTTTTGTCGGAAAATCAAATCTCTACGGTCAATTATCATGGAGAGGTTCCAGCGGAACAAAGGTGAGATGAGATGTGATGATCGTTCTGTTCTCTAAATCAGATCATCTGCAGTGGATATTGACATATTAGATTTTGGCTTCTTTTCGCAAAATTTATGCCTAAAGTTGTTTTTTATGCACGTGATGCAGAGTTGAGAACCTGGAAAAGTTTAAGAGCAATGATGGAGATTGCCCTACTTTAGTTTGCACAGATCTGGCTGCAAGGGGTTTGGACTTGGACGTCGATCATGTTATTATGTTTGACTTTCCCTCGAATTCTGTAAGCCAAGACTCCTAACTGTCCCTCTTCTCTGAATTGCTATTCAATGATCTGATTTCTTCTTGTTTTGCGACCTTATAGATTGATTATCTCCATCGCACCGGAAGAACTGCTCGTATGGGGGCAAAAGGTACTTTATGAAGCTTTAACGTTATATAAACTTGAAAATCATTGATGTTTGCTTTAACGTAGCATCATGTCTCTGTCTCGCTTCTGAAACTTAACCTTATGAAAGTCGACAATGCTGCTAGTTTCGTGTCCCATGTATCCATCTCTGTGCGTCTTTCTTGAACTCCTCCTTAAGAGTGCCCTTGTGTTTATAGGGAAGGTGACAAGTTTGATTTCTAGAAAGAATTTGCTTTTGGCCAACCGTATTGAGGAGGCCATAATGAAGAACGAGAGCCTTGAATCCCTCTCTGTTGATAGAATCAAACGGGATATTGCCAGGTCGAACATAAATCAGCAGAAGGGACATAACGAAAAAAGGGAAATGAGCTCCACTTTGAAAAGGAAGACTCAAGCTGCTTCGACAAAACCATCTGAAGTCCGTGGGAAAACAGCTGCCAAGAAAAGCTATGTATCTAAATCTACAAAAGCTCCCACGAATTCCAATCCCAAGAAGAAGGTGGTCAAGTTCGTCAAAACATCAAATTCTTCAGGCTCTAGCAGCTCAAGAGGTAGATCGTCTAGTGGGAAGAAACACTCCGGGGGAAGAAGCAAAGAAGGCGGTGCATCTGCACCAAAGCTAAACGTCGTTGGGTTTAGGGGAAGGAGCAGCGTGAAGACTGCTTGATATGTTATCGAGGTTCATCAAAGACAGCACGGTTCTCTTCTTGATGTATTATAAGTTTTCCTCTCACTCTACTAAAATTAGTTAGTTTGTTAATTTTCCTTCACTCAAAACAGTTATCCGTTGTAACGTGGAAAGGTAAAATCTATCTATATATGCAGCCAAGCCCTTACGATGATAGATCATTACCCTTCGAGAAGGGATTTTTGCAGAATTACAAGAAAAAAAAAATCTTGATATACAGGGAAACAGGTATGAGCAATCATTTCCATGTAAGTGCTAAAAGAGGTCTCGGGTTTGTGGCCGGGGTAACGACACTTCCCGTGGAGTCGTATATGATCACCCCAGAAAAGTCAGGAAGCTGACACTTCCCTCCCATGATTATGTTCTTCTTCCAAAGGGTGCCCTCACCGCTGCAAGCAGCTGGGTCGACTGGGTCTCCGAACTGGTAATCCACTATCTCTTCACGGTTGATTTGGATGACAGGCTCTTCATTTCTGTAGCTGTAACCGTAGCAAGATTTCCATCTACGCCACCGGCTACGCGAGTGGCTGGCGCACATGAAGAGGGTTAATGCACAGAGGATGAAGCTTCCAACTCCAAATCCCAGGTAAGAAATGGTGAGATGATGGTGTTTGGATGAGATGTGCCTAACCATGATTGTGATTTGATGTTCTTGTTTAAGTTTATGTGGTGAAATGTGTGTGTTTTATAGAGGTGGAGAAGGAGAAATTATGGGGTGGTTGAGTTTTTGGAGGGTTTGTTGTGTTGGTTAGGGTTTTGATGGATTTAGTTTCTTTTGTTTTTTTGTTATATGGATTCAGTGAATTTTGACTTTTGACCATGAAAGATAAAACATACTCTATCCGTCAACGATAATTAGACACAGTTACCTAATCAATGTTTGACATATGTTAAGAATTACTCCCTCGCCTCTTTCCGTTTTGCTTAACTTGACTTCTTTTCATAATCGAGACGTCCCACTTCAATTGACTTGTTTCTTAAAATGGAAAGAATAAACTCTTACTAATCTGGACTCCTTACTTTTCACTTTTAACATTGTGCCTGAAATACCGCGAAAATAGAAATTAATTTCAAATAATTTTCATGAAATTCTTACAACAAAATTGGAGGAGCTATGACTTATTAATATAAAATTTTCTTTAGAAAAATAAAATAAAAATCTAGGCAAAATACAACCTTCTTTCTTTGTTCTTGATTCTTTCTTTGTATACAATCATCAATCACAAATTCAGATGTCTAAAAGCAGTTTATTCAGAAACAATAAAACTATAGATCAATACATGTATACAGAGGCCACTTCAGAGGCCATCTCCACCTCTTACCTATCTCGTATATATGTCGAACCAACGAAAAATCCAAAACGGGAGACGAACAACGCGCCATCAAGCTCCGCTTGCAGCCTCTTCGACCGTGGCTGTAAAATGCTTCAAATTTCAATCCTCCCAATACGACTCGTCCTGTGAAGAGAATCCAACGACGGTATCGTAAGTTGTGGTGAAATATGAAAATGAAACTCTAGTTGAGTGAAGAGGTAAGAAACTAACCTCTTCTAGTACTGGCAAGCTTAATCCAGTGTTGAGCTCCACATCAATGGTGAGATCCTCGTCTTCGACTTGTGCATCGGTGAAAGTGAGTGCTCTCTGCAGCTTCTTATGAGAGAACACTTCCACTTCCACCATGTACGAGGCTGTCACAGGGCGGTGGTCGGATATTTTGATCTCCGACCTCCTGTAGTCGACCAGCCTCATCCCGGTCCCAAAGGAGAGAACACGGTCACACCTAAAACGAAACGGTTCGTGTTTATAGCATTTGATATGCACATAAAGGGGATATGGAAAAGAGATTAGTAAAGAATTCATACCATGCAGGTGTTCTTCTCCCCATTTTCGGGTCTTCGCCAACGTAAGTGTCGGAATTCAGCTCGTATTTGTATGTCGGGGCGAAGCTTAGAGTGCCTTCGGACCACCCGTCAAACGCTCGCCCTTTCTTGAGCTCTTTCATGAGCTGCAAGAGAAAAACAGGTGACATTGTTTCAGTATAAGTGATCAATGTTTTTAACCTAAGTTACTCGTCTCGTTCACGATGGGATTCGATTTTTCTGACCTGATCATGCTCAAGTAGCTTCGACCAGTCCCTTTTCGAAATTAGCTTTCGGGTTTGATCATAAGGCAAGTTGATCCGGTAGTTAAGGTCACCGAGCCAAATAATTTTCCTGCACCCGAAGAATTCTTAGCCTTAAAAACGAAAGCCTCGTGCACGAGCAAGTGTAGTTTAACGCGTCTTACTTAGGATGAGGGCACATGTATACACTTACTCATGGTCATATATCCTTGTAGGAAGCCCTAAAGCGGAGTGGAGATTGAAACGCGTTCGTCTATGTATCTCAAGCACGTCGGCATTTCTCTTCACCGCGTCTGCTTCCTTCTCTCCGGCCGTTAGATGAGTACAGATGAAGCAGAACACCGTCTGATGCACCGACATACTAACCGATATTGCTCCCTGAGACACAAGAAAAGGACTTCATAAGCAACCTTTAACTTAGCACGGATGTCGAAAGAAAGAAAAGAACGAACCTTGTTGCCGATATAGCCCATGACACCAACACCGACAGCAGAAACGTTCACGTTCTGTATATATCTTCGTAAGCTCCTCCGAACCCATATAGTAATGAAAATCCCCACCATTTGCTTGCTTACTATCCTCACATATGCAGGCCTTCTCTTCCTGTTTATCAAGGACTCGAGATCAATCTCCGCCAACGATTTCAAGTCCGACTTCATTGTGATCTCGTTGATCGACTTGAAAGAGCTGTATGTCCGAAAGGATTTGAAAGTCTTGAAGGATTTCACGGAACCGAATGAGCTAGGCTTCTCCAGAATTCGCTGGCCTAAGATGTCAAGTGGCGGCTCCGGCCAACTCAACCCGATTCTCTCCGTCCCACTGAGCATCTTCGATAGTATTTTAGTGTACCGAGGAGTAGACTCTTCCAAAGTTTCTTCAGGTTCGTCGTCTATCTTCATGCATTGCAACCTTTCCAACCTTTTGAGTGACGAAGACTGCTGCAGCGCCTTCTCCTCCTCCGCCTTTTCGAAGTGAGGAGAGTCTTCGGGGAAAGGGTGATCAGAGGGAACATAATCGGTCCCTCCAACGATCCCATCCGTGATCTCGTAGAAACCTTGTGTTTCATCATCCATAGGGTAGACGATCCCCTCCTCGATATCACTATCCGATTCTAGTGCAACTTCCTCTTCTACGTCGAGATTCTCCTCAGTTGGCTGAAATTTCGATGGAGATGGAGGATCACTATAGCTCTTGAAGGTAGTCTTGGGTGGAACTCGGTTGAGAGTTTCACGGATGATGTTCTCCCATTTCTGCACCGGACGAGTATCCTCAGCTCCGAAGATGTTGCCAGCGTTCAACGGGATGATCTCCTGAAAGCTACAGACGAACGCAACGCGTACATTCTTTCAGAAAACTCCTAGCCTAGAAAGAATATGGCAGCTAGAGATGATGACTAAAACTTACCCAATCACATAGATATCAGCAGGCTCATCAATGTCTAACCAATCATCAAGATTCGGGTCATCGGGAGTGAGTCCTCCGACGTTCCAAGTGGCAGCGCATATCCTTGTGAGACGAACGAGACCATCAAAATCGAGGATTTCGTAGAATTTCAGCAATGACAGAGCAAGCAACTTACCTTATCTCCTTGGAGTTGATGTACTGAGCTCTGGACGTCTCCGAGTTTCGTCGTCTCAACCTCGGAAGAGCCTCTAAACACCCAAATTATACAAACTCAAACACTAAACAAAAGATAACAACACACTACAACACTAGATCTTGTTATGTTGATATCATCATCATCTAGACATTACACATGTTTTTTTTTTTATCAGGTAACTCGAACCTCCGACCTTTTGGTGTAAAACATAAACCGATCAGCACAATTTTCTCAACGGAAACGACGAAACAAACTAATTTGAAAGCAGAAAGGCATAATGTTTCGAAAAATCGGAATGATTACCATTAGCATCAAGCTTTACTTCTTCAACCTTTTCATTCTTGAACCTGGATTCTCTGGGCCCATCACAGAATTCTGTAGGGAACAAGAAAAGAAAATTGAAAAATCCCAACAAAAGAAACAAGACAAGAGTGTCGGTAAATAGTACAGTTGAAGAAATCAGCCCCAAATTTCATCAAAACACACAGAAACAGTATAAACCAATAGATTCACGCCTCTCTACAAGTTCGAGCTTTTAGACGAGACGAGACGAGACGGAATTCTATCGTATACCTTTAGGATCAAAGTTGAGTTCATCGAGTTTTTCATTCTTGAACCTCGATGCTTTGGGCCCATCGTAAAATTCTGCAGCAGACGGGAAAAAGATGAAGGAAAAGAGGGTGAGAGAGATTGATGCTATGCGAAATGACGAAAAGGACCTTGCTCAGAATCGGAGCCGGAGCAGGAGTCGCTGTCGGCGGAGTAATCGGAGTTGCTGGTGGCGCCTCTGTTCAGCCACTTCCGCACCACCGCGCGCCGCCACGAAAGCTGCAAAAATCGAAACACTCGATCTCAGACTTCATCCAAACACACAAAAAAGGGACTGATCCACCGCCGCACCGCCTGGATTTCGCCGCCTACTGCATTTCACACCGCCGCCACACACACACATCGAGAAACAACGAGCAAAAAATACAGAAAAAAATAAAAATATAAATCGTTATGAATGAAGAGAAGTTGTTTGTGTATATTGCTTCAACCTGCTGCTGCTGGCGCTGGCTTCTCATCCTCTGCAACTTCACGCTTGAGAGAGAGAGAGAGAGAGAGAGAGAGAGAGTGAGAAGAAGAAGAAGAAGAAGAAGAAGAAGAAGAAGAAAATGTAGGAAACAGTCTGCAACGTTTATCAACCGCCGTTCTGTTCAAGAAATCTCTCCCTCTCTCTCCACTGTTTACAGTAACCAACCGTATTTTATTTATTTATTTATATATAATACGTAATAATAATAAATTAAAATTCACTTATTTTTCAAAATTTTAATGTTTAAAAAATGGGTCGAAAATGTCACTTGTCTCGATTTAACGTGTCAAAGTAATTTCATACAACAAACTTGGTCTTGTTACTTGACATGCTCGATGAGATTTGAACTCGTGACTTCTAGATCAGCGGTGTATGTAACTTGACACGCTTGATAACTTGAGATGTATTATTGTGCAAAATATTATAGAACGATAGAAATTGTTGATTGTGGTAGTTTAAGTAACATATCAAGTAACTCCGTGCAACTAACTTGACTTATAAGTATTAGTATGACTCGAACTCGTGATTTATAAATCAGTGGCATAACTCAACTACATATTCGATAATTCGATCCTATGTGATTATACATTAGCTTATTGTGCAAAACAATATGAGATGCTAGAAAACGTCAGATGCATGTTGCGATTCAATACGTCGTGCGGTCTCAAATTAGAGACGATCGGGATAAAATTATCGTACACGATTCGATTCTACAAGTGTTTTTTAGGATTGAAACGCATAATTTGTCGATCAAATGTGTAACTTAGCATTCCAAAAGCTATAATTATCGAAATAGAACCAATTGTAAGATTACACTCATAATTTATCGAGTTTTGTCCTCACTCGATTTAAACTAAGGTTGAAGAGTTGACTTAATTAATGATTATAGGGATAAGTATTTTTATTAAGAAATGAAATATTTTAAGAGTGACGTGGCGAAATGTAAGAGGCTAGGTGATGAGTCATTAGAGATATAGTTTTTTATAATATAGTTTGTTACATCGTATTGTATTTAAATATTTCATGGCTGCTGTCTGTTGACAGATGTACGAATCTATGGAGTCTTAATAATTATGTATATTTTCCTCTTTCGGTGCTTGTCGAAATTCGACGGGATTGATTATTAATAACAAAAAAATAAAAATATTGATTATAATATCGTAACATATATTTATATTTAATAATTAATCTAATTTGATATATTTATATAATTCAAATAAGATTTTTTATTGATTTAAAAAAATGGAGAAATTATTATATATAGTGGTGCATTGTAATAAAATAAAATAATAATAAATAAATAAAATCATGTTATATATATCTTGAAAATTGTTGATTTATTTCTATTTAGGGTTTTTTTATTACAAAAATGATATTTTACATACATGCATGCATGTTATTTATAGAAATAATATCATGCTATATTATAATACAACCAAAATAAATAAGTGGACAAAAATGGGATAGGTGTATAGGGGGCATGAACTAGTATTTCAATTTGGTGGGGGAAAAATCTAAAAATTTAGAATTAATGGTTGTGATCTAAGGAAATTAATATGGGAAAGTAGGTTGCTATGATTCAATTTAATGCAATTAATTAATATATTTAACATGTCAAATGTAGTGAGAAAGTTGGGCAACTTTTGTTAATGTGTTGTTAATTTAATGTTATGGACCAGGATATATCTAACCTACCTAGCTAGATATATATGTTTTGTAACATAGATAGATAGATAGAGTTTGGTTGAATTTGTACATATTTAAATACTTTTGTCAATACATATTATCAACCCTTCAAAAGTATTTTGTTTTATGTTGAGCGATGCCCTCACCGTCCATGAAAAATACGATGGATTTTATCAATATGATAATTTAGTGTGAGTATGATCTTAAAGTTAAGTATTCCATTCGAGACAAAATAAGTAATTAACTGGCTTTTGTAGGTTGGAATGAACGAAATAATTATGAATTAGTGTTCTTTTAGATGATGAAAACATCAAGGTTCATAATACAAATGAGATTTGGGCCTATGCATAACTGATCACTCTTTGCGGACGTTCAAAACAGTTGAAAATTTAATAGGTGTCACATTTTTCAAGAGGTATATTGGCACTATCCTTCTTCTTCTTCTTCTTAATTATTTTGGTGTACGTTGTTTTTGGCAGATGGCATCTCTATTTCAATTGGGCATGACATCTCCGACTGTTTCGACGGATAATTATGTGTCACAATTATCATCCATTTGTGTAATAAGAGATGTCACACTAAATTGTAATTGAGAATCTCATCCGATTTTCGCAACCCTAGTCTAGATGCTTATGATGACAACATTATTCATATAATTAATATTTTTAGTTTTGCATTAGAATATATTTAGAGTAAATATTTGATTAATTGGTGGCATGTGCCAAGTGGTTGGTTGGTATATGATGCCAACATTTTAAATTCTTTCCTCATTTATGAAAATGAAGCAATCAACTATGAAGGTGATTGGCCAATTTATTTACAAAATTGGCTAAAATTTGAAAATTTTGAATAACAACAACAATAATACTAATACAATTTGTATAATAAAATAAAGTAATAGATTAAATAAAGCCCACTAATATCCCCCAAAAGGGCACTCTATAAATGGAGAAGAAAAAAATCTAGGTTAAAAGTAGAGATATAATTTGGCTAGAGAAAGAAACAATGCTTAAGAGGAAAGAAACATGAGGGAAAAAATATTATTGGAACTTGACTACACTCCACACCATAATTTGTATAAAGGGTCCCACCCTCCATCAAAATTCACAAATTTAATTTCTCCCTTTCAATTATTAATGGATATGTCCCTAAAGTTTTGACATCTGCCACTATTGCCATGTGAAGATTGGAAAACAATAGTAGTAATTAGGGATGTCAATCTAGCCCGGAACCCGCGGGTTGGCCCGAGTAACCCGAAAAAAGTCAGGGTTAGGGTCGATTTTTTCTGAACCGAATTCATTTTCGGGCTACCCAAGCTGACCCTGTCGGGCTTTCGGGTTGCTCGGGCCGGCCCGGCGGGTTCCCGGGTCAGCCCGCGGGCTATAGCTTTTTTTTTTTTTTTTTTTTTTTTTTTGCTATAGCTAGTTAATACTATATCTAAAATTCAGAGGAAAGATAATAAAAATAATTATCATAATTTTTTGCATTTCAATGAGTATTATAATGCACTAATGCAATTTTGTAATGCATTTATCTTCATAATACAATGCACTTCAATGAGTATAATAATGCACTAATGCAATTTTGTAATGCATTTATCTTCATATAATGCATTTCAATGCGTATAATAATGCATTTAACGTCAGATTATATAAATATATATGCATTATAATGCATAAATTGGCTATTTCTAATGCACTTGTACTATTGAATGTAATTCGCAGATATCCAAACATAGAAAAAGATATATAAACGGTCCTAACAAATTAAATCATCGAAATAATGAGTATTCAAATTTGTGAACACTCCAAAAAATTTAGCGGAAAGTAGCATTATTTTATACGTATATCAGAACTAAAATAAAAAATAAAAAATAATGAAAGTAGCATTATTTTATATATATATTATATTTAATCTAATATATTTTTTATGAAATAGTAGTGTAGCCCGATGGGCCAACCCGGGCCCCGGATTTTAGGGTTAGGGTCGAGATTTTCTAACCCGAAAAAAAATCAACCCGAATGAGCCCGGACCGAATAACCCGTAACCCGACAGGGTTGGCCCGAACCCGCTCGGGTTGGCCCGATTGACATCCCTAGTAGTAATTCATGTATATAATTGAAATAATCGAGCATATTGCTGAAGCGAATAAACGACGATGAGAGTCTATGAATTAGGGAGCAACATATATAATACTCCCTCCGTCTTTTTAAGTTGAGTCATTTCATTTTGTGATTTCTGGCACGCTTTTCCACGCTTCTAGATGATGAATTTTAAAACGGATTTTTGAAGATTTTTTCTTTTACGGGACACTACAACACTTGTAGTATCCCGTAAAAGATTTTTTTAAAAAAAATCTATTTTAAAATCCATCATCTAGAGGCTTGAAAAAGCTCGACGAAAATCACAAAAAAAAATGACTTAACTTGAAAAGGACAGAGGGAGTATCATTTATCTCTATATATATATATGCATGACATATACTTTCTCTAGCCACAAAAAATGTGGAAGAAGTGCCAACATTGGGTGTGACATTACAATAGTGGTAGGGTTCAATTGACTTTCACGTGGCAATATTAGTATAGGGGTATTTAATGCATGAAATATAATTATGAATTGATAGTAGTAATTTCCTCTACGTAGCCGACTCATTTCTAACCACATTTTTGCTTTTCTATTATTTTGAAAAGGAATATAGGAGAATTCTAGAAATCCAAATATAAATTCCCTTTAAAAAAAAATCAAAACCTACAATAAATAAATAATATTATAAACGAAAATGTTGGTTTCAAAAATGTTCTGATACGTGTAAAACTCCGACGGTGTGATAAGATGTCACATCGAAATGCAATAGATAATCTCTCCTGAATATACATTAGAATCGAAATGCAATAGATGATAACTTCTGGATAAACATTAGAATAATATAAAAACTCAATCATTTAGTGATATTAATTCTAAAAATTATAATTAAAGCCTTATGTTTAGTTGATCAATCAATCACGGATAAATACAAAATAAATATAACTCTCCATTTCATTTACAAAGGGCTAGATTCCATAGGGCTTTATTCCATTTTGAGTTGTCTAGTTAATAATGACTTATTTTGAAAATATAAATAATTAGGCCAATTGATTTTTATTTTTTTTTAATATATATATATTTTCAAATTTTTAACTTAATAATTTCAATATTTGAATATTTTTATTAAATCATAGAAAAAACAATGATTGTAAACCTTTAACTAACACACATAATAATTATTATCAACTATTAATCTATATTGCCCTAATTTTAGTATTCAAAAAGTTGAGTCGAGATAGGAAAAAAAAAAGTATTTTGCATTGAATTTTGAATTACATCAAAAGTCATGTTTTCAACTATTTTGCTATCTCCCAATTAGGTAATATATCCTCACGAACCCCGTCTCACTTGACGTGGCTTTATTTTCTAACTGGGATTATCCACTTTATTTTAAACATTGTACTTAAAATTTCGTGCCAAAATATAACAAACCAATTAAAATGGGACGGAGACAGTATTCCTAATTGTCTTAATCAAACTTACTAATATGTTATAACATTAAACTATTGATCTTTATATTAATTTGAATAATACCTTTCCTCAAATAGTGTCTAATCAATTTGAGAAAGCAAAAAATTAGAGTATATATGCATAAGGAAACAAATAAATAATTTTTGATGTTTGAACAATTCCACATAAAAAACTTAAACCCACTATATTTAGAAAATTATTTCATGGCCGTAAAAAGAATATAATAGCATGTGGAAACCTTGGAAATTTGCATATTAAAACTAATTAAGTGGGCCCTCCCAACTCAATTTGCTTCCTCAATTATAGTTGAAATAATAATTAAACATGATTAAAAATATTAGGAAGGAGAGGGATAGATTTTATCATCAATTATTTAATTTAACCAACTAACCAATGATAGTGCTTTGTGCAATATTAATTTTGGTCTTGTCCCAAAGTTTGACACGAAATTGAATAAATTAATTAATTAAAATGAAAGAAACAAAGTCACTCTTTTCCAAGATTTGTCCCCAATAATAAATTATGTAATTAAAAAAAAAAATTAGTCAAGGGTATAAACCAATCTTTGCATGACACCAATGCACTTTAACTTAATAATTTATTGTTTGTCATCAATTTTTTACTATATATCGAACGTGCTTACTACTGATGTGACAGTTACACGTTAATTAGTTTTCGACTTTGAGTTTAGTTTTTAAGTAGAGTTAAGCATTTTAGGGTATATATATATATATATATATATATATATATATATATATATATATATATATATATATATATATATCATTTTTTTTAATTCTTAATTATGCTATTGTCACACCAGTTGTTACGACTAATATGGTAGTAACACGTTAATTAGTTTTCGATTTCGAGTTTAGTTTTTAAGTAGAGTTCCGATTAGTAGGATTTATTTTTAAGGTGTATATTTATAGCAATTTTTCCTAATTATATTATCGTTTTATCAGTTGTGAACATTTTAAATATACTTGAGATGGGTAGAGAAGCATTCCTTATTTACCCCGGAAAAAAGGTCTTTCACTTTTTACAACAATTAAGATTAAAAGAAAGAATGTGAATAATTTATAAATGTTGAGAGTTAAATTACAACAAACATGAAAATAAATTAGAAAATAAAGTCTCATACAAGAGCTCTTCTGGGCAAAGGGATCTGTTTTTGGTTTCTTTTTGCTCTTCTCTGCATTAAGAAGCAAAGGAATCCTAACATTACAAACAACACTAGAGAAATCTCCAGCTGCCACGCAGGCCAGAAATCGACGACTTGAACACTGCTCGTCTTGCTGTCAAAGAAGCATCCGGAGTCTTCCAGAACTCGACTCTCGTTGTCTGTTTTTCTTCTACTGCTTGTCTCTGGATCGAGGATGAAATCTACTGTCACTGCTCCCTCTCCGAGTATGACGCATGCCCTCTTTGATCTGTAGCCGGGCATGCTTGCAGTAACTGCAAGAACAGAGTCCAAATTAAATGCGAAAAGTTCGATGAAATTGGCTCAGCACTTTCCTTGATGCTATTATCACTTTTCAGTAAAAAGACTTTGACATGTAATCGGCATCAAACCAATCAACTTCAACCTCGAAGAAATGGAGATGATCGTAAAAGTTGTGTAGCAGGATTCCATGAAAATTAGAGTTTTCAGGACGTGGAAGGAAATATAGTTTTAACTCAGTTACCCTCGTATCTTTCTCCGGGAGCCAGCAATCGGTAGTATTCACCAAACTTTTTGCCAGCAGTAATCTGTGGATAGCAATGAATCAGAAAGCACTATGGCAAGAGTATAAGAACGATAAACAATGCACGTATAGTAAGCATTCACAGGTTGAAAACCAATCGTCTATTACTCCACAATAGTCACTAATTAGAGCATGAAATTGATTTGATTGGTAATTTGTTAGCTTCCATTGTTTTCTTTCGTCATAAACAAGACTCCACAATAGTCAGCAAAACATTATGAACACGTAACCACTTGGTCATATGAAGTGACAGGGTGGCAATTTAGTTGAACTAGGTACAAGGTTATTTAATTTCATGTCAAATTTCCCAATTTTTCATGGGACTAATTAAAATGCAGGCAATAGAGACAATATGAGCTCATACCGTGTAGTTTATTCCCCTGATAGCTATAAATGCAGGCAAAGGTTTTCCATCTGATGAAAGAACTCGTCCGTGTATTCCTGTCTGCATAATTAAGAGAATTAAAATCAGTATTGTAATGAGGAACCCACATATAAACATGTGAAATCTTATCAGATTCTAAACTGCATGCTCTATCTCTGTCTGAAATACTGAAAATTGCAACGGCAAAATGTAAGTGAAACTGTTCTATAACGCGCCACGAAGGATCAGTTACTACCAAAATTTCAAATACAGGAGTGCTGTCCTAGAACTTGCATTGCAAAAATCAGAGTTGTCAGGTAGTATAGATCTTCCATAAGAAAAGTTGCTAATATTAGAAAGGACCAGAAATAAACGAGCATTAAAACGGGGTCAATTTTTTTAATGTAAAATAATCATCAATCATGAAGAAGAAAAGTACGGGACATATAAAACATTTAGTGCATGTAAATGATTGTGTACCTTAATTACACTTGCAACTAGGTTTAGCATGCTCATTCTGTTGTATTCCCATATCGTTGGAAGCTGGAGTACACAAGGAATGGGACATTGATAAGAAAATGCTGAATAGGAGCACAAGAACAGCAGAACTATCACATACTAGTACACTACAAAGAGAAGTTAACATAAATATATACAAGAAGGTCAGACACTGATATAACGAAGCAACACATCGTAGTAACATGATATTAAATATATTTATGTGAAGACAGCTGGGGACTAACCTCACTAGCACTAGGCCATTTATCGTCACTAATCTCTAGAGTGAGTTCAAAGCAGCCAAAATGAATATAATTCCAATCTTGCATGCCACCATATATTGGATACCTGCAAAAAATGCAAGAAATGGGATACTAGCAAATAAAATAAAATAAAAACATACGTATAACATCTGAAGATCCAACGGAACATAAGTTTAATGATATGTATACTTTTCTAGCATACCAGAATGCTCCATTTGTAATTCCGTCTGGAAATTCCTTGCTCATAGACATATTGTAGTGTGATCTGCTATATAAACCGGCTAGAAATCTGAAAGTCCTGTCATCTGGGCATGCAAAGTAATCTCTCCTGAAAACATCATTTCAAAGTAATTCGTGAAGAGCTAATAGCAAAGAATGCAAGTAATAAGCAACCAAGGCAGGCCAGTAATATTTATAGCAGCCCAAATTCCTAGACCAGAATATATAGAGCCATTATAATAGTAGATACTAGAATTTTCAATGCAACATTTGAACACTTGAGGGGGTACGAAACTCACCCTTTATCTTGAGTTCCATCCCATGGATAGTTTGCAACCAATGCTCCCTATCAAAAGCAAACTATTAAATGCATTTACATCATTTCCTGAAAATATAAATATAAACTTAATAGTCATATGGGCACCAGAAGGATAACGTTTTTTTAATTGTACGATGTTATATTTCAAACTATGGCTAGGTAAATTTGACAGGATTCCTGGAATCCAAAGATCCAGTGAGAGGAAGAGAACATTACCCCATGCAGAGTGGCAGATGCTGTAAAGTGTATATCTTCCATCCAATTCAGTAGGGCTTTTGTTTCAGGTTGCCTCAAGTCCATATCATTATTCATAGGAAAGAACTATGTCATTCATGTCAGTCTATGCTCTTCATGATGAGTTGCACCAATTCGTAATACAATGAAGTAAGTCAAAGCACCAGTGTTGCTCATAAAAACATGAAACAGGTAAACTAATAGCAAACTAGAAGTAATTGAACATACGTCTTGAAAGTTATATATCACCTAGATTCATTGCATTTGAGAGATACGGTATTTATTCAAGAAGTTCATAATGCCGCAGAATACCTGGTCTGGAAAATCACGATTCAAATCAATGTGGTTTGCATTTCCACGCCTCCTCATAGTGTAACCATCAGGGTTCATGGTCGGAAGTATATGAAGGTGGACATCATCTATAATTGTGGTCGCCTGTCAATGAGGCCAGACTAGTATTGAACAACAATGCACATTAAGCATAGTAGGCCAAATTCAAATGAGAAACCTTAAGTCAACTTAAAAATGATACTCCTATTTGAAAAATGTCTATATAATACAAGGAGGATAGCCTTACACAAGAAACCTTAGGAATGATACAACTCAAAAGTCAAAACACAGTAAATCATGCTAATGACCTTGCGACCTATTCACTTGCATGCCCCGGAATCACTGAAAATCACATCAAACAGCCAGAAGACAGATACTGGGATTGGGAGGAAAGAGAATCATAAACTGTAAGCAATCCCAATGTACATGATTTCCACAGAAGAAAAACATTATTTAACAGTCGCCTCTATACTTCAAATGAAGTTATAATAATCATCGGAAAGCAATCATTTATATGAATTTTACTGTGAATAGGTTCATGTGACGCAAAATACAGAAATAATAGGCAACGGAGAAAAAGAAGGCATTACCAACGTGTCCTTCATATAATTATCACACAGCCAATTTGCTAGAAGCAATAGAAGTTCACGACCAACAGGTTCATCACCGTGCACATTCCCGATGAACTGCCATATGAAGCAATTGAGAAAACAAAGGCAAAGGAGAAGTCTATATATTTGTAACATCAATGTTGTGATTCTAAGCATATACAAGTAAACATGTCATGTAAAGCTCTCAAATGCCTTCTATACCTCAACTAATAAGGTGTCATTTAATGAACATTATACCTTTGCTCATCTGTAATATATGATCCAACATAGAGAAGTATGTATTTCCTAAGAAAAAAAGTTATTGAAACCATAAGTCGTATGGTGGCTAATAGACTACCTTGAAAGCCGGCTCAGCATCGATTTTCCCAGGCGAGTCAGAAATTTCCATAGCCCACTAAATTCAAAAAACAAGAGACGGTAAGTAAAGTATTCACAACCTACAACTGTCCGCAGAACAAAATAACAAATGAAGGTTCCAGGAAAAGAAGCAGTACCAGAGGAACCCCTAGCACACTCTTCCCGATGCTGGTTGTTCAATTCCGTCAACCCCACAAAGACAGAATTAGAGTACATCGGATATATATAGAGTGACTGAAACAACACGTTACAATGAACTAACAACCCTATAGAATGTATATTGAAGGCTAATTTTGGAACTTAGATCATACTATATTAATTCTCCCTACATCTAAGAAAGCATCTAGTAACAAAACATTCTGCAAACAAAACAGCTCCGTGGTATCTATGTTACCCCAAACAGCAGCCCCATTCATAGAATACACTTAATCTGTGAACTGTTCAAAGTACAAATCAGAATGTCTGAGGGGTCACCTGTAAATTCTGGAGATATTCGGGCATCGGCTATTAAATTCCCGCATTGCCTTCTCAAGATCAGAATTACTCATGTACCCCTGTGCTAACTTTTCACTGAAAAACACAGCATCATCCATATTAAGACTTAGGTAATCAATACACTTTTCTCACTCAAAGCAGACAAAATTATGGAGGCAAGCAACATCCATCGAACTTACAGCCTCGCAATGTAATCTTGCTCGGACATCTGAAAGTTCTCCGAAAACAACCGCCTCCCGGAACGCCCATGTATACTGTCAACATAACCTGGCAACATATAATAATCAATATTCATAAATAAAATCAAAATTTTCCTTAGTGGGAATTACAATTTCCAACGACTAAATATTTAGTAGTAGTAGTAGTAGTATTTTCCTAAGCTGGATGGTGAAAAGGAGTAAGAACACATAGTATATTTCCAGAATTAACTCCAAACGCAAGTTATGATAATCTATAGTGAGAGGTTAGGTTAATCCATAAGCATGAAACTATCAACATCAATCAACTTCACCACGAATCACAATTTCCCCAATAAACGGATAAATCAAGTCAAATTCGCTCGCGCCTCCATTTCCGAACGCATTAATAGCTTCACACGTACAATAAAAAACCGAAAATTGTAGCTCAGATCAACAGTGCAGAGAGAAGGAGAGAGAGAGCAATACCCGATTGATTGTAGCTGTGGAGGGCGGCGCCTCTGGCGGAGGAGAAACGGAAAAGAGAGGAGAGGTTTAGAGAGAGAAAGAGGAGAGAGAAAATCATTATATTTTCATGGGATGGCGATCAAATCTGCAGAGCCTGCGAGAATGCGCAAGGCGTTTGTTCTCGGCTGCGCCGTCGAAGGCGGAGGAGCGTGTGCTGCACGTGCCGTTTGACATTTGATGAAACTAAAATTTATTTCAATTAATTTTTTTTTAATTAATTGATTGATTGGATTTTTTTCGAGCCCAATTAGCATGTGGTTTGGCCCAATAGTGTTTGGCCCATTAAGTGTTCTTTATTATTCCCTCCGTTCCACTTTAATTGGCTCGTTTCGTTTTGGCACAAAATCTTAGCCGTCATGTTAAAAGTGAAATGTAAAGATCGATTCTTTTCATTTTAGGAAACAAGTCAACTGAAGTGAACATCTCGATTATGAAATGAAGTCAATCGCGCTTCTTAACAAATTCTCTCTAGGGCTTGGCTCTAATGTTTCATCATTACTAAAGGTCTGATAAATATTATTCCTTTCGTCCGCGATTTATGAACTTTTTTGTTAGTTTACTTTATAATGATCAATTTTAAATTTGATTTTTTAAATATGGTTTTTATTATAGGACAAGTAGAATATCATAGTACTAGTTTAAAAAAGTTATACTCCAAAATTTTAATTTAATCGATTGCACATTTACTTTTGTCTCAATGTATAAAAATAGCCACTTTGACTATAACTATAACTTATTTAACCACAAGTTTAAAAGTGTGAGTTTTATAGCCACTTTTGGGTAAAAAGACATACTTGCCCCCAAAAGTGTTGTCCATGTCATTATATTGACAAACTAAAAAGAAAGAAAGAAAAGAATATTCAGAAAAAAACAAATGTTAGATTTTGTGGGCCATTAATACACAATTAATTATCCAACCACCACCTTCTCTTCTCCCTCTCCTCTCTCTCGACGGAAAAACAAAAATACACAGTCGCCGTCGCCGTCGCTCCCACCGTCGCCGTCGACTCCCACTTTCGCCACCGCCTCCACCAGCGAAGAATATGCCGGGGTCCGATTCCGACCAAGAATGGGCTACTCCTCCGCCGCCGGTGAGTTTAGGAAAATTTCTCAATTTTTTTTTTGAATTTTCTTGTTCGATTAGTTTAGTTCTTGGTTGTTATTTTTCATTGAACAAGATTGAGTAAAGGTTTAGGTTTATGGGTTTCTAAATCACGAAATAATGCACGGTGGAAATCGGAAAATCGACGACGGCGGCGACTGTGTGAAACACGGTAGAGGCACGGTCGAATTTGAATTTCAACCGTGTGTGACACGGTTGAAATTCGAAGTCAACCGTGCCTACTCGTTGACTTTGGCCAAATGTTGACCAGGCACGGTTGAATTGGGAATTCAACCGTGTGACACGGTTGAATTTCCAATTCAACCGTGCCTGGACAGAATTTTTTTTTTTTTTTTTTATCCGTTTTTCATCTTTTTTTGTTATAACTATACTAATATGTTTTGTTTGTATTATTTTCAACCTAGGTTTGAGTGGATGAGACCTCGAATGCAAGGATATGCCGGCAAAGTACTCCTATACACACGAGTCCACATTCTTCGAGATATCCACGATCAATTGATAGAAGTCGGGGGACAGCCGCTCCTCGATCGATTTCTAGAGGAGAGCCCCTTCCGTTACATCATGGAGCTCAACAGGAGAGATGTGGCAATCAGTGCCACACACGAGTTTCTAGCCCGGGAGTTGAAAGACTCGTCGATCCCGGAGCACGAGAGGTGGTTCTCGATTGGGGGGCGTGAAATAATATGCGGCCCTCGAGAGTGGGCCATTGTGACCGGATTAAAGTTCGGGCCTTCCGCTTTCGACCCTACGGTCGAAACCATATTGTACCGTTGTCGAGCCTGTACCACACGAAGTACGGACGCTCGAAGAAGAAGATCAAGTCGAACCAATTGAGGGATGACTTCTTGAAAGATCCCCGGGAAAGTCGGCTAGGCACGCCCGAGCAATACTTGAAGGCCGCCAACCTTCTCGTCTACTTGTTGGTTCTACAATGCCGTGACAATGCGCCCATCGATGATTGGGCTTGGGCGCTAGTAGAGAACGAGGAGCAGTGGAGGGATTTCCCGTGGGGATCGTGGTCGTGGCAAATCCTTTGCCACCAGTTGGACGTTGTGAAGAAAGATCCATCGGAGATCGACAACAAGCAAAAAAAATACCACTTGTACGGGCCGGTTTGGGCGCTCAATTTATGGGCGTACGAGGCAATTCCGGCTTTGGGACAAGCCTGTGGCTACAAAGCTCCACAGAGAGCTGAGTTGATGCCCCGACTGAGGAGGTGGGAGACCTATTCGACGTACTCGAGCTTTGCCGGTTTCTTTGACAACCCCGAGGTAATTAATGACTTCACTTTGCATTAAAATTATTTACTTATTTAGTCGTGTTTCATGCGTACGTTGTTAACTAATGAATTTCATACGTGTATACAGCTCGAGGTACACGCGAGGCTCCGCCCATCCGATGAAGAGCAACGACAGCCCTATCTCCTCAGTCTTGAGAACCCGAACCCTCTGGTGTTGGAGTACGATGCTCCGAAACGCCACGCCCACAAGAAAGCGGAGCCAGAGCAGAGGAGATCGAGGGCGGCCCGAGATATGGCCAGGGTCGTAGAGAGGTTGATGTGCCGGGACCCTGAACAGGTCGTGATTCCCCGTCGAGCGACCCGTGCTTCTTCTGAGGGACAGTTGCCTACCCGTCCTCTCCGTCTCGGAGCCCTGGATCGGGACACGCTTGACGAGGCGCAGTCGAGGCGCCGTAGAGACGAGGGACGGTCGAAGCGCCCGAGAGCCGAGCCATCTCGTCACGAGGAATCGAGCGACGTCGTCTGTTGCATCCACGTGGATCCGTGCCGGCTCGGATGTCGTGGAGACGATGCGTCGATGGACCGGTTCATCGAGAGGTTCGGTGATCGACTGGTTCGGGATACAGACGAGAACAACATTGTTGCTCGTTTCGCCAGGGCCGTCGTCGAACGTGCTAAGGGCCTTCTCGGGGGCCGAGGATCGAGGAGGCCGTCTCCCGAGGCGTCGTATCACTCGCACGTGGGCGGGGGCAGTCAGAGGATCGAGGAGGCCGTTAGAAGGTCGAGGAGTCGGACACCGACTCAAGAACCGGTCCGAGGAGGGGAAGCCTCGTCCTCTCACTCATCCTACATCCGAGGGCTTGATCGAGATATCCCCTCGCCTGTTCGTGGTGGTCGAGAATCACCCGAATCGGAGGGTTCGGACTTAGAGTTTGATCCGAGAGCCGGGCAAAGGCTAATCTCTACTCAAGCCGGCCGGCAAATCAAGCCTTCTGCCTTCCTCCAGAGTCCGTATATGGCGAACACAGACTCACGGCTTTCTATGCGGACTGTGAAACAAGCTTATCGTGCACATAGAGCTGCGGGGAAGGATGCCGTAGTGTACACCTGTCAAGAGAATGGATTCGAGTTGGGGCAACAACTCTTTGATGAAATCGAGGACCCGGAGACTCTAATCGAAGCGCAGGTAAGTGTTTATGGAATTCGTTTATATTTGTGTGTTTAGAAAACAATTCGAGAGTTCATTAATTTGTGTTTTGTTTGTGCATTTTCAGGTTATTGACCTCTACATCCTGTATTGGAGGGCTCGATTACGCCGTCGAAAATCCCTAGCTCCCGGAGTAGGACAAGGTCATGTCATACTGGCGGGGTGTGATTACTACGTAAGTTGTATTATTAATTAACGTTTTTTGAATTACCTTATTACATACAAAGTCTAGCTCACATTGTAACTTGTTGTTGGAAATACAGAAGGCGTTGAATCGAGCCCTCGTGGCGGAGCACAAGAACGATCCTGAGCTAGGCTTGAAAGCAGGCAAGACGTATCAGAGATGGAAGGCCAAAAAAGACCTGTTGGAGGTTTTCGAAGGGACAAATACGTACATCCCTTGGAAGCATGCCAAATATGTAAGTACGATTCATTACGTGGTTTCCTCTCTTTTCCCGACTTTAGTGTGTATCTAATTATAGCTAGATTGTTACAGTTTATCATGGTTTGCCATGTCTCCACGGAGCATTACGTGGTCGCTCGCGTCTGCGTCCCAGAGTGGAGGGTTGAGGTGTATGATTCAATATTGTATCGCCTCGAACCGGGTGAGACTGGAGATCATCGCACGATACAACTCCTATGCATAAGTCGCCTCTTCCCTAAAGTCCTTGCCCAGACCGACTTTTGGAACCAACAGGTTACTTTAGGGAAGAAGAGGACCGACTTTATGGAAATAAAATTCATGCCTGAAGATCAACAGTACATCCAAGTCGACGGTGTGAGCTGCGGCGTATACGCATGCTTGTACTTGGATCGTATCCTCGCCTCGAGTGCAGCTCCTCTACGAAATACTGATGAGGAGAAGTTCATCAAGCGGCAACGAAAGATATTGGCTAGGAGAATCTTTAGTCTTTCGTTGTATCCTATCGACGGTCCGATCGATCTATCGAGGGTTGATGTAGATTTATAAAAAACCTTGTTGATTCTTATTTATCGAACTTGTTAATGGAATTCGTTTCTCGTATTAGATTATTGAATGTGTAATCGTTGTCAATTTGCAATTATCGTATTAGATTATCGAATGTGGAATCATCGAACAAATATCAAATGTGCAAAGAGTAGGACTTAGAGGAAATTTGGACTTAGAAAAATTTTGGGCCATTTTTTCCCATTTGTCTTCGGTACAGACACGGTTGAATGGAGGTTTCAACCGTGTCACGCACGGTCAAAATGTGAAGTCAACCGTGCCTAACACTGTAGACGGTTGACTTCCGTCAGGCACGGTTGACTTTCAGTTTGACCGTGCCAAACAGTGCCTCTTAGAACACCAACCGTGCCTAAACCATCAATTTGTACAAAATTCGATTTTTGGATCGTAATTTGCGTGTGACGTCACTTTTATATGCCATAGTTGATTAAAAACAAAAAATAAAGCGGAAACATTGGGTTTTAATGATTAAAATAGCGTAATCTAATCTATCTAATGCATCGCCACTTCCTAAGATGATACACTCCTACAATGTATATGGTCCCCTACCTCATTATCCAAAGATTCGAACTTCGTTTGGGTTCGTTGTTGTTGTTAACGGCATATAATTGATGTATCGTTACTAACTAATGTGTAATTGATGGTTAATTTACGTACTAACATCGAAATTAACGAATTTTTAGAAGGTTGACTTTCAAAATTTGCCCCTTGACTGTAGGCACGGTTAGGGTACACTGTTAGGGTACACGGTCAAACCCTCAAGTCAACAGTGCCTCGAAGTCAAACCCTCAAGACACGGTTGACTTGATCATTTAACCGTGTGAGGCACGGTTGAATATTCATTTCAACCGTGCCTCTACCGAAAGTTTGGTGGAAAATTGCCAAAATTTTTTCTAACTCCCCCAATCAACCATGCCCCATTTTATTTCCCATACCTAGTACAACATTCAATCGACATTTGAAATTCATTCCAATCCAAACATTCAATTCAATCCAAACATGAGTTTCAAATCTATCGAAATAAAAATAATTGAAAAATTATTCTACCACTCGCAAGGGGCATCGAGGTCTCGTGTGTTCCTGGCTTTGACATATGCTACATTTTTTCTTCCTTCTTCTACCAGGCTCCGCATCTTGGGGCGGTACATTCAAGTCGACACCGCCAATCGGAATTGGAGCTCTACACACTCTCCTGTTGTGCCCAGCTTGTCCGCATCGAGTGCACCTTTGTCGAGCCGTCGATGTTGACGTTCCTTCTTCGCCTACGGCTCTTGCACGTGACAGGCTTGGTCGTCCGGCTTGCTTAGGTACTAGAGGTGGACGCACAACGCGTGAGGTCACGAAGTCGGGCACGTCCCACGACTCCGGATGAGGGACGGGTTCGATGGTTGGTGTATAGGTGGCTACCAAGGTAGACTGTTTGAAATAGTGACTCACGTAATCACTTGCTCGTCCACCTGAATACCTGATTGTGCACGAATAAATAAATCAGTCGTACCATTCAATCTCGTCTATGTATAACTCACATAAGAATATGTCGTACCTTAGAGCCGCGTGGGCGTGTCGACAAGGCATCAAGTCCAAGTCAAACTCACGGCACGAGCACGTCGAGTTTTGAAGGTCCACGAGGTAATTGCCGTTCTCGCCTTCTACCCTATACAAATTGGGAGTCGCTGTCGTCCTACACGGGTAGCGACGTCCCCATTCATGGGCTGCCGACATCTTCTCGTACGCCTTCGGAGTGAGATCGTGCTCTCGAGAAAGGGCAGTTTGACGGTGTTGGTCAAACCACTTTTCTACGATCGTGCGATACATCTCAAGCATCGAGCATATCGGCAGCCGACGAGCCCATAGTAGCCGTGCATTCATTGTCTCGGCCGGATTAGAAGTCATGAAACTCGTGCGTGGGACGGGACACTTTGACTTCGCCCACTTCGGAGGGCCGATATCACACAACCTTCTATAAATTCCGCCCCCTTCACGGCCGAAGCATCTCAAGGCATCGAAGTTTTCATCGAACGTTGAATCTTGATTTGCGTAGGCCGCCTCTTTGAAAATTCCCAAGGCATGTGTTGCCCGAACGATTTCAGATTCTTCGTGATGTGGTAGAAGCAGAGGCCGTGTGCTCGGTTAGGGAAAACGGCGTTCACGGCATTGATGATACTCACGTGTTGATCGGAAACGATCAATAGATCGTCCGGCGCCCCGAAACAACTCTTCACCTTCGACAAAAACCATGTCCATGATTCATCGTTCTCCTTCGGACCTAATCCTATTGCAAGAGGAAACACCTGCTCATTCCCGTCTTTAGTCACAGCTACAAAGAGGGTCCCCTTGTTTTTCCCTTTCAGATGTGTCCCGTCAACAACAATCACGTGACGGAGCAAGTCACTTTGAAAGGCTTCGATGGACTGTCCAAGGGCAAGAAACATGTACACTAGTCGATCGTCGGCATGCGATGTCACCATATCGTACACACTTCCCGGGTTTCTCTCCTTCAGCAGGTAGAGGTAAGACGGTAGCCTCTGATACGACTTTTCGTAACTTCCGTACATGCTCTCGATCGCTACGTTTCTCGCGCGCAGTGCAAAGCTGTAGCCTATCTCAATGCCGTACTGAGTTTGTAGCTCGTTCATCATCTCATTCGGCTTCAACACGGATCCCTCGACGACGAGTCTACGTGCAAAGAAAGCTCCTAAAACCTTGGCACAAATCTGTCGCGGTTTGTTTCCGTCTATAACCACTTGACACGTATGGTTGGGTTCATATTTCTTAACCTTCCATATCCCGTCCTTCTGTCGTGCACGCAACAAGTATGCACAATCATCCTGGTTGCACACAAAGTTCAGTCGCTTTGTGCATGAACGTTCGGTGGTATACTCTAGTCGGTTCTCCATGTGATATAGGCCCACGGCTATTTGCAATTCATCTTTCTCCTTGAAGAGGCCACCCACACGCAATTTGCCAAGTGAGGGGCTGTAATCGGGCTCGATAAAGCCTAGAGGCAATGCCGTATCTAGGTCGACGTACGGAATCAACCAATTTCTTATGGCTTCGTGAGTGGCACGAGTATCATCGGATCTTCCGTCTTGATTATCTGAATGTATGCTTCGGTGCCCGATGATCCTATCAACACGCCCCGGCTCCTGAATCCATGCTCTAAACTCCGTAGTTAACGACTCAAACAAGTCGGCCCTCTGTTGTTCATCAATCGCCTCTTCAGCCCTCTCATTTCTCTCCTCCTCAGCCCTCGCCTCCTCATCCCTCGCCTCCTCATCCCCCATCTCCTCATCCGAAGACTCGGATTCTTGATGACTAGAACCTCCAATATTCAAGTTCTGAAAAACCGTGGATTGTTGTGTCGTAGGAGTGCGAAAGTTGATGTTCTGTGTCTTCTCGATCACATACACGGTTGGTGAATCGTTCTGCTCGACGATAAGCCTAAGCAAATCCGTGTCGTTCTTCAGAACAACCTTCATCCTCCCATGATCGGTTAGGTCCGTCAAGTAGTACAATATGTACTCCGATTCGGAGCCCAATTGATCACGGATCTCCCTAAGCACCTTATCACGTGTAATTCCTAATATGGGGAAGTGCACGAGGAAACTATCACCTCCCACGTACGAGGTCCTCTCCCAATGTCCACTGTGATGCACGATGATTCTCTGATACGACATCCTGAAAAAACACAAGATTTTTTTTGTTAGATTTTCTGTAGGGGCACGGTTAAATTGAGATTTCAACCGTGTGACACGGTTGAAATCTCAATTTAACCGTGTCATCATTAAAAAATTAAAAAAAAAAATTAAATTATTTAAGGCACGGTTGGTTTGGAAATTCAACCGTGTGACACGGTTGAAATACCTAATCAACCGTGCCTATACCGAATTAAAAAAAAAAATTAAATTTTGGGCATGGTTTGCCCAACCGTGCCTCTATGATCCAACAGTGTCACTATGGTCTCAACAGTGCCACGAAGAACAATTTCAATTTTTTTTTTTTGAGCAAAAAAATCCTCGAAAATATGCGAAACAAAATGAAATTACGATCGTACCTTTATATTAGTCGGAAAAACCTTCAATATTCCCAATTCAACGGCCGAAAATAGTCCCTCGATTTCCCAGAAATTAATATTCGAAAAATAGATTTTTTTGCAAAAAAATTCTCTCTCTATCTATAATTTTTGGTGAGTTCGAATGAATGTTATTTGTTGCAATTGTTGTGTATTCAATTCAATTTTTGACACATTTATTACTACTATCTACTCTTTTCAATTAATGAAGAAAATCAAAATCAGATTTGGTAGTTGAAATAAATTAAATGCATTACTATTTACTTATTTATATTAAAAATCAATTAATAGAAGGAGAATTTATGTCAAAAAAATACTTTAAAAAAAGGGTTCAACCGTGTCCATTCATGGACACGGTAAGAGAGGTGAGATATGAATTACAAATTAATTAATTTTTTACGTCTAAATTATTAAAAAAAAAAAAAAAAAATGCTCAATTGTGAATTCTACCGTGTCCAAGCACGGTTGGAAAAGAGAGAGAAAGAGGGGAGAGAGAGAAAATTGGTCACAATTATCTAATTAGAAAAACAAGAAAATAAAAGTGGTGGGACCCAATTAAAAAGTAAGGGTATTTATGTACTTTCATACAAAAGTGGCTATAAAACTTACACTTTTAAACTTGTGGCTATAATAGTTATAGTTATAGTGAAAGTGGGTAAATATGACTTTCTCCCTTTACTTTTGGGAACAACCTTCTCAAAAACCATATTTAAAACGTGTTGTTTAGGAAAATATCTACTTCAATACCAAAAATAAACGATAGAATTTATTTCATAGACAAATTTTTCTTTTATCAAACAACTTTGTCTTTGATAATGCTTCTTTGAAGCATGTTACAATTAGGAAACTATCGACTTCAAGACCTAAACGATCCAAAGGTTAACATTTTACGAAAAATACGTTTAGAGGGATTTTAAACGTATTTTCTCGAAGAAAATTAAGATTTTTTTTTTCAAGTCACATTTTATCACATTTATAAATTCCCAATAAGGATCTAGCTAGTAAAATCATAAAATATATTAATTATTAGGTAATTAATTAAAGAAACATTAATTTTGCGATTTAATTGAGATATTTAGACTAATGTATAAAGTGTCACATCACGTGCTTAGTGGTAACATATTTAAGTAGTCACCTCCACCATAGTATTAAAGCTTTTTCTTGACTTACTATAATTAGTACTAGTACAATAATAATACTACTTAAATTCATGAATTATTGGATCACCTCAAGTTACTTGAAAATTGATTCAATAGAGCTTATTCAAAAATTGAATTTGTTAACAATCGAATTGAGTTTGAGTATCCGAGCTCGATGAAATTTATTGAGTCGCTTGAGCAGTAAAATGGTCGACTTGATGTGCTCTTGAACATGTTCCCGTTGTTTGTATGCAATCGAGCTTGTTTGCGTTTGTTACAGAGCCAGAGCTCAAACTTGACGATCACGACTAGAATTCAAATAGGATTTCAACGAGCCAAACTTGAGCTCGGTAATTTAAGTCCAGTCAAACTTGATCGGAAAATCAAAAGCTCGAGTTTGAGTTTGAGTATGTAAATTCTCGATCAGGCCGCTACTCAGCTTGACCTTGCATACAGGTACACGACCCCGAAATTCTCGATTTTGACACTTGATGTTTTTGGGTGAGCGTGGATGTAATTTTCGGGCATCGAAGATACTCCCTCCATCTGTCATCTTTGCTCTTTAATTTAATTTATCTTTCAGTCATCCATAAAAAGTATATTATTCGTCTATTTTTAGACGTAAATCCTACATGTATTATTCATTTCACCCATTAGAAGTCCACCAAAATATATTTATATATTTATTTCAATTTAACATTCCCACCACATGATGACATGGCATGAAGCCCTCATGGAGACGAATAAGGGGATGCCACGTGGCACATGATATGCGCACGTTTATGCATTTGAGAGCGCAGTTAAAGATCTCCTCTGCTTCTTCTTACAAAAGAAAAAAGGATTTCCTCTACTTCTTCTTACAATAATAGATTCTGTTGCTTCTCTCTCTATCTCTCTAAAAAATTTCAAAAATTCTTTCAAAATTTGAAGAATTGAGGTGTGATTTTCAGTTTGTTTGTTTCTAGTTTAATTACATTAATATTGTATAAAGTTGATAATTTTTTGATAACCATGCATTTCTACTGTAGTAGTGGTACTAATGTACCTTGATGAATTCTCAATTCTCTTGTTTGTTGATGGGAATTTCTCCAGATAACTAAAAAGTCGATGGAAGCATCGAACGAGAGGTGGATCGACAACCTGCCGTTTTCATCTCTGTTCTCCCCGCCTCCAAGAGATGCAGAGGAACGAAATGTGTGTTTTCTTGTTGAAACATTATAGCAGCTTTGTGCATTCAAATATAAGAAGTTGATCATAATTTATTTATTTTTATTTAATTTATTTTGTATTATTAAAGTCTTAAGAAATTCACTAATTTATGCTTTCATGTTTAACTTCAAAGAGTTTATTTATTTATTATTATTATTTTTTTTTAACTTCTATAGTTTATAATCTTCATTAGATAAAACATGAACTAATTCAAGAAAAGTTGTTAGAATTTTGAGAAAATTTTAAATATAATTTGAAAACCTTCTTTCTTTCTTTCTGAAAATTTTCAAGTTTTTGTACATAATCTCTTAAACATTTCTCCATTATAGGCTCAAGTTACTAGTTATGTAGAGTTCTTCGGCCAGTTCGTCTCCGAGCAGTTTTCCGATGATCTAGACGAGGTAGTTTCTTGCTCGAGTAACCGATTCGAAGTAGAAAAAAGTAGATAAAAAATAAAAGAAAAAGTAAAAGATCATCCATCATTTTTCATGCTTGACGATGCTGTTTAGTGGTGTTTTCTTGAACTTTGATGCAATGGAGGATTTTGTAGCTGATTCGAAGGCGATATCCGAGCGAAGAAAGTACGTTGTTCGATGATGTTTTAGGTACTTCTCCACTCTTTCTTACTCAAATCTATCTAAAAAACACTCCACTGCATAATCGATTCGTGCGTTATGCTTCGTGTTTCCTAGCAACATTCGTTGTTCGCCATCCGGAGCACGCTCGAGCTGTTGCTCTTCCCATTATTTCATGCATCAATGGTGGTTTTCTTGATTATGATAAGAACAGCCCTCCTTTTGCTTCTTTCATCTCCCTCATTTGCCCCAAGAGCAAGGTAGTTGAGAGCAGAACCTTCACCTTTTTCGATCTTTTCGTCGTTTTCCATGGCAGTTTTTACTGTTTTTGTTGAATTGTAGGAGTATTCCGAGCAAATGGTTCTTGTTTGTGGGGAGATGTTAAGAATCTTGACTCACTACAATCGACCGATTTACAAAGCAGATCGGAGTGGTTTTTCCGCCCATGCTTCCTCTTCTTCGAACTCTTCGAAGATGGAGAAGAAGCTGTGGAGGCCATTGACACCATGGATCACTGATATGCTTCTCGAAGTGCCTCTCGATGTTAGAATCGATTACTTTCGTTGGTACGAACTTTTTTTGCTTTTCGTACAATCTTGACATACTTTTAGTACTTTCTTAGTGGAGGTGAATCTTGAATCTAGTGCAGGTGTGGAGGTGTTGCTGCAGCTGCAGAGCTCGAGCCATCTTCTTCGACTGGTTAGTGAAGTATCGAGAATCATTTCGTGCTCCAAACTCGTACCGTTGCATAAGAATACATTAGCCTCTTGTTTTGACATTCTTGGTTAAGGTTAATGCATAAATATGCTCATGTATTCTCAGCTTCCTCTCATGGATCCGTGCTCATGACGTCGACTCCAACGTGGGCCGTAGCCAATGGGGCAGCGGTTATACTAAGCGTGTGCGACGAAGAACTTGCATTGTACGAGACATGCACACTTACAGCAGCTGCAGTTCCGGCAGTTGTGCTCCCTCCTTTGGCCACGCCTAAGGACGAGCATCCGGTGGCCGGCCTGCCTGCTCTCGAGCCCTACGCACGTCTCCTCCATCGGTAACTTCCTGAGAATCGAGTTTCCAAAAGCCTTAAACTACATTCAAGATGTTTTGTACATTCATCATTAATGTTTCCATTTAGGTACTATGCAAATGTAAGTCCAAGTGTGGCTCAGAAGCTGCTTCTCGGGCTTCTAGAAGCTCCGCCGTCGTGGGCCCACTACGCGCTCGAAGCTGCTGTGCAACTAGTGGAGCTCCTCAGAGCTGCAGATGGCTATGCCTCAAGCATGAAGGTAGCTAACTTTCTTGTTTTTGTGAAAGTTGATTATGAAATCTTATTGATTATTCGGAAAAAAACTGCGAAGTTGCCGAGAAACTGGATGTGCTTGTACTTCTTGCGCGCGATAGGGACTACAATATCGATGCAAGGTGGAACGGCTGCAGATGCTGCAGCTGCATTGCTTTTCCGAATACTTTCTCAACCGGACTTGCTTTTTCCGATGGCTGAACTTCGACCCGATTGTTTAGGAAGTTTAGCAGAATCAGATCAGGTACTTCACCTCCTATTTAAGCTTCCTATGAAGAAAAAATTCATGCATTCTATTCTAACATGAGGAAATTATTTAGCTAAGAGAGGCTACTGCACAAGAGATTGCATCGATGCTTCGTGCTCATGGCCTCGAGGTTGAGTGCAGAATATGCAAGATATGGGAAGCTGCTTATGGTTTGAGTCCTCTGCCTTCTTCCTCTATGGATGTAACCGAAGTCGTAGCCTCGACATCTCTGCAGCCTCCTATGCTTTCATGGAACTTGTGCATTCCTCTTCTTAAAGTGCTCGAGTATCTCCCTCGTGGAAGTCCAACCGAACGGTGTCTAATGAGGATTTTTGTTGCTACGGTCGAGGCAGTGCTTCGAAGAACATTTGCATCTAGGGAGCAGGTTCATAGGGGAAGAAATGCTTCGGAGTTGAAGAATCTGTCGACTGAGCTTCGTACAATGCTCCATTCTCTGTTCTTGGGGCCGTGTGCTACAGTAGAGCTCGCCACTCGCCTTCTTTTTGTCGTGTTTACTGTCTGCGTGAGTGAAGAGGGTGAAATGAGGTTTATGAAGTTGGGAGACGATAAACGAGGGCCTATAGCAGCGTTCGATTCTTGTGTTGTTGCTTCTGTTTGTGCTCTTTCCTTTGAGCTCCATACTTACTCTCTCCTCCCGAAGAGAAGTGGCAGAGGGAAATGCAGGGCTATTGCTCACACTCGACGGATACTAGCAATTCTAGAAGCGCTCGTTTCTTCGAGAATTTCTTGTATTGGAACACTATCGAGTTGCAGTTCAGAGGAAACTATGGCTAATGTAGTGGCTGCAGCTCACATTTGTGATGTATTCCGGCGTTCGAAGGCTTGCGTGGAGTCTCTTTCACTCTTGAAGAGACGAAAGTGGGATAAGGAGATTCGTTCCAGAGCAAATTCCCTCTTCAATGTAATCGATTCCCACTGTAAAACCGTTGCATCCATGGCTGAAAAGGTATCGGCGATGGAGGATTCGTCTCTTCATGGTAAAAAATGCAAAAACTTTTCCCACTGTGAATCTGGTAAGTGTGAAAAACTTGCCGGTTCCGAAGGTTTGAGTACGTACGAGAAGGCGGAAGCTAGTGAAGCCGAAAAGCATGCTCAAAGAGCTCCGATTCTTTTCCTTGTGGAGAAGCAAGAGATGTGCTTTTCGGTAGTTTCTCTGCTCTGGCGCGTACTGGTTGCGTCATCAGAAGTCGAGACAAGGGGCGAAGGTTCGTCTTCTCAGCAGGGGTGGAGGAAAGTGGTGGATGCTCTCTCCAAAGTAATCTCAGCATCTCCAGCAAAAGCTGCTGCAGCAGTTGTTCTTCAGGCAGGCAGCGAAATGAAGCCGTGGATTGTTAAAGACGACGACCTGGGACGAAAGACGAGGAGGATCAACCGGGAAGTTGTGAGAGTGGTTGCTGAACTGATGAACAATCATGAAAGCTCAGAATCTTTGATAATCATGGCTACTTCATCAGATCTCCTTCTAAGAGCAACTGATGGGATTCTTGTTGATGAAGAAGCATGCATTTTGCCTCAGCTTCAAGTAATAGATTTCAATTCTTCTTTCTGAATTTTTTAATTTTGAGAATTCCAATTTTACCCCTTTGGAAAGCAATTTCAGTTGTTGGAAGCAGCAGCTGGAGCAGTTGAGCCTCTGCTTGAAGAAGATACAGAGTCTGGATTGGCAGCAGCAGAAGCCATTTCCAACCTTCTGAAGGTACGTTCCTCCGATTCACACTCGAAAAACGAACTCGATTCACCCTAAATTTTAATCCGATTCCTCGTCTATATATGCATGGAAATGCAGCTTCGCCTTCCGGCAACTGCCGGCTGCGTGACTCATCCGAGTGCCCGTGTTCGTGCGCACAGCTCGTCCGTGCTTCGTGCGGTCGTACGCGTGGGTGAGTTGAGGGATGGTGTGGTGAAGTGCTTGAGATGGGAAGCACATAGCAGGCTAGCAATGGGTTTGCCCATTCACACGGTGGAAGAAGCTGCTGAGGAATTAGGCTTCACCGTTTCCACTTGAGCACACTCCTTTATGTAATATATACTTAATACTGTACAATTCATATTCACAAAACTCGAAAACTAACCGGTGCACCCGATCCGAGTTCGATTAACCATATCTTCGGGACGAGTTCAGCAGTTCGTCGTTTGGTCGGTTCCAATTCAGACCCTGCTATTTAGATCAGCCATAACAAGTATAGAGTATAGACTATATATGATCAATGAGCATTAAACCATGGAATTCAGATTCGAAAAGAAGAAAAGAATCACAAAATTTAGGTGGCCCTAGCAACTGATAATGAGAGCATCTACACCTATGCTAAGACTCCAACTAACACAAGTGCTCAAACCTTTTCATCGGCCTCGGAAGCTTCCGAAGATCCGCTGTGCTTTTGCTGGCTGCTTCTAGAACTCGAATGGGTGCGTCGTTCTTTGCCGCCGGGCTTAGAGGAGGCGTTCCCATACCAGATCATCCCGATTACGGCTATGATCATGCCTACGACGACTTGTACGCTAAGGCCCTCTTTCCCGAAGAACAAGAATCCGAGAATCAATACGAGGATCGTCTTCATGTGTCCGAGGACCTGAAAAGAAACGGCGGTGAATCTGCCTATGCAGATGAACTGACTCAGATTTGTTCCCACCGCAATAGTACATGAAGCAATTATGAACGCCTGCAGAATTAAAAATGACAGTGAGTGAAGTACGAAGATTACACTACGCTTATGCATAATAAGGATACAAAAACATTTTCTGATGATAAATGTAAAGACAGCTCTAAATATTGTAAATGAAAGATTAGAACGTAGATAAAGGACTGTGGTTATAGAGCATACATGAGGATGGGACGAGATGTACTCACCACGGCTGGTAGAATAAAGTCGAAGCCATCAATCCTTTTGTTTGTCAACCAATAATCGAGGAAGGGGCCTAGAAGTAACAGAGAAGCGGCCTGAGCTGGTGCAGTGTGCCCCAGAAGATTGAAAGAACTTAGCGAGTACTTTCTCTGAAGGAAGTGAACATACTGCAAATGCATATTCCACATTACGTACTTTCCTCTAAGATTGTAGACCAGGAGCAAAGCATTTTCTATAGATTAAAGTTTAAGCATTTTTTCCTTACTCTCCTTTTTTGTTTCTATTCTTTTTGGGTTTTTTTTTTCAGGATTAATCGCAATACAGTAGTACCAATTTCGGCACATTTTGCATTTCAACCAACTTTCAGTTCTAGCAATTGTAGCCACAAACATTGAGTTCCCTACTAATTGTTTTGATATGTTTCAAGTGATTAGGGCCACAGACATAAGAATGTAGTTTTCTTTACTGTAGAAAACTTACATATTGTTGTAGAGCCGTACTCCAGACTGCAATAAAAGCAGCAACGAACCCTTTGCTATTAACACTCACATCAGTAACTGTGCAGACTGCAACGCCAAGGAGAACAACTGAGATGCTCAGCTTTGTGTCTCTTGAATATCGTATCTTGTCAAATACTACTTCCAATAAGCACGATACTGGTATCATACTGAGCTTTGCAATCTGAGAAGGCAACAAGTCTAATATTGCATAATACTCTATGTATATTTGCAATGATAAAATTGTAGAAAAGAATTGTCAATAATTACCTGGTAGAATCCCACCGAGTTCCACATTAAACTGACATTCATCCCAACAATAGAGAAATTTGCAAACAAAATAAATTTCAGAAGCTCTGAAAAGGGTAGATGAGAAGCTTGGATGTAACCCAGCCACCTAAGAACAGCCGTCATCAACGTGGTCGTAGCAAAATGCATTCCAGTTAAAGTTGTTGCTGCAAGTGTAGTAGTAAATGCATCATGTCAATATCGAAGAAATGCCACTCATGCTGCACAAAATCTCAAAACAGAAAACTTTAAAAAGGAAAGAAAGGAAAAGGAATGAGCTCCATTGTAAGAAACCAAGAGTAATTACCATAAGTTTTAATCTGAGATTCTCACAATTTTCTGAACTTCAAACGTAAATTGAACTGCTTAATGTGCTAATACTGTCATATTTTATCAGGATTTCACAATTGTTCCTATCCGTTATATATGGAGAAAGCATTTCAAATAACTACATTGGAAATCCACCTCAATAGTAAACAGAGCAGCTCAAGACATGACCTCGACTATTTGAAATTCACGGTCAAATGAAATAATCTAAAACACCTAAATAGATTTCGCAAACTTTTGAAACCCTCAGCTCCAACCCATCACAACAAAAAAGAAGAAAGTGGCGCGAACTCAGGTGAAAACTCATCCATCATCAAACAGCAGAAGCAATCAAAATTTCAGCACTACTTCAGCTCCCAACATTCAGGAAAACCAAATTACTTATCGATAAGTTGTGTTCACATTGGCATTACATACTTACCAAAGCTGAAGCCATAAGTAGCCATTAAAGCTTTATTGACAATGATAATCCCAACCGAAGTGATCACATTGAACATCCATGCTGCTGCATCCACTGCAGCCTTCTTATCAGCTTTACTTGCTGGCGTCATTTCCGCCACCTTCCGATTCCAACTACTACTGTTCTAGAACATAAAGCTAAAACAGCAACATCACACCCAATTCACGATTCCAACTCTCACAATTCCTGCACAAGCACACAAATATCAGAACAAACAATCTACACACCCAAATACCCCTCAGTACCTTAGAACACTATGAAAAGTCAGCTGATTTCGATCAGAACCTTCCTGTACTTGATTGCATTCTCAAAATCAAAACAACGATAGAAAGAACCCTAAAAAACGCTTTTGCACATCAGGTCCAAATCCACCAAATTTAGGGCATCCCAATTCACCAACCCAATACAGTAATCGGCACTAAATAAACGCACAAATTTAACTCCATAGCATTTCCTTTTCCAGAAAACGAGAATTAATCAACAAAACTAAGATTCAACAAACGCAATCAGATCTTCAAAAAAAATATGAAGAAACATCAAAATTTGGCAAGATCGCATTCAATTCCCCAGCTCCGCCATTAATTACTCACCAGATTTCGGATCTAAACCAGATTTAAATCATGAAATACACAAACTGAATCACGAACGAGGGAAAAAAAAAACATAAAACGCAGAACGTCACTGGGAAAGGGAAGTGTGAGGAGCACCCCATTGATGGAGCGAAGAAGCATCGGAAACGTGCATTTGGAGAGCGTGGAACAGAGTGCAGAGAGGCTTTTCGCGTGATCGTTAGAGCTGCTTTTAGATCCGTAGATACGCCATTGATTTGGAGTTGATGAGGAAGGCAGTTGAAAGCTCGAAGCGTCGTTGCATTTGCATGTGATGAACAAATACTACTACTACGCTGAATAGAATTGAGGGAGACGCTAGTGGGCCCGGATGATATCCTCTGTCCCGATTCTAATTTACCACTTATCGAAATCGATTTTTCGTAATTTTATTTACCTTTTATATTAAATCATAAAAAAAAAAAACCATAAATACTCCTCCGTCACACTTTTTATAATAAACTAGTAACACACCCACGCGATGCGTGGGGATTTTATATGCTATATGATCAGTTAATTTTAAGTATGTAGAAATATTTCAAGTTTCATCTTGAGCATATCCAGTTAGAATATGTTTATTACCATTAATATAAGTATCTTCAACATAACGATGGGCCGAGCTGACATAAGTAAGTCCCTTAAAATAATATCACATGATTCAAATATGGTGTTTTTACGATTTTACATATGCGTTTTTCTATGGCAATTGAGTGTAATGTCCATATCTTGATTATCATCGTTAAACGTAACTCGCAATGGGTTATATTTTATACCAAAACTATTGTATGTTTTATGTGGGTTTTTTTTTTTTTTTTTTTTTTTTTTTTTTTTTTTTTTTTAATGGTGTATGCTAAATTTTATTGTTGATAAAACATACTCCCCATCGATCATCTTTAGAAAAATTCCTTAAATTATAGGCACAAATAAAGTATAAAAATAGGAAAATGATTAATCAAATTAAAATTTTCCATAAATTATGATCCCGATTCCTGAATTAATTCATTGTTATAAATTATTCATAGACAATTATGACATACCATTAGTGATGATTATGAATCATTAATCTATATTAAAAATTTAAAATTTAAAATTGCTAATTAGGGATTGTTAATTTCCTAAAGGCCCATAACTTATTATATTGCATGGATAAATAAGAGATGGTATTTTCTTAATTTGCATTCAAATCTCATTATTAGGGATACAATTACTCGCATAAATTGGGTGGGTCTCTTAACTGAAACCTTTATTGTTGAAATTACATTATCATCGTTAGGATATTACTAAAACTTGTATATCCCATTGTGAGTAACGTAACGCGTGTATATGTCTCCATGTACTCATATTTGCTAAATTACGATTATTGTAACGATTCACACACAATAAATATACATATGCAACTTAATTGTGAATTAATGAAAATGTCTAATACCTCATTGGAATATTATATCATTTTTATAAGTCGTCATATGCAACACAATATAATGAGTAGGAAAATCATGAAATTACATAATCTTTTAGGTCTTTTTGCTAAAACCTAATTATGAAACCAAATAATTACAGTTACTATTGTACTTATTTGCAAAACTTGATATTTCTCTTTAATTGTTATTATGGTCTTGATGCGCAATTCTAGTGGTAGAAATCAATTATTTTAATAATACTAAATAATATAATATTGAGATTTTCTAATAACAAATTGAAGAGTTTAAGTTCTATATTTCTTAAATATGTTTTGATGGATGTACACCAACGAATATACTCTATCATTTATATTACTAAAATCAATCTTATCAAAATGAATGTATTGCTCTTCCTTAACTTCTTTGGTCGAGTCTCCATGATGCATATCTAATATGCAACCGAAGTATATAATAAAATTTCAGTAAGAAAAGAAAAAAAAATAAAAAATAAAAATTCAAACTTCAGTTGAATCTCAAGCAATATTAGAATTTCCAATTTACATCAATCGTTGGCGAGTGATGACGAAGAGTGTTTGAATATTTGTAAGACAAAAATCGATAAATATATACATTTTGATATAGAAAATTTTAACAATAATGTATTCTATGTATATAAATGATACCTAGCAATTGCATTAAAAATCAAACAAAATCGAAATTTAAACTAAAATATGTACATATGATAAGCTTAATCATAATTACATTAGGTGCAATATCGAATCAACAAAAATAAATGAAAATATTGAATTAAAAGTATATAGCGAATGGTGTAGGAATTATTGGAGTGACAAATGTCTATAAAATCGTGTAGAATATTAAATCAGATCATGTTCATTCAATCTTACTCCACTTCCATAATCACTCTTTTATCATTAGACTTCAACTATAGTCTCAATAAATCATGATCCAATATGAGACCTCCAATATTGATTCAATTGTTACACAAACCTCACTTGGATCTAAATTATGTTGTTGCCACTTCCTCCTCCTCCGGCTCTTTCTTCTTCTTCTTCTTGAAAATGGAAAAAGGAGTGTAAAACAAAAGCAAGTAAAATGTCTTTATGTTTCTTACATAATATTTCAATACATATAGGCATAAAATTGTATGAAAATGGAAATTTTGTTAATATAAATGCCAAAAATTAATGTACAATTATGATATAATATAAAATGCCAAAAATTATGCATTTGTAACCTATTTTATTAATTGATTAATTAGAAAATATTAATGTACAATTATGATATACAATTTATACATTTCATTTGCTTAAGTTTAATGTTAAAAGTAATATAAAATGGAAGTTACTAATTAATGATTGCTGAAGTATCAATTACGTTTAGTACATATCACCAATACATTTTAGTATAGTTTAAATATTGCATAATAATAATAATAATAATAATAATAATAATAATAATAATAATAATAATAATAATAATAATAATAATAATAATAATAATAATTTCAATTTTAAAAGAACAATTAAATTATAGACAAAATATATTTTAAAATGAAATAAATTAATACTCCCTCCGTCTTTAAATAAGTGTCCCCCTCCGTGAGAGGAGGGGACACTTATTTAAAGACGGAGGGAGTAATTTGCAATTTTATCATCAATACATACATTTGTTTTTTTTTTTAAAGTTAAAATTAAAAATAATAAAAAACAAGAATTACTAATTATAGAATATAATACTTACTAAAAGTGGTAACCCGGTGATACTATTAGTATATAGATTTATAAAATAATAAAAATAAACAGAATCAAACCAGACCAAACCAGACGGACAAAATGGTAGGACAATCATCACATGTTAGAGACATTCCTTAAACCAACATATTGTTGACATAAATCTTATATAGTTGTTGATTTTGAATATAACCAATACACATTACGATCATCCGTCGGTGCAATATGATTATCGAGATGGATGAAGTTGGAGTTATAGCTTTAGAAGTGTTATTGTCTAGTTTCAACTTTCAAACCTCACATATAGTACAATTTCACAAATACATGTACACATATTTATTATACATGCATGTGACAAGCCTTAAATAGAGGTGACCACATCAAATGACAAAACCACCACACCATGGTTGTCAATTTGTCGGGCCAGGTTGGCTTTAGGCGAAAATGTGGCTAGCCTAGTCCGATCCAAAAACCTATCGGAGCCTAAAAAATATGTATTCAACCTGACTCGACTAGTGTAAAATCTTTCGAACATGCCAAATAAACCTGAGTCTATCAGGCTTCTTACTTTAGAGTCAGTCCGACCTGCCCCGCAAATAAGTCAGACCTAACTTTAGAAAACCCAACCCGACCCAAGAATCGGGCTAGATTGGGTCGGGCCGGGCTCATTTTCATATCAATCAATTTATTTATTAAAAAATTTATACATCTAAATTTTCATCATTCATAATTGAAGAAGAAAGTTCACATTATGCTCAATACATATAAATTAGGAGGCTCGCCATCATCGCCACTACATCTTGCTCTTCTTAGTGAGGCTCCCCATCGCCTTCGCCCTCGCCCGGAGGACGAACTTCTGCGTCTTTCCGGTCGACGTCTTGGGCAGATCCTCGAAGACGACCGTCCTCGGGGCCATGTAATGTGGCAGCCTCGCCCGGCAGTACTCGATGATTTCCCCTGCGGTCGCGTGGCAGCCCTCCTTGAGCTTCACAAACGCGCACGGCGTCTCCCCCCAGTGCTCGTCGGGCCTCCCCACCACGGCAGCCTCGAGGACGCTCCCGTGGCTGAAGATCACCGACTCCACCTCGATCGTGCTTATGTTCTCTCCTCCGGAGATGATGATGTCCTTCGATCGGTCCTTCAGCTCGATGTAGCCGTCGCTATGCTTCACTCCGAGATCCCCGCTCCGGAACCACCCGCCTTGGAAGGCTTCCTCGGTCGCCCTCTCGTCGTTCAAGTAGCCGTTCATCACGGTGTTCCCTCTGAACATGACTTCCCCCATCGTCTTCCCGTCTTGGGTCACACTCTCCATGGTCACCGGATCTTTCACATCGACCTCTTCCATCCCAAGGTGCTGGACTCCCTGCCTGGACTTGAGCTTTGCCCGAGCCTCGAGAGGCAAGGAATCCCATTCGGGCTTCCAAGAACATATGGTCCCGGGACCGTAAGTCTCGGTCAGACCATACGCGTGAGCAATGTTGAAGCCGAGCACCTCCATCTCGGCGAGCACTTGAGGAGGCGGAGGCGCAGCACCTGTCATCACCGTCACCTTCCCTGAAAGCGGTCGTTTCTCACTTTCCTTTGCGTTTATTATCATGTTCAAGACCGTCGGGGCGCCTCCCAAATGCGTGACTTTGTACTTAGCTACGTTGTCGAATATCCCCTTCGCCGTGACGTTCCTCAAGCACACATTCGTCCCGCCTTGAGCCGCCATGGCCCATGTCAAGCACCAACCGTTGCAATGAAACATCGGCACACTCCACAGATAAACCGGCATCGATTGCATTTCGTTAAGCAAGATAGCGGCCAAGGAGTTGAGGTAAGCTCCTCTGTGGCTGTAAACCACGCCTTTCGGACTCGAAGTCGTGCCCGAGGTGTAGTTGAGGGAAATCGGATCCCACTCGTCATTAGGCCTCACCACCGCAAAGTCTTTATCTCCCGATTCCAACAGAGACTCGTACCCCACGATGTTATCACCGGGGCTAGAATCGTGAGGCTCGGTGATCAGAACCAGAGAAGGCGGCCTCATGCCTTTCTCGGCTAAAATCTTGAATGCGCCCGTGGCAACTTCGAGGAACTGATAGTCGACGAAGATGACCTTGGCTTGGGAATGCGACAGCAGGACGGAGAGCATAGAGGAGTCGTGGCGGATGTTGAGGGTGGAGAGGATCGCTCCGGCCATCGGAACTGCAAAGTGGAGCTCATACATTGCTGGAATGTTGGGAGCCAAGGCAGCAACCTTTGTCAAAACACAATTAGTATACTACTTAGCATTATATCTAACAATTATTTGAAAAAACTAAGACTAATCAATTCTATTTCTATGATAATAAGAAGATAGATATTACTCGCTTTGTCCCGCCTGATTACGTCTTATTTTACGAGCGTTAAAATGATAAACGAGACGTAATTAGACGAGACAGAGAGAGAGTACTATCGAGTGCTTTAGTCCCGCCTAATTAAGCCTTATTTAGTGAGTGTTAGCATAATAAAACGAGACGTAATTGGATGAGACGGGGAGAGTATCAACTAGAGACCAGTTTCAAGAGAGCTGCCTCGGTAAATGTAGCAGTATGAGCAGAAAGCTAGCTAGATTCAACAATGGCGGAGAGAAATCTGAAATTAGATTTCCAATTTTACAATTTATAGATTATAATCTCCTCAATCAAACAGCACATTTCATAAGTTGAAGAACAAATCCAAATTTAAAAATTATTTATAGATTAAAAAAAAAAAAAATCAAGTCAACGAATTAAATCCATCAATTGAAACTGAACAATCGTTTTTAAGCAAAAACACGCACACACACACAGTGAAAACCCCAAACACTCAATCAGAGAGAGAGAGAGAGAGAGAGAGAGAGAGAGAGAGAGAGAGAGAGAGAGAGACTCCAGAAGAAGAAGAGGACTCACGACGTCGCCGCGGGAGATGCCGCGGCGGCAGAGGGCGGAGGCGAGGCGGCGGCACCTCTCATGAGTCTGCTTCCAAGTGAAGGAGAGATCTCCATAGACAAGAGAGATTCTGTCGCCGTAAACAACCGCCGATCTCTCCAAGAAGCTCATGGGAGAGAGAGGAACATAATTTGCCGAGCATTTGATCGTGCCTTTCGCCATGGATTGATCTCAATTTTTTTTTTTTTTTTTTTTTCCTTTTTCTTTCTTACAAACTTCGCTCTAAGAAACTCTGCTGTCTGAAATTCAGATTAATTTATGCATTCATTTATAAATTGATTGATTTCTTCCATAGATAAGGTCCACTCAAGTTGTGGTAAACCTAACCTTTCATATAACTATCAATGTTTTAATAACCGAACTAAACCTTCTGTTATGTCGATTTTATGCCCCATTTATGATTAAGATTTGCGGAGTTTCCGATTTTTTCGATTTTCGTTATAGTTATTGAAGGCTTCATCAGTTCGACCTTCGGCTATGTTTGATGCTATTCGGCCATAATGTGGCCGGCCATAATTTAACTTTTTTAATTTTTTAAGTATCAAATAATTTATATTTTTTTGCCAAACTTTTTTATATCATAAAAAACTCAAAAAGTGATGCTCCGTATTTTTTACGTATTTTTTAAAATTAACCCTTTAATTATTTGATATTTTACTATTTTAAAGAATTTTTTACCTTTTTATCTAGAAAAAAAAGAGAAAAATATGTATTGTTTGTGGAAAAAATATTTTTAAATTAAAATATAAAAGTAATAAACTATAGTTATCATTTACCATTTTTAAAATTACGTATATTATGAAAAATGTCGTTGTGTGGCCGGCCACATTATGGCCAAATAGCTTTATTGGTTTTTAAAACATTGATTACTCTATGTGAAATGAAATCCCATTAGCTTTTTACTCTTTTTCTAAAGTCACAATATTTATTTCCTAAAGTATTTAACCATATAACTGAATTATTGCTGTCACAACTGGAGCTCAGCTCACTACTTTTCTTTATTTTTTTATATTATTTCAATGATTTTGTTTAATTTTTAACTAATTAAAAAGATTTGATTAGTTGGGTTAGAGTTTGTGATTATTTTTTGACATTTTATATCATTTTATAAACTAGTGAAATAGAAATTAAGATGCTAGAAATAAATGATAAATCCTAATTGGATGAATGAATTTTAGTGGATTAGTGTAAATTAAACTATTATTCATAAATTAGAAAAACAAACTAAAGTAAAATTAAATCGACTTATTAGTACACGATTGATACATCGATTGTGATACAAAGACTAGGGTGTGTGATACATTGGACAATGAATATAAGCATATAATTAACTAAATAATACTCTTAATTAGGAATTAGGTCAAATGATGATGCCCTAAATAATACTCTTAATTAGGAATTAGGTCAAATAAATAATACCCTAAATAATACTCTTAATTAGGAATTAGAGGTATAATGAACTTAAAACTAAAAAAAATCTAGGAGAAAAGAAAGAAGCCTGCCATTTAAAAACAAATCTTAGAAGTTTACGTGTTGTCTTTGAAAGTGAAATACGCATTTTATGTTATGTTTGAAAATGATAGCGAGTGCAAATAATAATATCCAGTGTTGTAAATTAAATGATTTTAATTGTCTGGCATTTAATTTATGAAGCTGCAATTTTTTACACATGTAAAATTCATGATAATTCCGGAACACGATAAATAAATTTATCAAGCTAAATTTATATACTGATTTTTGCTTTCAACTTATAGGTACTTAAGTTGGAACGTACGTCTATGGGCAGCGCCATGGCCCAATTTATTAATTGATGTACAGTAAAACCTCTTTAAATTAATACTCTATAAATTAATAACCTCTTTAAAATAATAAAATCTTCTGGTCCCGACTCGGGCCTTTGTAAAAAATCATCAAATTCGATAAGATAATAAAATAATAACTTTTCAGAAAATCCCTTTATAAATATTACTATGTCACATCAAAACTCTAAATTAATAATTTATAAATATTACAATTATAAATATTTTGGTAATTTGCTAAAATATGAACATATTGTTACTTGATTTTTCTTAAAATTTAAATATTATGGTATTTGTACCTTAACTAACTTTCAAACGATAATTTTCATCAACTTACTCTTGTAAATTTTTTTGAGTGCACATAAGATGATCTCTCTTATACTCACATAATGTTGTACGCGTTTGATCATTCATAGATGATTTTGTAATGCTTTTTAGATGAGAAGACATGATTGAGTGTTATAAATGATTTTATTTATATATTGAGATTTATATATATGTTTCATTCATCATGCATGCATATATTTAATTGGTTATAATAATTATTTAAGTGCAATGAACTAATGTAAACATGTATATTCAGGTAATTCCAATGACTTAATACATGCGTCAAGAAATACAATAGTTGAGTGTATACAATGAATTGCTATTATATATAATTATATTTAATTAGTTTTAGGAAAATTGTTGATAAATGATATAATCAATGAAACATATATGAATTTATTTATTTATTTTATACATATGTACTAAATTTGCTTAATTTAAAAAATACCTCTTTTAATTAATAAAATATTAATTTATCGATATATTAATATCTCTCTAAATTAATAAAATTCCATAGTCCCAAGGTTATTAATTTATAGAGGTTTTACTGTACATAAACTTCTGAATGATTCATTTATTAATTCATTAAACTCATGTTTGTAAAATTCGACAAATTTATCGATAAATATATATACAAACATGAGTTTAATGAACTAGATCGAACTGACATGTTAAACTAGATTGATTACAGGGCCGATCCTAGTGCCTCTCACGGTATCTTGATCTCACGAGGCACTACATAGAACCTTTAAGCTCGTGATCCTAGTGTCTCCCAAGGCCTTAGGCGAAATTTAAAAACTGGCCTTAAATAATTAAGAAAAATAAATAAATATAAAAATATAATATAAGATACATATTTATTCAATTATGAAAGTATGTTTCAAATATTTATAAATATTTATAAGAGGCAAAAAATATGGTGTCTAAGTAGCTTAGTAGAAACAAATAGTTGTTGGAAACTTAATAAAACACAAAATGTATCCAATTTTGATGTGAACTACCCAAATTGCCCCCCAACACCACCCCCCACCTCACCCCACCCCATGTGCACTTGTCCTTTCCTTTATTTTGAATTTTGAATTCAAATTTTCACATTCATTTACAAAAAAAAAAAAAAAAAACTAAATTGACAAAAAAAAAAAAAAAATAATTTTCCATTTTCATTTATTCAACTTTTCACATTCATTTATTTTAAAAAAAAAAAAACTAAATTGACAAATTTTTTTTTTTTTATTTTCCATTTCCATTTTATTCTTTTAATTCGATTTTTTATTTTATTATTATTATTATTTTTGATACAACTTACTAAATATCATAGAATTTCTTACCCATATTTGTTATATATACGAATTTAAGATATTCTAACCATCATCCTGTCGTAATAAGTAAGAATTCATAAATTCTAACCAGACATTAAGGCCATCCGTTAGAAATACCAACTTTCTTACGTTATAATCGCATATTGTGAGTTAGAATGTAGCATATTCTAACCTGTGTCGTGGCATTTCCAACAGGTTCAGTCCACCCGTTAGAAATACCAACTTTCCTACGTTATAATCGATATCAATGGTTAGAATTTAGTATATTCTAACCTGTGTCGTGGCATTCCAATAGGTTCAGTCCACCCGTTAGAAATACCAACTTTCCTACGTTATAATCGCATATCAAGGGTTAGAATTTATTATATTCTAACCTTAGTCGTTGCATTCCCACCAAGTTCAATCCACCCATTAGAAATACAAAATTTCCTACGTTATGATCGCATATCGCGAGTTAGAATTTATTATTTTCTAACCTGTGTCGTGGCATTCCCAACAGGTTCAGTTTCCCCCGTTAGAAATACCAACTTTCCTACGTTATAACCGCATATCGTGAGTTAGAAGGTAGTATATTCTAACCTGTGTCGTGACATTCCCAACAAGTTCAGTCCACCCGTTAGAAATACCAACTTTCCTACGTTATAATCGCATATCAATGGTTAGAATTTAGTATATTCTAACCTTAGTCGTGACATTCCCAACAGGTTCAGTCCACCCGTTAGAAATACCAACTTTCCTACGTTATAATTGCATATCAATGGTTAGAATTTATTATATTCTAACCTTAATCGCATATCAATTGCCCCCCAACACCACCCCCACCCCACCCCACGTGCACTTGTCCTTTCACTTTTTTTTTTTTTTACTTTATTTTGAATTCACCTTTTCACATTCACTTAAAAAAAAAAACACTAAACTGACAAAATATTTTTTTTTTAAATTTTTTTATTTTCAGTTTATTCTCTTAATTCGAGTTTTTATTTTATTATTATTATTTTTGATACAACTTACTAAATATTATAGAATTTCTTACCTATATTTGTTATATATACGAATTTAAGATATTCTAGCCTTTTTCCTGTCGTAAATCGTAATAAGTAAGAATTCATACATTCTAACCAGACATTAAGTCTACCCGTTAGAAATACCAACTTTCCTACGTTATAATTGTATATCCCAAGTTAGAATATAGTATATTCTAACCTGTGTCGTGGCATTCCCAACAGGTTGAGTCCACCCGTTTGAAATACCAACTTTCCTACGTTATAATCGCATATAGTGAGTTAGAATGTAGTATATTCTAACCTGTGTCGTGTCATTCCCAACAGGTTCAGTCCATCCGTTAGAAATACCAACTTTCCTACGTTATAATCGTATATCAATGGTTAGAATTTAATATATTATAACCTTAGTCATGGCATTCCCAACACGTTCAATCCACCCGTTAGAAATACAAAATTTCTTACGTTATGATCGCATATCGCGAGTTAGAATTTATTATTTTCAAACCTGTGTCTTGGCATTCCCAACAGGTTCAGTCCCCCCCGTTAGAAATACCAAATTTCTTACGTTATGATCGCATATCGCGAGTTAGAATTTATTATTATCTAACCTTTGATTGAGAAGAAATAAGGGCAACACAAGATTTCAATTATTCAATTTAACAATAAGATCTTCAAGCCAACCAAACCTAACACAAACAGAGGCAAAGACAAGTCGCATCCTACAGCTTCAGCTAAATTATTATCTCAACCACAACAATTAATTAAAAAATAATTACTAATTAAATTTTAAAGGAAAAAAAAAAAGAGAAAATTGGGATCGCATATACACTGCAGTAAGAATTACCATCATACCATGCAAATTCATAAATAAATAAAAAATAATGAGAAGAAGAAGATACAATCAATTAGTTTTCATGAAAAGAATTCGATACAGAATTTACAATCTTATAAATAAATCAAATTATAACTCCACAGCCATTTCTCAAATTCGAATTAATGGTGTTGAAGGTTTCTGTTAAGTGGAGGCTTCATCTATGGTGTAGAGCTTACTCCTGAAGGATCTAACCGCCTGCATAGCTCGCCGCGACGAGTATCTGCTCAGCTTCCTCAGCGACCCCGATCTCGACGAGCAAGGAAAGAATCGAGCTTACTTGGCCATGAAACTGCAGTGTTTATGCCTGATAACCTGCCATATAACCTCATCGTGCTGCATATTCACCACACAAATTACATACACACATTCAAAGAATAATTAAAGAAATCAAACTTTCCCCCAACCTAAAAAACCTTGCTGCAAATTAGTTGATGGCTACTGGGTATGTCCAATGCCAGAGATATGTTCCCACAATCCAAACATTCCAACAAGCATTGCTCAAGAACAAGGAAAGATACCGAAGCTCTTGTCTCATCATCCAAGCCATTTATTCTATCAAGACTCTTGATGCAATCACCCCAATTTCCATCTAAAACGTGTGATTCGAGTAATTCAAATTCACGGGACTTACATTTAATGCCAGACTCAGCTTCCAAACAGGCAGCAGACTTACTGTAACCAGACTCAGCTTCCAATCTCGCCTTCTCAAAACCCAGCACCAGGCATCGAATCAACGCTTCGCTTCTCAATCGGAGCCGAGCTCAATCGCTCGGAAATCCGGGTCATGGACCCGGGTCCGCCATTTGTCGGATCTCCGAATCAAGGTCGGATCTTGGTGGGTTTCTGCCGCACCCGTTTGAGAAAAAATTGCCATCTCAGACTGTCCGGGCGGCGGCCGGAGGATCGAGCGCCGACGGCGAAGTCGAGACCTCGAAGCCCAAAATCAACACGAAGCTGCGGCTCGGTTTGGATGCTGGCGTCGTTCCAGCTCTTCGGCGGCTCGGTTTGGATGCTCATCTGCCACCGGAAGTCGGCGCCGCGGCGGAGGTGCTGGAGCGCCGCCATCGTCTTGCTCAGCTCGTCCACCGTGTCCGCCATCTGCTCCACGCAGTCGTTCAGTCGTCGCCGTCTTGATGGGTTTCTTCTTGCTGTTCTTGGGCAGCCATTGTTGTTGCTCCTCAATTGTGTGATTATGTCTCTGGTTGGAGAGGGGCAGAGAAAGAAAGAGAGAAAGAGAGGAGAGAATAGAGAGAGAGAAGAAGAGAGAAGGGAGAGAGAGATGCATATGTCGAGGGAGAGGGAAGAAAGGTGAATAGTAGTTAGGGGTATTTTTGTCTCAACATATGAAACTTGGATAGAATTTGTGTTTTGTTAAGTTTGAAACAAGTATTTGTTTCTCTTATACTAGTTAGACAAAGGGGTATATTTTTTCTATTTATAACTAGCAAAGTTTTATCGTTCAAATAGCAAGATTTTAGTTAAAATTTTGAAAACATTACTAGATATAGTACAATCAGTGACGGAGCCACAATGGGGCCGGGGGTAGTTGGACCCGGGTAGGATTTCAAAAAAAAGCGAGGGTATTTTAGTAATTTTACAATAATTAAGGATTAAAATATATATATATATATATATATATATATATATATATATATATATATATATATAGGTAGTGGATCATATGAAAATTAAATATTTCGTGCAAACTGCAAACCATGCATTGTTATGCATAGCATGATGCATTTTTATGCATAACATGTTGCATAAAAAGTTATATTATTTTTATTAATAAAAATGCATTAAATAATATCTTTTTTTATGCAACATGTTATTCATAAAAATGCATCATGCTATGCATAAAAATGCATAGTTTGCAGTTTGCACGAAATATTTAGTTTTCACCAGAACCACTCCCTATATATATATATATATATATATATATATATATATATATATATATATATATATATTTGACAAATTATATTATACTCAAATCCTAAATTTATAAATGGCCGTATTTTTTTCCTCCAAATTTGATATGTGGTGATACCATTACATGATTCCAACCTCTATTTTACAACATGCAGGAAAAAAAATACTCTCATTTTCAAATATTCACTATTGTTTGTGACTTTTGTCTAAAAAAAAATTTTGTCTTTAGATATTCACCGTAATGAAAATATTATTTTGATTGAGTACTGCATTAGTACTATTTAGCTGTTATTTTGTTTTAAAACTCTTATGAACTTCTAAATTTATACTTCCTCTGTTTTTCTTGCAACAACTCTATTATTTTACACTCAAATGTATTCAAAAACGTGTAAAAAAAAGACGGATGAAGTAACAATTTTGGAACCCCCATGAGCATATGTCTGCCTCCGTCATTGAGTACAATCGTAAATAAATTAAGCAATCAAATTCTAACAAAATAACGGAAGTAACAAATATGAAAATCTTAGCATGGAAAGTCTCATGTAGGATAAGTATACTCATACCCATTTAAGAAAAAACACCTTATCAATTCCAATTTCGAAAACAATAATCTGAATAAAATATGAATATATGAAGACTTGCGTGCTTTTTTCAGTTGAAAATTGTAATGTTTTAAAATCGAATCGAACCGTCGATTGAACCAGATTGAACCATGAACCGTTCACAGTTTCGGTTCGTAGTTTTTCTCGATTATTTTCAATTTTGACAAGTTGAATCACGATTTAACCGAAAAAACTATGAACCGAAAGCCCTTCCGGTTCGGTTTTTAAAACATTGGAAAATTGAACCCTATTTTGCAACATTAATGATGATTGGACTGCATCTGCAAAAGTAGTACTGATAGTGTATTCTTTACGCTTTGTAAGAAAATATCAAATGCTGCATTTCAGGTATTGTATATGCTACCCGGCAGTGCCTCCCCTAACATAAGTAGGATAATATATATCAATATTTAATACATATGTGAGGGGTTGAGGCATTGCCCCAAGGGGTAGGGCATAGGTTACCAGCAGTCAATACTCCCTCCGTCCCGCCCGATTTGGCCCGTTTTCCAAATCGGGGTGTCCCGGCCGACTTGGCCTATTTCCTTTTTGGGACCAACATTACACTTTCACTTTTTTAGTTTAATACTTTTAAATTGTTAAGAATGAATTTGATTGGCTAGTTTTAATTTTCCTTTATTGGGAACACAAATTCAAGGTTATTAATTAATGTAATTTACTCCTCCTTAAAAATCGTGCCGAAAAGAACTAGGCCAAATCGGACGGGACGGAGGGAGTAATTGCTTACTTCACTCTCTCTCTCTCTACATGCTCTCTTCTGTAGTGCTAAAACAGAGCGAAGCTGCCATGGATGACTCTCATTTTCCACCCAATCAGGTAATAAACTAACAATTATCTCCAAATTTTCACCTTGCTTCTTCATGTTCGACTTCGCTGCGTGTGAAAGATGTAGTAATTCATAACATTAATACTTATAAAGTTGATATATATTTTTTGCCGAGCAAGAGGCCGGCGTCGGCAGTGTGTGGCCACTGCTTTCTTTTTTTTTTTAGGCTACGTTTCTAGAGTAGAGAAAATGAGTACGCTTTGAATGCGTGACGTCTTACTCCGATTTAGCCACTATCGTCTCAGAAAAGGGGTCGAACCAAATCAGAGTAAACGGAAGGACGCAACGGGAAATAATAACACACACTAATGTGGGTGATGGATAGTTTGTTTAAAAATCAGAGCATTTTTTTTTAAAATATGATTAAGCCTATTGTTGTTTCAAGTTGAGACATTCCCTTTTCACAATTCTAGCTCGATTTTCTACGCCTCTTGATAATGGTTTTTAATTAAAATCTATTGTTAAGAAGCGTAAAAAATCGTGCAAGAATTGTCGAGAAGAAATGACTCGACTGGGAAGAGACGAAGGAAGTAATTCGTTTTCCTTCCTGTTGTTTATCTTATGGTGAGAAATGAATTTCTGGGCATTGACTTGTTGTTGCATTTGTTCGATAGAACGGTGAAAGGAGGGTCGATAACGGAGGAGGAGACGATAGGATAAGCGTGTTGCCTAATGACCTTCTGCTTATCATACTATCCTACTTGCCTCTGAGGACTGCTGCATCCACCACCGTTCTTTCGCGTCGATGGTCCGACTTATGGAGGCTCGTCCCTAACCTCGAATCCGATAGAATGAGCCCGTTGCCCGATCAGGTCATCTCTACCATACTATCGTTCTTACCATTGAAAGTAGCTGCTGCCACTTGTGTTCTTTCCTCTCGTTGGTCGAATTCGTGGAAACATACCCCGAATCTCGTCTTGGACCGTGACATTCTTCCCGTCCCCGGTCCTACATATCCGATAGCGGAGGTGCAGAAGTTTGTAGAGATAGTGAGTTCGGTTCTCCAATCGTATAGAGCCCCGTCTTTGAACCAGTTGAGGATCTGTTTCAATGTAAGCCATTCGGAGACGTGGGCGGTTACCAAATGGATCGAGTTTGTTTTCTCGAGAGAAGTCGAGAATTTGGAAATAAACTTCGGGTGTCATGGCTGGGACGAGGTTGTTCTTGAGTCGTCGAGCTCCATGAATGGGGATCGTCTCCTCTTTAGATCCCTCAAAAGCTTGCGTCTATCGACGATAGAAGTGAGCGGAGAATATGTTGAGATATTCTTACAGAATTGTCCACTGTTGGAGCTTCTGAGTATCCATTTCCTATGCCTGACCTCCGATCTCGAGGCTTCTAGCCCGTCGTTAAAGCGCCTGGACGTAACCAGGTGCAGGGGCGGGAGATCCGTAAAGGTATCTGCTCCGAAACTTACTTCTATCCGATTCTGCAACGAAGAGGGGATGCTGTTGTTTGAGAATGTCCCGATGCTTGTCGAGGCTGACCTTGAAATAAACACATCCGAAGCCGTTATCCACCATTTCGCCTCTGCAGCGTCTTCCCACATTTCCCGACTGGAGTTTCTCCACATTCGCCTCCCTCGTCCCACGGTTAGATCGCTTAATCTTCAACTACGATACATTTTCACACATGCTTATGGTTTGTCGTTTTTCGTTTCATTAACTAGGCGTTTTGGACGAATGCCTTCCCTCGAATGCCTAACTTGAAGAAGTTGATCATCGTGTGTTTTGAAGTGTATAGTCATAGTCTCGTGCCCCCGGTGACTCGTGTTATATGGGCATCTCCTCGTCTCGAAGAGTTCACTTTACAGGTTAGTGACTCGATCTACCTACGCTCTATTGCTTTTACTTGCTATGCTCGTACATTGTACATTCGATAACCATTGTTCTTTCGTCCACCTGCAGCTTTCTGGCGATCGAGGACGACGAGACGAAACGGCTGCAGACATGCTAGAGATAGCAAATGTTGCAGGTAGATCTCCCCACAGGCATCTCAAAGTGTTTAATCTCAATTTCCCTTATGGGCAGAGTGTGGACGACCATGTTGTCGATCTAGTGACCTACGTCTTGGACAACTGCGTTGCGCTTCGTCGAATAGATATTAGTTGTCGGCATATGCCCGGCGACCTCAGACTCTTTCTTCAAAGCCGAGTACCAGACCATGTTCAGCTCACGATCGAAGAAATTAGACACTTTGTGTAAGGTTAAGGTAGAGCTTTTGGAGAAAAGGAATTTTGTTTCATGAGAAATGAATTGAAGCTATCAATATTCAAATCCTCAACCCCTAATGAGTTTCTAATGGTTGATAATGATACTCACGTTTGTTTGTTTTTATTCGACCCGTTTATAAATATACTTCGCATATTAAATGTATATAAGTCAAATTAGGAAAACGGAGGGAGTAATTTTCGGTATGATATAGTGATAATATGCTCTTTCAAAGAAATAATATTAATTTTGGACACGATAATAAAGACGGGGTGGAAGTGATATGTAGTCGGTTAAAGTAATATGTATATATTTTATTGAGTTGGAAGTGATATGTAGTCGGCTTTAGGAAATCTCCTACATCAATCAATATGAATGTCGCGTCTCAAAATGAAAAATGTCTACTTATTTCGAAATTTTTACCAATAAAATTGTGAGTGGTCAAAACATTTGGAGTTTTGTGGTTGTATTCCCTAATTCTCAGTAAGACTTCCCATGGCCTTTGCCTTCGCCCGAAGGACGAACTTTTGGGTCTTTCCGGTCGACGTCTTGGGCAGATCCTCGAACACGACCGTCCTCGGGGCCATGTAATGCGGCATCCTCACCTGACAGTACTCGATGATCTCTCCTACGGTCGCCTCGCAACCCTCCTTGAGCTTCACGAACGCGCACGACGTCTCCCCAAAGCCAGGGGCGGAACTAGGATTAAATTACCATGGGGGCTAATTTATAAAATTCGACAAAACATACACTGAAACGTAATATGAATAAAAAAATCAAAAAAAAAATACGCTGAAACGTAGAGATTCCGACGACGACCGTGGGGGCTTCAGCCTACGCTAGCCCCCACCTAGTTCCGCCACTGCCCAAAGCGGTCGTCCGGCCTCCCCACCACAGCAGCCTCGAGAACGCTCTTGTGGCCGAATATTATTGACTCCACCTCGACCGTGCTTATGCTCTCCCCTCCGGAGTTTATAGTGTCCTTCGATCGATCCTTCACCTCGATGTAACCGTCATTGTGCATCACTCCCAAATCCCCGCCACGAAACCACCCGCCTTGAAAAGCTTCCTCGGTCGCCTCCTCGTCGTTCCAATACCCACTCATCACCGTGTTTCCTCGGAACATAACTTCCCCAACCGTCTTCCCATCCCAAGGCACGCTCTCCATGGTCACCGGATCTTTCACATCGACTTCCTCCATCTCGAGATGTTGGACTCCCTGCCTCGACTTGAGCCTGGCTTGGGCCTCCAGAGGCAGGGAGTCCCACTCGGGTTTCCAAGCACATACGGTCCCGGGCCCGTATGTCTCGGTCATGCCATACGAGTGAACAATGTTGAAGCCGAGCGCCTCCGCCTCGAGGAGGCGCACCACCCGTCATCACTGTCACCTTCCCCGAAAGCGCCTTTTTTTCACCTCCCGCCGCGTTTGTTATCATGTTCAAGATCGCCGGAGCGCCTCCCATGTGCGTGACATTGTACCTAACTATGCCATCGAATATCTCCTTCGCCGTGATGTCCCTCAAGCATATGTTCGTCCCGCCTTGAGCCGCCACGGCCCACGCCATGCACCAACCATTGCAATGGAACATCGGCACACTCCATAAGTAAACAGGCATGGATCTCATTTCATTAAGCAAGATCGCATTCATGGAATTGAGGTAAGCTCCTCTGTGGCTATAAACTACGCCTTTAGGGATCGACGTTGTGCCCGAGGTGTAGCTGAGGGAGATCGGATCGCATTCATCAATAGGCCTTACTACTTCAAACTCAATCTCCCCTGTTTCTAACATAGACTCGTATTCTACGACATTGGCATCGGAGGTAGAGTCGAGAGGCTTTACAATCAAGACGAGGGAAGGCGGTTCAACGCCTTCCTTTAATAAAATCTCGAATGCACCCTTGGCAACTTCGAGGAATTGGTAGTCGACGAAGATGATCTTGGCTTGTGAATACGACAGCAGGACGGAGAGCATAGAAGAATCGAGGCGGGGATTGCTCCGGCCATCGGAGCCGCAAAGTGGAGCTCATACATTGCCGGAATGTTTGGAGCCAAGGCAGCAACCTTTGTCATAACATTTAGTAGCATAAAAATATAGTGATTAGTTGACGAATGAATATATATTTTGAGGGAAATTAGTAACTAAGCTGATCGAATCAGATCCTCTATTGCATTTCGTTGTTACATTTACTATTGCACAACATCGACCAATGATCATCACATGTCAAAACTATATCTGAAACCAACACTTTTCTTTACGAAAACCACTTTTTGAACACGTGACAGCCATTAATTGGCCTGGTTTAGCGTAAGATGCAACACTGAAATACAATAGAAAACTCGACGTCACTTGCATGGCTAGTGAGAGAGAGAGAGAGAGAGAGAACTCACAATGTCGCTGCGGGAGATGCCGCGGAGGCAAAGGGCGGAGGCGAGGCGGCGACACCTCTCATGCGTCTGCCTCCAAGTGAAGGTGAGATCTCCATTGACGAGAGATTCTATCGCCGTAAACAAGCGCCGATCTCTCCAAGAAAGTGATGGGAGAGAGAGAACATAATTTGCAGAGCATTTGATTGTGCCTTTCGCCATTTGATTCATTGATTTTTTTCAAATATTTATTTTTTGTTGCAAGAAATTCTGGTGATTACTTTCATGCATTTATACATTGAAACCGCCAATTATTTGATAAGGTCCAATTTGAATGCAATTAGCCAAAAAACATTTTTGTAATATACCAATGTAGATTACATTAAGAGTAATAGTAATCATAATTTAATTATGATAATTAATAATAGTAATAATAATTATCTACATTATGACTCAATTATATTGGCTCCGTTCCACTTCACTTGGCTTTCTTTTATAATTGAGACTCTCGCTTTAATTAGCTTATTTTATAAAATGGAAAGAATTAACTCTTACTTTCCAATACTGATGCTTATTATTTCATACTCTCTTCATCTCACTTCAATTGATTTATTTCCTTCGACACGGAATTTCAAGAACAGTATTAGAAGTGAAAAGTAAGGGGTTCACGTTGAAAAATAAGGGTTTTATTCTTTTCATCTTAAAAAACAAGCCAATTGAAATGGGAGTTCCCGATTAAAAAAGAAACCAAGTGAAGTGAGATTGAGAGAATATTTTAATTATCGTAATTATTGCTATTTTACTATTATTATTTACATTATTTATTACTAATAATAATAATAATAATAATAATAATAATAATAATAATAATAATAATAATAATAATAATAATAATAAATCTCCAATTTATCTGATAAAAATATAACTATATTAGAAAGAAAGAAGAAAAAAAAAAAAAAAGTGCAATGGAAGTGACAATGTGCAGAGAGTAAAGTGAGATTATTGCAAAACAAAGTCTACCAAAATTCCTTTACAGAAACACAGTTAACGGAAGTAGCCATAAAGCTCCAAGAAACAGATACAGAGGATCCACGGGTTGGCTGCATCGGTCGTCGGAGCACTCAACACCACTCGGAAGTATCGGAACGGAAGAAGAGCGTTCGGCCCCACCACAGGCCACGAGGCGAACTGTCCGGGCTTACACATCGCTTCGTCGTTCTCATGCACTCTCAGGTTCGTCCAGTTGCTCCCGTCCATAGAACCCTGCAACAAACACGTTTTCGACTGTCAGTTTTGTCTGAACTTATATCTTCTCCATGCCATGCTGCATCTATTGAAGAGATTCGTACCTGGAAACACCAGTGCCTGATGAAAGCCCGAGAACCGTCCTGCCTCAGCGTGTAATAGTTGCACATCAACTGTGGGAAAGAAATAGCAGCCTGTGTTTTAGGCGGTCGTTCATGTGTGTGAGGATCGACAAGTTGTGGGTGCGGATTGTTTGTGAACCTACCTGATGACTGTGGCCGAGGTCTACCATCCACCATGCGGTGTTTCTCCCGTCCTCCATTCGTGGGCCCGCAAAGGATGTCCCCTGTAGTGAGTCAAGATCATTTTAACTAAAGCTGTTGATCAAGGAAGGCAAGAAACTCGTGTGAGATCGTTTCATGGGTCGATATCTGTAAGACAATACCCATATCTAGTGGCGTATTCTTGATGTTGTTGGTTATTGGTCGCGATAGGATCCAATTCTGGGTACTGTCTTATATCTCTCAACCCATGGAACGACAGTGTCACACGAGACTCTTATTGGACCATCTAACGTGTCAAACTCCGTAAGACGAGTCAAGATCCGTATCCAATTTCATGTTTGTAATTCTTTGGCATTTGATTGTATCTGGATCGGGATCTTGACCCGTTTAAAGGATGTTAACATGTAAGACGGCCTCACAACAGAGACTCCGTTGAAGTAGTTTTCAAGCCATTATCGGTAATGTTTTCACCTGGTAACTCCTCGAGACTAAAACCTTAGGGTCAGTGAATCTTGAAAGTGGACTGCTTGCGGTAATCGTTACTTTCTGAAACATTGATCAAGTTACACGAAGATGAATACGTATGCCACTGCAGAAATAGGTCGAGTGAAAAAGCCAAAGGTTAGGCATTCACCTTCGATAAAACAGGATTTACCCACTGATGCTCCCCATACGACGTGCCAGCAAAATACAACACTCCGTTGCTATCTCCATTGCATATGTACTGCAGTTCCTTAAAACTCGATCTCCTGTGCTGGAATTTTCTGTAAAAGTCGAATATTAGAAAATGAATCAACACCAACGATCATTGAGATTTAACATCACAATCTAATCTAATTGCTTAGTTAAAGTTTTATTTGATGGAGAGGTGGGGAAGGGAAAAGAAGAAGGGGAACTTACTTCAGGTCTTTCTCGTGCCCAGAAGCTCCGAATTCCAAGAATGTGATGGCTTCTTTCACCTGTTGAAAAATCGATTTAGAGGAGAGTCGATACTTTAAAAAAGGAATTCAGGCAAGGGATTATCAAAATTTACCGATTCCCCGAATCTTGGAATGCGCATGCTAAGGTTGCTTCCCTCCAACTGAAATTGGTGAAAAGTTTGGACGAGATTAGATATAGGTCGTTCTCCCATGGAGAGTAAGAAACCGGATCACAGAGATCCATGATGTACCTTTTGGAGGATTGAGTACGGGAGCAATGGGAACCGTACAAAATCTAAGAATTCTTCAAGTAGTCCAAGTCTGGCACCAAAGACCAGCTCGGGTGACAAGTTGAGCAACATTTCATCTACTCTCTTCCATCCGAATAACTCCTCTGCTTCACAACACCAGAGTAAGATTGCATTGAGAACTCGTTCCTCAGAAGTTACTGTCAGATCTGGATGCTGCAAGAAACAATCTTTTAGCGTGAGAAACTGCCACTAATACTCCATCAAAGAGGCAAATTATATCGTTCCATACTTTTCACGCATCCGAAATTTCATACTCCCAAACAAAGTAGTCCCTATTATTTAATTAGCAAGCATATTCAATCGAGAATGTCGTTTTGCAGAAGAACACATATGATTTCATCCAAATATAGAAGGATTGATGTTATCATTATAGAATGAGCTATACAGTAGCCGGAATCGAGATTCACCTGAAGAATGTTCCCAAATGTTGCTTCGTCTAACATGACAAAGTCGATGCTGGCAGATGTACAATAATCAAAATGCATCGAGAATGTCCTCTCACATGTTTCTTCAATTATTTTACATGAAGCAATAGACGAAATGACTAGCAGAACTTGGCACACTGAGTCCTGCAACAAATTTCGAAAGTTAGCCACCTAAACAATGACCTAAACACTGCCAAAATTGTCCGCTTCCTCTTCCATTAAACGTGGCATAATACAAAAACTTGTAGAATGATCTTCTTCCACTAGAACTCCATGCCTGCATGTAATATATAGATGAGAGACATCAATATTTTTATTTTATATGCCACAAATCTTCTCTGCTTGTGTTCACAAGCCCAATACTCCACCATTTTCCCCGAATCTTTTAAGTTCAGCCAGCCCCATGAAAGGGCTTTTTTTTCCGGAAAAGAAATTAATACGCCATAGGTAGAAGATAATAAGGCAACAGTCACTGTATTACCTCAGAGAGATGCTCTAAGAGCCTCTTGCAACACTCTTGATGAAGAAGAGAAACCCCGAACTGATCAGCCAACAAAAGAAGCTGTAGCAGCAACACATCGGTGTCCATGGCTTCATCCTCGTTGATTTCCCCACTGTACATGAATTGGAGCATAACCCTGAATGCATCAAAGTAGACGTCCCTCAAGCATATCTTCGAAGAAACGCTTTCAGTCATTCCATTCGTGAACATCTGCACATGGAAGATTTTTTTGTCGCATTTCTAAAATTTTCTCTTCACGTTTTCCTAGGATAAAATGATTGAATATTTCCATACCTTAGTAAAAGGAGCACTCCACAAGCCAAGGATGATTCTATGTGATTGTGCGACTTGGCCGTGGCCCTCAACATAAATATCTACATCACTGTACTCACTGGTCGTGAGAAAGCTATTTAGCCTTTTAATGTCAATGGGTATCTTGTTCAGGAATACAGCAGGGCCATTGAGCCGGGAGCTGGGATACGATATTTCTACACTTTTTCCCGAGTCAAAGAGTTTCTTATTAAGTTTAAACCGCTCTATCATTTCATCACACTGCTTCGCCAGTGTATTCACTTCAAACCGTAAGCTCAGAGTTTTTAAAGAACTCAGAAGCGATTCTGGAACCTGCATCGGAAAATAAAACATTCCGATTCATTAGACAGCCAGAAATTCTAATAACTATAACAAAGGTAAAAGGAAAGTGGATAGAAATAATTAAACCAATAAATTTATTTTATATAAAATACGACTCACATTGGTGTTGCCTGTGTAGATATACTCAAGAAGCGCATGCAGTGTTGGATAGCAAGCATCTTCGATGTGTATAATATCTTCTCCTATCGAACTCAAACTAAAATTCCCTGATGCAGCCAATATGACCTTATGTGCCGGAACTGCCCTTTCCTCTTGCCCGACAATGAAGAACACGTCCGACAATTCCCAACTCTCAAGAAATTTGTCTAGTCCCCAATTCTCATAATCACCAATCTCTTCTTCTAAGTCCTCATCAGCATCTTCTGTGTTAAATTCACCACAATCCACATGCTTCCATAAGGATATATGGTTCTGCTTTAGCGGCAGAACATTTATATTCCGGTATCCTACATGTCTATCCCAACTACTAAGCCCAACGTACTGAACGCTGCAATTAGGGTTCGAATCGAGCCACTGAAAAACAAGATTCTGGAAAGGGTATCTGCCTTTTCCTATGCTTATGAGGCCATCATAAATGCTGATCCAGTAACTCTGGAATGCCGAAGAGCAATAAAGATCGACACCAGCAACATCTACAACTGTCTTTCCGTCAACCTCAATATTCAACCTTTTATTTCTATGGCTACCTATAATGACTGTGTAATGTGGACTGTTATCCCTTTTGTAATGGTAATGCTGACTGCCTGTTTTTTCCCGGAAGACAACCGTGACATCATTGTGTGCGAAGGCATCAAAAGCAACGCAGCCTCTACCTGCTTCCCTGAACCTCAAGTTGTCATGCCAAGCACACTCAAACGGTGCTACAGTAAGGAACTTCTTTTGCTTTTTCTCCATTAAAAAAGAAGTATAGGAAGCGGAGTTTCTTTATTCACTCTGTGTTTCGTCTGAAAATCAATTAAATTTTAAATGCATTAAGAAAAAGGATCACATTCAAGTACTAGCTGTATAGATAGATTAGCAAAGTTTACAGAATAAAGTATCACTAACACCAAGAACTGGCACAACAGCATGAAAAGATAAGAGCATTAAATTGCTTAAAATATCCGACACAAAGGATATAAAACATATTGATCAAGATCGACAATGTCTATCCAAAAAGGGGAAAATAATTAAAGCATACAAGTTCCTCCGTATATACTGATTCATAAACTTGCAATGCAATCATATCTAATCCAAGCGCCAAACTATCTAATATCCCAAATATTCATTCGACGCCTCCCCACAGTGGGAAGGAAATCGAGAGAACGAACTAAAAAACAGAACTAGGAACTAGCTGGGGGCACCCCAAGAAAACAGCCAAACTACCGAATTCAGAAGAAGTAAACACACTCAACATTGATGAACCATATTTTACACATCATATATAATCATTTATCCGTTTCTTTTAAGCTTCTCGAAACCCTTTGATAGCCACCAACAACAAATTAACGAAAACCACCAGCACAACAAAACAAACAGCAAAGGTAAACCGCAGCTCAGTACTCAATGAGTTGGTTACAGTAGCAAGAATTACAGACCGAATCACGAAGAGCAAGCTTCTTTCGATCTTAAGATCGAATCGAGCTCCAAAGGTCACGGATAGGGAGTAGCAGTGGAGGTAGACAAAAAGGGTGGGAAATTCTGTTTGAGGGGTTCAAATTCAGGATTTGGGATGGTTACACAAAGAGGAAAGTAGAGCTTAAATAGTTGCAAAAATAGCATAATATCACAATCATATTAAAGGAAAAATGGCCTTGAAGATCCTCAAATAATTGCAGATCATTGTCCCAATTTGGGATAAGCCCAGAAAATGCCAGAAGCCATCAAAACGAAACCCCACCAGATTTTTTATATTTTTTTATAATTTTTGAAAAATATCAATTCACAAACAAGTTGCAAGAATCCTACACCACATTTTCATCCATAAACACAGAAAAAAATATCATCTGCTAATAAAAATCCAAACTTTATAAATTAATAAAGCTCCCATCCTCCAAAAACTAGCAAGATTCTCTCCCATATCCATAATTACAATGAAAAAAAAGAAAATAAATGGAAAAATAGAAGGAGAAAAGGAAAATCAACAAGTACCTCGAATCAAATCCTCATGTACCTCCCCAAAGCTACAAGACAAGATCTTCGCATCTATACAAGATTTCCAAATAAAGTTACAACCACAATCAAATCAGATTTCTATCTATGTGTGTGTGAGAGAGGGGAGAGCAGTTTCTTGATTAAGTAAAAACAAAATCAGAGGCTGGCAGAGACAGAGAGAGAGAGAGAGAGAGAGAGAGAGAGAGAGAACCATTATGATGCTATTGGATATCTCGGAGGTTGATGTCGGAAGCTGTAAATATCCATAAACCAAATTTTGTGGAGAAAAATTGAAGTCGGAATCATCGGAGAATTACAAAAATGATACGTGGCGTTTCATACGGGAGTTTCGTCATACAGTTGGAGGGCGGTATCTTTTTTCTACCAGCCACGTACTGCCCACAAACTGAAACTCTGAACTCTAAAAATCCCCTACTTTGATTCGATTCCATTAGTGAAGTGCAGGATTTACTACTGTAAAATTTAGGTGTATGGATTATGGATTCTCTACCTTCGCAAAATTTGACGAGTTCATGAATGAAATAGATTTTTTAGAAATAAATCATAGGTGCTAGTGCTAGTGATAGGTGAAACTATAGATTATTAAACTATGATTTTTTGATTATTTTAAATTCTATTACTCCTATTTCATAAACTTATCATATTAAAGAAAGAAAGAAAAAATGAACACATGCAATTTCTAGAATATGTAGGATCTCTTTCATTTATTGGCAGGTCACATTAAACTCCGCGTCGACCCCCTTAAAGCCTAAAAAATTGTGGACAAATGAGTACACAAAATTATAATGTAATGTGTGTATTTTGACCTAATAGTAGGAGATTAATTTTTTAATCAAAAGTTCCGAGTTCGAATTATCTACGACAGACAACAGTATTTAAAATTTATGTCCTTGAAACTTAAAATAAATTCATTCCACTTATTGATAGAATTCCGTCTTATTTAAAAGCTCGAACTTGTAGAGAGGGTGGGAATCTATTGGTTTATATTATAATTTTCAATACTCCCCCTCACTTGTGGGCTCGATTTTCTCGATTTTCAACTCTACCCTCTGAGTAGGCCCAACAAGTGCACACTTTTTAATATGGGTGGAGCTGCTTTCAGCGGGATTCGAACACAGGACATCGGCGTTTGCCGAAAGCTCTGATACCATAATAGAATTTCGTCTCATCTAAAAGCTCGAACTTGTAGAGAGGGTGGGAATCTATTGGTTTATATTATGATTCTCAATACTTATAATGCAATGTGACATTTAGGTACAATTTTGTCTTTGTGTGGAAATTCAACAAATTTGATTATGATTTTTCATTTTTCATTTTCTTCTTGAGAGAGAAAAATGATTTTGAGAGTTTGTAGTGTAGTTAATGATTTATGTAAACATCTCAATCTGCCACATCACTCTGAAGTGTTCTTGTCTGAGTTGTCTCATATCTCAACACCTCTCCTTTTGGAATTATTCAATCAATACTACAATAATAAATATAAATAAATTTGCATAAATTAAATTACTACTCCATACGTTTTTTTTTATAAGTCGTTTTAGCTTTTTGTCTTTGTTTTTTTTTTTTTTTTTAAATCGTTTTCATATTTCAAGATAAGATTTTCAATTTCCAACTAACTATTCTTCACTTTTTCTCTTGTTTTCATTATTTTCATTTATCACAATTAATGTTTATCTCTTCTTCCAAAATAATTTCATCAATTTTTACATGAAAAATGCGATTTACGAGGAAAAAAAATGAACAATAAATAATAGTCATTAAATTTTATTAATTCGTGTGCTTGAGCTAAAAACGACTTATAAAAAAACGGAGTAAATTGCCCATTTTTGATCAAATTGCATTTTCCCATTAATCAATAATTAAATTCTTCAAAATAAATATATCTTTCTAGAAAACATTGAAAACCTCAATTTATGGATTTGCTCTTTCAAGATCATCATACTCCCATTCTACTACATTTCTTATCTTTATCCATTATACCAACACTCCCTCCGTACCATTCTATAAGAGTCGATCGACTGCTTTTTGTGACTTTATAAAATAAGACGGAGAGAGTAGCATAGTAACAAAATGAATCTATTGTCAGCCACAGAATTATTCCCCCACAAAATGAATTTATCAAATATGTATCCACACAATATAGTAAGAATCATAATGAATTAAAATCATGAATTAAATTGTCATATAAAACTGCAAAACCACCATCAAAAAGGCCATGATGGAAGAATGCAGCAAACTAAAAATCAAGAAGAAAAAAAGAAATTAAAAATCAAATCTTGAAAGGATTATATATACTATTTAGTTGCTTAATTTTTCACCACTTCAAGTTGAAGCATGAATTATTCATGAAGCAACTTATTTATGAACTGTATATGATACTCCTTCCCATATAAGCAAAAGCATTCATCACTGTTTGAGAAAAACAGCAGGCTCCGATTTCGCAGCGTACCCGAATTTCGACGTGCTGTACTTCTTGTACACGCCGGTGAGCTTCCCGTTTCCTGCATTCTGGTGGAGGGTCACCATCAATCTTGCACATTCCCTGCAAAGCCCACAAAAATCTTGATTGTTTGATGTTCTTTTTATTGTGTAAGTATGTGTTTAATCATTCGATTTTCGACTTACATGAGTTGATCTTTGCTGTAGCTAGTGTGGCTGTGGCATGTCCTGCTCCAAGTCTCACATCCAGATAGGGTGCATTGAGCTGTGAAGATTGCGGCAGCCGCCAAATGGGATGGCGGGAAACGGAGCATCTCGTATTGAACGAGGCAGAGTTCGAGTATGAAGTAGGATAGTGGCTCCAACTGGTTTGATTTTCACAGAATGAAACAAGATTTCAGGAACTCTCATCCTCAAATGTGGTGTGTTCAGTTTGCATATACAAAGCTAGAAATCGACAAACCTTTTTCTCCGATTCAGCAGCTTTGAGGAATCGCCTCATGAACACGTATGGAGTCGGAAGGGACAGATTGAACTGCAGTGTATTGATCATCAATTTCTCCTGCAGAAAAACCAGCAAAGATTCAAAAAATCAGTCACTTTCTCGGTTACTAATTAACGGTTTACAAAGAGTATTTCGTAGAATAGTACCATATCGAGCACTTCTTTTCTGGAGTAAGCTTTGTCGGAGATCAAGACAAGATCCTCGACAACAGGAACGGACACTTCTTCGTACTTGCAGGCTAAGAGCATAGCAGTAACTCCTACAAGCTGCAATCTTTTCCTCTCGATAGACTGGACTGCCAAGAATCTATCGATGAGATTCACAGTCAAGTACAACGTCTCATCCATCAGTTCGAACTTGTAATGCACCTGCACATTTCACAATATCAGCAGCTTCTAGATTTTCAACTCATGACAAAAGTATTTCACTGCAAAAGTTGATTTACCTCGATCAGCCAGTCGATGAGAATGCCTCTCATCCTATCATTAATATCAGATTGTTGAACCATGTAGTTTGGTGGGATACAGCTCGAGCTCTGCAGTTAATTTTACATAAATTGAATAAAGGAGGAAACTAAGATATAAACTCCGAAGAAACTGATATGAACACGGAGAAACTGAAAATCGAGCTAAGCAGAAGAAACTAATACTACTAAAGGTAGTAGAGAAAGGTTTCATATTAACCTCAGCTTTTCTGTAAAATGCATATATATCATTGATGTACTCGGTAACTGCAAGCGGATTATCCTTATCGGAGGCATCTAAATCGATCATCTCCTCATCGAGGCCTTCTTCCATCTCGACTTCAGCATCCTAGAAAAATCGACACAAATTTGCATTCAACAACAAAACCATGTAACATCCTAACAAACAGTTAAGGCACTACTACTATTACTTCTACGTTAACCGAATTCAATACCATTCGATCAATCTCCACCAGCATAGCTTCCGTATGTTGCACAAACATCGGCACATCATGGTCATCTGCATCGATGACTACACAGTCTGATGACTGATTCGGCTTCACTTCCTGCATCGAGGCAGCCATTCATTAGGCAAGATAAACATAGATATGCAACGAAAAATCGATATCTTCGAGTATATGATGTATACCTGCTTCTCTTTGACAACCAATTGTGCAGCAAACTTCCTACTAAGTCCACCAAGAAATAGACATGAAAAACAAAGTTTGAGAAAATTGCAGAAATGCCATATGCTTCCAGAATCAAGATTTAGGGAATTAGCTAACTAATTATCAGAAATTATCCAAAATTCAAGAAAATTCTTAGATTATTCAAAAACAGATACAAACCTAGTAACTGGGCGATGAAGAGGAGGAATTGGATTCTTCTTTGAGGCGGCATTTTTCCTAAACAAGATTCAGATGCATGAATGGATGAATGACTAACCAAATGGAGAGAGAGAGAGAGAGAGAGAGAGAGAGAGGTTTGATTATGGTTTCATACTCTGGCAAAACGCCCCTCTTTTGATTCCCAATGACATTGATGTCGATTGTACTCAACGCCCTCCTATTTTGCCCAGTCTGAGATGCAAAGTTCCCTCCTGAGAGAGAGAGAGAGAGAGAGAGAGAGAGAGAGAGAGAGAGAGAGAGAGAGAGAGAGAGACTAACAATTAGGTACTGGAACAGCAAAGCGTTGAACCAATTCGAATTCTAATATCATTAGAGATTACAATCGAAAGAGAAACCGATAAAGAAACAAACAAGGCCGAAAATTCAAGAAGCAAAAAGTGAAAATCTTGTTCAAATTTCAAATTACCATGAGCGTTCGAATGTCTGATCAAGCCAGGAAAATTCTCACTCGGCCCACGCCCACCCATCTCGTGCCCTTCAAAAATCGGCCGACTAAAATCTGAAAACGAATCAATCGAAGAAGGAATTCGGAAAGATTATCACTTTCAAGAACAAGGAACCGAACCCAGATCACCAAAAATTCCCAGAAACCTTCAAATTCAAGAAAATCCAAGAACTAGAAAAAATTCGTCTATGGCCGCCAAGAAATGAGGAACTAGAAAGAAACCAAAAACCCAACAAAGATCAAGCAATTGAGTCTGAACGGACCACTTAAACCTCTCTCTCTCTCTCTCTCTCTCTCTCTCTGCTCTCTGCCCCCCTCTGACACTCAAGAGAGAGAAACTTCGCTTTCTTTGAATGTTGTTTCGATTGAATTCCAGAAGGGTTTTGAAGGAAGAGGAACGTAAACAACGGATGCGTGTCCGCTCTCTCTCTCTCCTCTCTCTCTCTACGTATATTTGAAAAACAACGGCTAGTGAAAGAAGGAGGAAAAATTGGTTGTACGATAAAAAAAGGTTCTGTCTTTGGATTAACGGTTTTTTTTTTTTTTTTTTACTTCAATGATTAATGAGTTAATTTTTTTTTATTTAACTCATTAATTATTTTTCTAAACTTAATTAATTACACTATCTGCGGTCAAACAATAAATTAATTACTCACATTTTTTTAATTTTGACTCCACTTTCCTTTTTTGGTTATTTCTTGTATTTGTAGAAATTTCCAGTCTTTGATGCCTTTTATGGAAAGAGGATTTAAACTAAATTTACATATTATGGAAAATTATCACATTTTAAAAAATATAGTATTCCAAATTATTCCCACATTTGACCTTTTTATTTATAATAATTTTTTTTTAAAAGTTTGCCTGATAATTTTTTTCTTTTAGGTCTTCAATTTTTTTAGGGCATAGAGTATTTTAATGACAACAAAATTTTCGATGTGTTTAAATAGTAAAAAAAAAAAAGTGTAATAAGACGAGATTTAAAAAAAAAATGTTATTACAATTTTAAAGATTCAATTTCAAATAATTGATGTTTCTAATGAGTAATTTCTCCATCAATTGAATTAAGGCATTAATTATGCAATTCTTGAGAATACTTGATTAAAATCATTATTTTTGCCTTTTTGGAAAGAGGGAAGTGAATAGTTTTTGCACCTAATTTTTTTTTAATATTATATTATTATTTAAATAGAGAATTGTAATAAGGAAAGGTAATATAGAAGTGTGTTCAATCAAAATTGCAGTGAAATTTTTCTTACCAAAAAGTAATTAGATTAATAATCATTATTGCTTGACAATTGGCATCAACTAAAACTTGCCATTTCATAATTTTAAAAATTACTAGTTTAGAGGAAAGGGATTTAAAAAAAAAAATGGAGTAAAATCAGTTAGAAGAATGAGTGAAGACTTTATTCTCTCTTTCCTTTGCTCTTTAAACCTTTTATTTTAACTAGTGAAAGAACATTGTAGTAAGAAGTCAACTATTCACTCATAATAATTCAAATGTTACCTTGCAATTCAAGTATTCCAATCTAAAGTGAGTTGTTTAAAATCGTATAAATAATTAAAGTATATGTTATGCAGAGTAATGATCCACGACCCATCGACCCATCGTAGATACGCTTAATATGTTTACGAATGACATGAAAATGGTATTAACAAATAAAATAACTTAAACATACATATCATAGCTAGTTTTTAAAAAATAAAAATCACACATGACATTGTCACATGGGCGGTAGGCGTACCTATGATGGGCAGTGGATCGTTTATGTAGGAATGTAACATGTTGGACCGTTTCTATAAAATATCTCGAGTGCATATGTAAACGAGTATGCCGTGTAGTATCAATATGCAGTTATGACAATGTAGGTCATATCTTCCTCTCTTGCGATGGTTTGGAATAAAGTAATCAATTGGATTGGAGTTAGTTGGGCCCTCGTCTACATCGATTCAAGGCCACTTTGAGCAGTTCGTTAATCTATTTGGCGGAGGTAAATCTCGTAAAAGATTCGGTGGATTATAGATTTGTGTCGTCTGGGTTATATGGAAGTGGCGGAACTCTATTTTATCTGATCAAAAGAATTGGAACTTCAAAAGAATAGAAGAAGAGATTAAATGTCGATTTTGAAGTTAGTGTGCGGCGAAATGACTTAAATGTGAGTTTTGTGGACTAGAGGGCCAATTTCTCTTCTTCCCTTCACTCACACTTGTAACCACTTTTCACCTTGGTACAGCTTGTACCAAAAAGTTTTGAGATCAATAAAATTATTCATTGTCCGATCAAAAAATAAACGTCGACTTAACCAAACCTCAAAATACTCGCTCAAAATGACTTGAACTCCTTGCGTACTTATCGAAGAAATTTTAGGTATTTATCGGTTGAAGTTAGAACACTACTAATTCATAATTTTCTACTCCATCTTTTATGGAATAGAACAAAATCAAGAGTAATAAATTATTATTTCTTTGTTAAGTAAAAAGAAAGAAAAAAATGGATAATTTCTAAAAACATAAAGTAAATTTAAAATGAAAATAATATAATAATAATAATAATAATAATAATAATAATAATAATAATAATAATAATAATAATAATAATAATAATAATAATAATAATAATAATACTCCCTCCGTCCTCCATTTAGTGACGGAGGGAGTTTGGGCACGCATTTTTTCGCATTTTATGGTATAATAATAAATTAATGTGTTAAAGTGTTAAAGTGGAATAATTGTGGGTCCATTTGAATTGTTTAATAGTACTCCCTCCGTCCTCCATTTAGTTACGTTAATACTATATTGGGACGTCCTCCATTTACTGACAATTTCCATTTTTGGACGTAGACCCCACAATCACTTTAACACTTTAACACTTTATACATCTACTTTTTATTATTTTAACATTTTAATACTATTAAACAATTCAAATGGACCCACAATTATTCCACTTTAACACTTTAACACATTAATTTATTATTATACCATAAAATGCAAAAAAAACGCGTGCCCAAACTCCCTCCGTCACTAAATGGAGGACGGAGGGAGTATTAAAATATTAAAATAATAAAAAGTAGATGTATAAAGTGTTAAAGTGTTAAAGTGAATGTGGGGTCTACGTCCAAAAATGGAAATTGTCAGTAAATGGAGGACGTCCCAATATAGTATTAACGTCACTAAATGGAGGACGGAGGGAGTAATAATAATAGTGAAATTTCAAATATATTCTTCCCTTCAAAACCGCGAAAAATACAGTTCCCATTCATCCCTCCTCGAATTCCGGAGAATTACACACAGAAATTCACACAATTCTGCAAAAATTCCTCAATCGTTCACAAAATTCTTCGTCGCAAATCGAGTATTTTCTCGGAAAAGAGGAGAATTTCAGAAATTTTTGTTTTGATTTTTTTTTTTTTTCGGTTAAAACCCCGATTTTTGCGCGGAGGGGATGAGGAGGAGCGCGTGAGGGAATGGAGGGAGGGAGTTCGGCGGCGGAGGAGAAGAGCTTGGTGGAAGATCTGATCGCGATTGTCGAGGACGTGAAGAAGATCGGCGAGTTCAGGAAGACTCAGAGGAAGGAGGCCACCAATTTGGTACGGCGGCTGAAGCAGTTTCTGCCGCTGCTCGAAGAGATCAGAGACGTCGAGAACGCCGACATTCCGTTGGCCGGGATCGCCTGCTTGAAGAAGCTGAAGAAGGCGTTCCGATCCGGTAAGAAGCTCTTGGAATTGTGCAACGATGGCAGCAAAATCTACCTGGTTCGTCAATTTCTCCAATTTTGAAATCCCTAATCCCTAATTTCTGTATATGCATATTGAATGTACGCTTAAATCTTCTGTATTTTTTGATTTTCTCGATTTTTCAGGCGGTGGAAAGTGAGTCGATGATGGCGAGATTTCAAAATGTGTATGAGAGAATAAGCGTAGCTCTCGAAGGAATGCCGTACAAGGAGCTTGGGATTTCTCATGAAGATATAGAACAGGTAAGGTGAAATTTTTCCTCAGAATTTTCATCAAAAATTTGGGAATCGAACTCGATCGATTGTGTTTCATGAAAATTTTGCTCAATATATTGGATCAGCTGCATATAAAGAAGAATTGTTTGTTATGTGCTCATATAATCATGGTTGAATGTGCTGTATTGAGAGCATAATTTTCAGTTTGGTGTTAAAAGGGTTAATTTTGATGCAAACGATTGTAGATCGAGCTGCAACGGGCTCAGCTGAGACGAGCAAAAAGGCGGACAGATACTCAAGACATGGAGCTGACGATGGACTTGATGGTAGCTCTGTCGACAAACGACAGAAACGCGGAGTCTGCAAGCATGGAGAGGCTAGCTAGCAAGCTATCCCTATGCACAGCCGAAGAACTCAAACAAGAGACGTTGAGAATTCAGAAACTGTTCAAAGAGAGATGGGGAATAAGTGCTGAATGCCAGCAACAAGTAATGGTTCTTCTTGACAAGTTCAAGAGATTCTTGGGTTTCGAGGAAAACCAAGTAGTTGTGGATGGAGCAGAAGCTAAAAAAATTACGAGCCCCGCACCGGTGTCTATCCCTAACGAATTCTTGTGCCCTATCACACTCGAGATCATGACTGATCCTGTTATTGTTGCAACAGGGCAGGTATATTTCGCCTTTCCGTACACGGTTGTTTTCGTGTGTTTTTCTCTGTCTTTCGTGTTGGTTTTGATTCATTGTTCTGCAGACGTACGAGAGAAGCAGTATACAGCAGTGGCTGGACTCGAATCGTCAGACTTGTCCAAAAACGGGGCAGACGTTAGAGCACTTGTCTCTAGCTCCAAACTTTGCCCTCAAGAACTTGATCCACCAATGGTGTGAGAAGAACAACCACCAAATCTCTAAGGAAGCGCCTAAAAGTGCAGAACCCCCGCCCCAGACGAACTCCCACAAAATCCTATCACTCGTTCGAAGCCTCAAATCAAGCAAGCTAGAAGAGCAAAGAGACGCAGTGGAGCAGATCCGAATGCTATCAAAAGAGTGCTCGGATACTAGATCCTTGATCGCCAATTCTGGTGGAATCCAGCTCCTAGTGCAGCTCCTTTCGTATCCGGATTCAAGAATTCAAGAACATGCGGTCACGGCCCTCTTCAACCTCTCCATCGACGAATCAAACAAGAAACTCATATCTCAAGAGGAAGCCATCCCGGCCATAATAGAGATCTTACAGAACGGAACAATCGGAGCAAAAGAAAACTCCGCAGCAGCGCTCTTCAGCCTCTCGATGCTCGACGAGAACAAGGTCAAGATAGGGTCCTTAAACGGGATCCCTCCATTAGTCGCTCTCCTCAGAATCGGAACGATCCGTGGGAAAAAGGACGCTGTCACCGCACTCTTCAACATCTGCCTCAACTCCGCAAACAGGGCCACGGCCATCGAGGCTGGCATCGTGCCTCCGTTGCTCAGAATACTCGAGGACAAGAAGCTGGACATGATGAACGAGACGCTCTCGATGCTCCTGATCCTTGCAGCGAGCCCCGAGGGGAGACGGGAGCTCGGGCAGCTCCCGTTTATCGAAACCTTGGTCCACTTGATAAGGGACGGAACCCCGAAGAACAAGGAATGCGCCATCGCAGTGCTGCTCGAGCTCGGATCGAACAACAGCAACTTGATTCTTGCTGCGTTGCAGTACGGTGTGTATGAATATGTGGTTGAAGTTTCCAAGAATGGAACGGAGAGAGGGAGGAGGAAGGCCAACACCATGCTTCGCCTCACTAGTACAGCTCAAGAAATCCCATAGAAATTATTTAATACTTTTTTGTATGTGAAGAGGAAGAAGATTGTTCATGTGAATAGATTTGTTGTTATTGTTGTGTACATTATATCTTTGGTGTAATTCTTTTGTGCACCCATATTTGAGATTGTTTATATGGAATTGGGAATTCAATTTGGCCAAGATTTTGATACTTATTTTTGGGATAACTCTCTTGACGCAGATAAGATCCTCTATTGCATTTCGGTGCTGATTTTGGAAATGTTTTTTGATATGTGACAATTATCTGTCAGACGTGTCTCACCAAAATGCTAGAGGATCTCATCTGCAAGCAGTTACCGAAAGAAAATTTGCCGGGATGGCCCACTGACAGAGAGCTCATCGTGGCATAAATGATCATAGATTCAAGTCTCTCTCAACGTGTCGTTCAATATGAGGTCTGCCGAACATGCTATGCCCTTTTAAGTGTGATTTACCTCTCTTTGAGATTTGTATGCTACTTTATGACAATGATAATTTACATAGCATATGCACACCAAAAGTAGCGACTGCGATTTTGCCGAAAGGAGGGATGGATAGAATGAAAACCTAAGAAAGATTGTTATTCAAACTTGGGCATCAAATTTTGTTCTTGCAAGTACAATGTAGGTGGACTTTCAATATTATTAGCCTTCAAATGCATACCAAATTTAATTAATGTGGTTGTCTAATCTCTAATTGAAGCTCCAATAACTTAATCAATATTTATTTGTCACTCTCACTAGTCACTACCACATTTTAAAGAATATTGAGTACAAAAAAAAAAAAGCAAACTTCATCATTTTAAAAATCACCCCACTTAAATCCCATGTCTTATAAATCGAACCAAATGTCGAACTGGCGAGACCCTCAGTTCTCAATTTTTATGATTGACTTGCAATCGAACTGTCCGAAACTGATTTTTTTTTAAAAAAAACTCGCAAACCGAAATCATGACCATGCTGGCTCAGTTCGATTTTTAAAACACTACCGAAATCAAGTCATATTGGAACAAATATAAAGAAAATTATAAAACTCAATATAAAGAAACTTTTATTGAAAGAAAAAATGGAAAAATTGAGAAAATATAAATGCAGGTGAGCGCCCTCTTTTTTGAAAACCTCCTCTCCTCTCGCGCCGTCTACTGCCGATCTGTTTCTTGCCCTCCGAGCCCCCCTCTTCTCCGGTGAGTTTCCCTCCGTTTCCCTACGATTACTACCGCAGTCTTTGCCTCTTTTAGTTTCCACTTCTGCCGCAAAAACTCCAGAATTCAAAATTTCCTTTTTCCTTCCCATTTTTTCTGTATCAACTATTTGTTGTCGGTAATTTATTTTTTAAATTGATAATTCATGTAGGGTTTTGGGAATATTCGTTATCTTTGGGGTAATTGTCGTTTTACCTCAGTTCGAGCAGGTTCAGCTTTTGAATTTGGGTGTTTTGCGCATTGTCCCTTTTTATTTTCTATTTGAATGTTTCGAGCTGAATTTCTGCGTTTCTGCTCTTGAGGGGGTTAGGTTTTTTTCAATGAATTTTAGAATTTTTAGGGTTTTGGTGAAGTTGCTAGTAGTATTTTATCTTACCTTTTAGGTCTTAATTTGATTATTCAGTCAGAGTTGAGCTATAATTTTGGAGTTTTCTTGTTTAGGAAGAGAGAAATGGAGAGTTTTCCAATATTTATGGCCAAGATTGAATTTTGAAGGTTGGGTAATTATTGTATAGTTTGTTTTTTTGGGGGGGAAGAAATCTTTACGATTTTGGTGGAAATGGTTGTAATGATTCTATAGTTCTTTTACCTACTCTGTTACTGGTAGTGATAAGTAGATTTGTTCCGGTTGCATAATTCCCGGAACGGACAACATTGCGTGTTTTGAAGAATCGGTTCATGTGGGGCACTTGAATGATTGAAATATTCACATTTATGTACTAGAAGCCATGTTTTACGAGCAATAGTTACCGTTGCATGTTTGGTATTAAATACATTTTGCTTCAGATTGCTGCTTTGGTTGCGGACTTGCTCCAGCGGGTTAACTTTAATTGAATTCCGTGATGATCAATAATGCCAATGGAATCGCTGGTGGTGGGACGGCGGCTCCTACTCACGATAAGCAACTTCCGACTTCTGTGAAAAAGACTGCTCTAAGAGATTTGCAGAATGAGAATGTGGGATCCATCAATAAGCATCAAGAAAATCTACTTCCGGGAGGAGGGAAATCGTGTGGTGACACGGTTAAGGTTTGTGGAAACAAAAGGCTTACTCCTGAACGCCCCTCGAGTTCTCAAGGTCTCCCATACTCTGCCTACAATGGTACAAACGAGAATGTGATGAATGCGAGGAGGAGATTTGAGCTAGAACTTGGGATGGGAAGACTTCAGAACAGTGTCGAGAAAAAAATCACTACTTTCTCAGAATTAAAGAGAACAATAGCCGCTCAAAAGCCAGTGAAGAATGACAATCTTCATCAAGGTCCGGTTGCTACACCGAGTACCCTTACGCCGATCATGGCCTTCTCAAGTAGTGGCCCTTCGGTGCCTAATTCTTTGGGTAAGCATAGTAATACAACTCCAGTTGCTAAGGCTGCTCAAGATAATGTTGATTCCAAGAATATCAGTGATCTTAAAAGAACGGAAGCTGAACGCTTCATTCGCCTCCAGAAGTTTCTGAAACAGTGTGATGAAGCTAAGCAAAGAGACTACACTCAGAGTGAGTCTTTGTCTTCTTCCACGTGTTTGGTGTACGTTTAATTTATGTCCTAATTATCTGACAGAAGCTGTTTTTGGCGTTCAGCGCTTATGCATTTGTCCCCAACGGAGCTTAGTAAGCATGCTGTGGAGCTGGAGAAAAGAGCAATCCAGCTGACAATCGAGGAAGGTAGACAATTATTTGTGTTTTTCAAACTGTTTATGTTTCTTACATGGAACATTAGCTATAAGTTGGATATACCTGAGTAATTTTTGAACAGTAAAATTATAATGAGTACATAACCTCGGTTTTTTGTTGTGGGCTTCTCTAATTAGTCACTTTGATTTCTCGATTGCTATGGCAAATATCAGTGATGTCCGTAGACGGATAAAATTTGCACGAGTCGAAGGTCTGCTAAATATTTATCAGAATTATCGTTAGTGGTTAATACCGGCTTTAAAATCCCATGACTATCATAGAATTAAGTGAACTACTCTCCTCCTTGTTATGTATAGCACAAATACACCACACATTCTCTCCTCCTTCTCACTCTAAATATCAGCTCTGTATTTGGTTCCCTAGATACTCCATGAAATTAATCGGTTATCATCTTCTTGATTAGTGTCTCTGCACATTCCTCTTTTTGCAGGTAACGAGATGCAGAGGATGAAGGCTCTGAATATATTCATCAAGCCGAACACCTTGACAGGTCAGTTACTGCAAGCGAACAAACGTTAACCCTTAACTTTTCATGTTGGTGAAGGGATTTGTAGGGTTGTGTATTTCATTTTACAATAGCTGAGGAAAACAAAACAAAAAAAAAAGAATCTATCTGCTTCTTTGCCTTATCATGTTAGATTCACTCCTTTTGTTGTTAGTTTCTTGTAAAAACTAAGATGAACAGTTTCCTTTTGTAGTAATCTTCTGCAAAATTCCTAAAATCATTCATGTTTCTTTAGGAAATAAGCATTTATTAGATTGTTTGTAGCTTTTATTTGGATCATTTGAACTTTCCCCACTTTAATGTTTTTGTTTTTGTTTTGTGTTTTTTTGCTAATAATTTATGCAATATTATTAAAATAGAGGAAACTAACACATTTTGAGTAATACTCCTTGCCTAATTTGCATATTTTAAGGTTTGCACTTGACATAAATGGTAAGTGCTTCACTTAGTATTTAGTAAGTAGAGTAGTATACTATATTACTTCCTCTGTCCCGTTCAAAGTGTCACTTTCTTTTCGGGTGTTGAAAAGTCGTAGAGTACATTGTTTGAAGAGTGAATTTTTAGAGAAGAGTGGACACTTTGAATTAGCACAACTAGAATGAGGCAGATGGAGTATACATGTTAGATAGTTACTTTCTCGTCCCTTTTCATTAGTCTTGTATGCTATTTCGGGCGGGCCGTCCTATTTTACTAGTTCTATTTTGAAATTGAAAATATTAATGTGAATCCCTTATTTTTCACTTTTAACACCTGAGTATAAAATTTTGTGTCGAAAAGAAACGAGATTAGTGAAGTGTGACGGGGAGATTATCAAATTATAGGAAGATATTTTATTCTAATTATTCTTAATTGTTCCTTGTTTTAGGATTATAAGGTTAAAGTATTACATGAGTCAAGATCCAAAAAGCATTTGCTATAGATTTTTGATGGGTTGTTATGAATTTTTTTACTTGTAAATTTTATTTCACCCTCCTTTATATGATTATTGACTATGATCCCATACCAACTCAAATAAATAAATAATAAATAAATAAAGTCTAATCCTTTTCATATATTAAAGGACAAATCCCACCTAAAATAATGATTCTCAACATAATTATATGGCAATTCCAAAAAACCCAAAAGGCAAAACACCATAATTATTGCTATTTTTTAAATTAAGAGAAAAATGAGATTTATGAAATCATTTTGTTTTTGTTGCTCTTTTGTTCACAAAAATACTCTTACAAAGACATGATAGAGTTCAATTATTTCTCAATAATACAGAGATTGAATTATTTAATTTTATAATTTATTCACAAAGAAATTGAAATCACATTATGCAATCAATTTTGTGCTAAAAAGAAAATAGAAGGAAAACGAATACTCCTTCCTTCCCTCGCCATTAGTTCCGTTTCTTTTTGGTACGAGATCTTATGCGTTGAGATCGTATGTGTAAGTGTTAAAAAGTAAGAGTTCGCATTGAAATTTAAGGGTTAATTCTTCCATTTTAAAAAAACATGATAAGTTAAAATGTGACGACCCAGAATTAGTATATATGACCAGTGAAGTGAGATAGAAGGAATACTAATATACATAGTACTATGAGAATCGCTCCCCTATCTACTGTGGCACGCCGTACGCTTAACTTGTCCACCGCTGATGTGGCAGTGCTAGGGTTTCATTTTTAAAAGGGGTTAAAGTATATATTTTAATCATTTTATTCTTAAATGGAATGTCACGTCATCTGTAGGCTCGTTAAGAATACCTACGACGGGTAGGAGAGCATTCCTCGCAGTACTATATGTTTTGCATTTTTTGAAGAGTACAATTCTTCCGATATTGAAAAGAATTCTTAAGAAACGTCTCGTAAAAATAAACAAGAACTTTTGAACGAGACGGACGGAATAATAAATTAAAGATGTTTTAAAATAATAATTAGTGATGCATTATTGAAATTTCCTCGTGCTCTCATTAGTCATTACTATACCATTTTCTTATCCTTATCTTTATCAACTTGTCTTGATGAGATTTGCTCCCGATGAGGTGGACCGTTCAGATGTTGCCACGTGTAAATCACCGCCTAGAAATCCAATGATGCAGATAAAATTCCAATTTTTGCAGTTTTATAAATTTTATTTTGGAAGTGTTATTATTTTCGAGGACTGCAGATCTAAAATATACGAATATTCCGATTCAATAGATAAACATATGGGCCAAAATATCTAAGGGCCCACAATAATTCCATCAAAATAATACGATATTCCGTCTCACTTTATTAGTCATGTTATCTCAAACTGTTTTATTTTAGTAGTCACGTTTTCTGAAATGGAAAGAATTAGCATTTTTAAAAGGGAGAAACTCATATTTAGCCACTTTCACTATAAGTGTAACTTATATAGCCACAAGTTTAAAAGTGTGAGTTTTATAGCCACTTTTGCATGAAAATACATAAATACCCTTACTTTTTAATTGGGACCCACCTCTTTTATTATTTTCTTTTATTTTTCTAATTATCAAGAGACACTTTCTCTCTCTCCCCTATTTCTCTCTCTTTCCAACCGTTCAACACGGTTGATTTTTTTTTTTTTTTTTTTTTTTTTTTTTTTAAATTTCAAGAAATGAAATAGTATTTAATTTATTTACCTTTGTAATTTTTAATTAATGTCCTTACCGTGTTCATTAGTTGAACACGGTTGATATTTTGTTTTTTTTAATTCTATTTTCACAAATATTGTAATTATTTTATTAAAAAAATCAATAACTAAATAGTAATGCATTTAATTTATTTTCAACTACCAAATCTCTTTTTATTCTCTTCATTAATTGAAAAGAGTAGATAGCAGTAATAAATGTGTCAAAAATTGTGTTGAATACAACAATAGCAACAACAACATTCATTCATTCGAACATAACAAAAAAATTAGAGAGAGAGAGAGAGAATTTTTTTGCAAAAAAATTCTATTTTTCGTCTATTAATTTCTGGGAAATCGAGGGACTATTTTCGGCCGTGGAATTGGGAATATTCAAGGTTTTCCAACTAATATAAAGTACGATCGTAATTTCATTTCGTTTCGCATATTTTCGATTATTTTTTTGCTCAAAAAAATATAAAATTGAAATTGTTCTTCATGGCACTGTTGAGACCATAGTGACACTGTTGGATCATAGTGGCACGGTTGGGCAAACCATGCCCAAAATTTAATTTTTTTTTTTAAAATACGGTAGAGGCACGGTTGGTTTGAGATTTCAACCGTGTGACACGGTTGAAATCCCAAACCAACCGTGCCTTATGTAATTAATTATTTTTTTTTTAATTTTTTAATGATGACACGGTTAATTTGAGATTTCAACCGTGTCACACGGTTGAAATCTCAAACCAACCGTGCCCTTACCGAAAATCTAACAAAAAAAAATCTTGTGTTTTTTCAGGATGTCGTATCAGAGAATCCTCGTGCATCACAGTGGGCATTGGGAGAGGACCTCGTACGTGGGAGGTGATAGTTTCCTCGTGCACTTCCCCATATTAGCAATTACGCGTGATAAGGTGCTTAGGGAGATCCGTGATCAATTGGGCTCCGAATCGGAGTACATATTGTACTACTTGACGGACCTAACCGATCATGGGAGGATGAAGGTTGTTCTGAAGAACGACACGGATTTGCTTAGGCTTATCGTCGAGCAGAACGATTTGCCAACCGTGTATGTGATCGAGAAGACACAGAACATCAACTTTCGCACTCCTACGACACAACAATCCACGGTTTTTCAGAACTTGAATATTGGAGGTCCTAGTCATCAAGAATCGGAGTCTTCGGATGAGGAGACGGGGGATGAGGAGGCGAGGGATGAGGGGGCGAGAGATGAGGAGGCGAGGGCTGAGGAGGAGAGAAATGAGAGGGCTGAAGAGGCGATTGATGAACAACAGAGGGCCGACTTGTTTGAGTCGTTAACTACCGAGTTTAGAGCATGGATTCAGGAGCCGGGGCGTGTTGATAGGATCATCGGGCACCGAAGCATACATTCAGATAATCAAGACGGAAGATTCGATGATACTCGTGCAAGTCATGAAGCCATAAGAAATTGGTTGATTCCGTACGTCGACTTAGATACGACATTGCCTCTAGGCTTTATCGAGCCCGATTACAGCCCCTCACTTGGACAATTGCGTGTGGATGGCCTCTTCAAGGAGAAAGATGAATTGCAAATAGCCGTGGGCCTATATCACATGGAGAACCGACTGGAGTATACCACCGAACGCTCAAGCACAACACGTTTGAATTTTGTGTGCACCCAGGATGATTGTGCATATTTGCTGCGTGCACGACAGAAGGGCGGGATATGGAAGGTTAGGAAATATGAACCCAACCATACGTGTCAAGTGGTAATAGACGGAAACAAACCGCGACAGATTTGTGCCAAGGTTTTAGGAGCTTTCTTTGCACGTAGACTCGTCGTCGAGGGATCCGTGTTGAAGCCGAATGAGATGATGAACGAGCCACAAACTCAGTACGGCATTCAGATAGGCTACAGCTTTGCACTGCGCGTGAGAAACGTAGCGATCGAGAGCATGTACGGAAGTTACGAAAAGTCGTATCAGAGGCTACCGTCTTACCTCTACCTGCTGAAGGAGAGAAACCCGGGAAGTGTGTACGATATCAACCTCTCTACGACCCGGGAAGTCGTATCACGACCCGTTCAGGGTCCCGACACATCAACCTCTCTACGACCCTGACCATATCTCGGGCCGCCTTCGATCTCCTCTGCTCCGGCTCCGCTTTCTTGTGGGCGTGGCGTTTCGGAGCATCGTACTCCAACACCAGAGGGTTCGGGTTCTCAAGACTGAGGAGATAGGGCTGTCGTTGCTCTTCCTAGGATGGGCGGAGCCTCGCGTGTACCTCGAGCTGTATACACGTATGAAATTCATTAGTTAACAACGTACGCATGAAACGAATAAATAAGTAAATAATTTTAATGCAAAGTCAAGTCATTAATTACCTCGGGGTTGTCGAAGAAACCGGCAAAGCTCGAGTACGTCGAATAGGTCTCCCACCTCCTCAGTCGGGGCATCAACTCAGCTCTCTGTGGAGCTTTGTAGCCACAGGCTTGTCCCAAAGCCAGAATGGCCTCGTACGCCCATAAATTGAGCCCCCAAACCGGCCCGTACAAGTGGTATTTTTTGAGCTTGTTTTCGATCTCCGATGGATCTTTCTTCACAACGTCCAACTGGTGGCAAAGGATTTGCCACGACCACGATCCCCACGGGAAATCCCTCCACTGCTCCTCGTTCTCTACTAGCGCCCAAGCCCAATCATCGATGGGCGCATTGTCACGGCTTTGTAGAATCAACAAGTAGACGAGAAGGTTGGCGGCCTTCAAGTATTGCTCGGGCGTGCCTAGCCGACTTTCCCGGGGATGTTTCAAGAAGTCATCCCTCAATTGGTTCGACTTGATCTTCTTCTTCGAGCGTCCGTACTTCGTGTGGTACAGGCTCGACAACGGTATAATATGGTTTCGACCGTAGGGGTCGAAAGCGGAAGGCCCGAACTTTAATCCGGTCACAATGGCCCACTCTCGAGGGCCGCATATTATTTCACGCCCCCCAATCGAGAACCACCTCTCGTGCTCCGGGATCGACGAGTCTTTCAACTCCCGGGCTAGAAACTCGTGTGTGGCACTGATTGCCACATCTCTCCTGTTGAGCTCCATGATGTAACGGAAGGGGCTCTCCTCTAGAAATCGATCGAGGAGCGGCTGTCCCCCGACTTCTATCAATTGATCGTGGATATCTCGAAGAATGTGGACCCGTGTGTATAGGAGTACTTTGCCGGCATATCCTTGCATTCGAGGTCTCATCCACTCAAACCTAGGCTGAAAATAATACAAACAAAACATATTAGTATAGTTATAACAAAAAAAGATGAAAAACGGATCAAAAAAAAAAATCGGTAAGGACACGGTTGAATTGGAAATTCAACCGTGTCACACGGTTGAATTCCCAATTCAACCGTGCCTGGTCAACAATTGGCCAAAGTCAACGAGTAGGCACGGTTGACTTCGAATTTCAACCGTGTCACACACGGTTGAAATTCAAATTTGACCGTGCCTCTACCGAACAGCGCCCAGTTTTGGTTCGACAATTTTGCTATTTTTCTCAAGATTTTCCATACTAATCCATCATTTACAAACCCTAAACCCTAAAATTTGTCATTTATGGTGTTTAAACTAAACTCTAAACCACAAAATAAACTAATCGAACGAGAAAAATCAAAAAAAATTGAGAAATTTTCCTAAACTCACCGGCGGCGGAGGAGTAGCCCATTCTTGGTCGGAATCGGACCCCGACATATTCTTCTATGGTGGCGGCGGGTGGCGACAGTGGGAGGCCCAAGCGACGGTGGAGGCGACGGAGACGGAGACGGCGACTGGTTTTGGGTTTTTTTTTCTTTTTTCCGTCGAGAGAGAGGAGAGGGAGAGGGTGGTGGTTGGATAATTGAATTGTGTATTAATGGCCCCACAAAATCCAATTTTTTGTTTTTTTCTGAATATTCCTTTCTTTCTTTTATTTAAGTTTGTCAATATGATGACATGGAACACTTTTTGAGGGCAATTATGTATTTTTACCAAAAAGTGGCTATAAAACTTATAGTTTTATAGTTGTGGCTATATAAGTTACACTTTTAGTTAAAGTGGCTATTTTTATACATTGAGACTTTTTAAAATGTGGACCCTTGATTTTTCACATTTAATACATATATATAAAATCTCGTAGATTGCAAGTATATTTTGAAGTACTAATTTAACAAATACCATGAATGCAAGTACATTAACACTTTTACACCTACCCTTATTTTCAGATCATTTATTATATTTCCGTGCGATACCATATTTTATATATAGATGGTCGTCACGTGTCCGTAATATTTTTAAAATTGATTTCAATAGATTCCCTATAAATTGTTGTTGTTATGTAGTGATTTAACTACAAAATCGGATACCATTGCCGATCTGTCGAGATTTCTTGTAGTGAATTTAATAGATGATTCGATTTGTCTCGATAATTGGATAAGTATACAAAGTATCATACGTGTATTTTTTTCCCTCAACGATCAAACCACAAAAGTTGCTTAAAATGTCACGAAAGTAAAAACTTTTTAACTTCATGATTTTTTCCATGCTCACGATATTAGTGGGAATGAATAAAAGATAGAATGGATTGATTTTGATAGCTACGATTGAATTCTCTTTAACTATTGCTTAAGATTCATCTCAACCCTTGGATTACTCTCTTGCATTTTTTAAGTTAGTGGAATTTTGGGACCTGTACAATTCTATCTACCTCATTTTATCGCTGTCGATTAATGAAATATGTACTGCGAACTTTTTAAACTTGTAAGATCTACTATTCTCTCCACCTTCGTTGTATAAATGCATTATCGCCAAATATTTAACCTCAATTATTGATGCCTAGTGACGGTCGAGTCGGGTCGAGCCGAGTCAAAACATGTGTTTGAAAAACTTTAAAGAACAAATAGTGCAAGAAATAACTTATTGATTAGACAATTTGATCCCCATTTGGATATGAATTTTGTTGATAGAGATGCTTAGCCAATACAATGTTTAGTGGACAAAAGAAAATGGTCCGATTTCAAATTAAAAAGATTTAAAATTGTAAAAAAGAAATTAAAGAATAGTTTAGGTATGTCACATTTTGATATTTTGTATTTTTTAATTAGGAAAATAAAATAAAATGTGACTTATTATCAATAAAGATAAAGATAAAAAATAAAAATGTCACTATTGAATTTGATCTAGATTGATCAATTAATTTAAGCCGGAAAATTTGCTATCACCTTATGTATTATTATTATTTTATATACCATATGTATAATTGGAAATAATACAAGTAAATGGTTGTATAATATTTTATGTTACCATAATTAACGTCGTATATTTTATGTGTCGAAAAGTTAACGTTAAGATAAAGATTTCAATCTTATTCGATATCGAATATCACAATACTACTTAATACTAGGGGTGGGAAAAAATACCGAAATACCGAAGATACCGTGCCGAAAAAAATTCGAAAATACCGAAATTTCGATATACCGATTTTTCGGTACGGTATTGATACCGTACCGGTACATTTCGGCACGGTACCGGTATCAAATATCACCATACCGCGGTAATACCGAAAATACCGATACCGCGGTAATACCGGTATATACCGATACCGCGGTATATACCGAACCTCCGGTATTGCCGATACCGCGGTAATACCGGTATATACCGAGTTTTTGCCAACATTTTATATATTTTTATTAATATTATTTTCATATTTCGCATTATCTAAAATTAATATATAACCTTAATAAATTTTAATATCATTAAATAATACTACATGGTAATTATATCAAAGAAAGATGTTATAAATATAATACACTTAATTTTTTAAATTCTTTTATTAATGATTATAAATAACAACAAAGAAATAATTGTATTATACTATTATACTAGTATAAGATATTACTAATAAAAAAGATAATGTATTTAAACCCTATTTCACATTAAAAGAAATAATGAATTAACAAATTAAAAGAATTAAAGAAATGCATGAATTCAAAAAATGTGTTAGAGGAATATTAAAAAACATAGTTTATTTTTTCGGTATTTTTCGGTATTTCGGTATTACCGTAACGGATTCGGTATACCGAAACAACGGCACGGTTTCGGTATTTGTTTCGGCGATACCGATTTTTCGGTAATACCGATGTTCGGTATACCGAAACCTTCGGTACGGCATCGGTATCGAAACTACGATACCGATCGGTATCGGTACGGCATGAAAAATTCGGTATGCCGTACCGACCCAGCCCTACTTAATACGGTGTACATTATAATACATCAGGTAACATTCATTTTTTGACATATTACGATGTTCGAGTGTGAAGTCTGAGTAGAATGTAATCAAGAGCTCGATAGGAGATCAAACTCAGTTAATTCTAATGGGTTTAGGGTTAGGGCACGTTACTATTAATGATATTATAAATAATTGTTTACTCATGTACTCTGCGTCTAAAAGACAATAAGAAATACTGATTTTGACATCACTTCCAGACGTAGTCGATAGAAGAACTGGACGAACAAATCTCATTTAACTTTTATTTCCTTCGTGATCATATGTGCTTGTGTTTTTGGATTTTTTTTTGAATAAGATGGAGGGGGAGAAAAACAAAACTGAAAAATGAAATATTGGGCCACTAACCAAAATTACCAAATCGCCCCTCACCACCGAAGCACGTGATTGACACTCGTCAAGTGGCTTTCGCTCTCGACTATTTAAATATAGTAATAATCTCAATTTATTGAATTTGGACGGTGGAGATCAAACGCAAGAGATTGCATTAGGAGAAGATCCAACGGCTGATAAATTGAGGGGAGAAAATTCAATGAAGAGAAAAATGCATAAGGCGTCAAATGAAGGTGGGCCCACTTTTTGTAGTTGAAATTTCTTTTTCCCTTATCAATTAGTGACCTCAATTTTCTTCTTACTTAAAAAAAAAAAAATTAAAAAAATTAAAAAAAAATTAAAAAAAATAAAAAATTGATGTTACAAGACATTGATATATCACCAAAAATTAGGAAATTGAATATGGAGTCATTCATGCTTCATCCAAACAAATATCTAAGCCGCCATATATATTACAATCCTTCGTCTCGTCCGATAACGTCTTTTTAATCGTACGTCTAATTAATTAGTAACTTTAGCAAATGCAAAAATACATGCATGATACCATAAATATAGTATCCTTTGTAATCTGTTATAAATTTATATTATACCTGTCTCGTTTTTCTATGTGGGAATTTAATCATAAGACCATAAACCAAAATAGAAAAAAGGAAAAATAAAATAAAATAAAATATTTCAATACGTGACCTAACATAATTCGAGACACAAGATTTTAAATACTAATATCTTTGATTTCAAATAATCATAACTAGTTTATTTATTTTCGGAATTTTAAGGTTCTATATTAAATTAAAAATCTCGATATAAACTTTAATTTAAGAATCATCATCGATATAACGTTACAAATTTATAAAGATCTAGCTTTAAGGGAAAAATAAATTCTTTAGTGTTATACAATAGAAAGGAGGGAGTAAGAACGTAAGATGATTAAAAAAAAGGCCACCGAAAAACAAAGCATGTGCTTATACAAGTATGTTAAAAATTAGTGGGTTTCAATTGATCGATAATATTGTATAGTCTCTCTCGACAAAAAAGAGTGTGGCCCTTCAAAGATAAGTGCATGTCACATTATTTAATATTAGTATGCGGTGGCCACACGAACTTATCGTTAATAATTTAATACGACAATTAATCTCGTTGTCTCGTTCAAGACGACCATTGTTTTGAATATATATGTATATAGTATAATAGAAAGGCATCGTCTTAAACGGAACATCGAAATACTACTATTATAGGGTTAACCAGGTGACTTAGCGCACCTGGCCACAGGGCTCCTCCCTTGAAGGAGTGACCCGAGTTCGATCCCTTGTGAGAGCGAATTGTGGGAGATATAAGGTGATTTGGTGATTTTCTTGGAGTGTTTGAGAGCTTGGCGTACTAACATCTAATCTAACAGCTAACATTTGCCCGATAAAAAAAAAAAAAAAAAAAAAAAAAAAAAAATCATGGAAAATATGCTTCTCTATTTACTATGCATATATTTAATATTTGTGTTAATTATAAATGTTTACCTTAAAAGTAAACCCTGTCGGAAAAATTAAACCATACTAAAACAATAATAAACCCTAAATAGAAATTTTATTGATAGGTAGAAAAAATACTAAACCCTAAATAGAAATATTAATTATGCCTACGATGGATGAACAAAGCGTTGCAATTAATTTGTGTCTTGATTAACAGATTAACAACAACACCCCCTTCTCGATTCAAATATTCTAAAATAATATGTACTCTCGATATATTTTTAAACTATGTACTCCGCTACAAATTATTCACTTCTATTATCGATAATTCTGATTTACTAACAATAGCATTACATCCGCTACTATTTTATTAAAATCTACACGAGTATACGTAATCGTTCGAAACGGAAGGAGAATGTTGGTGCTCAAATAATTGAGTAGAACAGCTAGCAGAAGCCCACTTGTTCGTGAGAAATTGTAAACGGGTCGAGGATGTGATTATGTGAGTGGTGGATATGGTGCGACAACTATTTTGCCTTTTTTTTTTTTTTTTCTTTTTTCTGCATACGAACACAAACATATACCGAATTCTTATAACTCCCGATAAAATTATACGTGCAATATAAAATAATAAACAAATGATATTTACAGTTAATTATAATGGATTGTACATTACAATGCATCAATCGTCATAATCATGTAATACCGGTTAATCAGCACCGTAAATTAGACTACGATCAATGATATGATTCAGATCACTTTCTTTTGCATGTAATCGTACGTCAGGTCAATTGTTACTGTTTTGGTACAAAAATATCTAGTATGAAATAATAGTGATATATGTGGATAAGATTAATAATTAATTAATTAATTGCTAAATTATGAAGAAATGACACACTCAATTATGAGTATTCCACTCTCCCTTCCCTACCTCCTTTTTATACCTCACCCTCACAACCAAATTTGATCATCCCCTCCACCCTCTCTCTCTCTCTCCCCACTCTCTCTCTCTCTCTAGCCATGGATCCTTACAAGGTATAATGCTCTTCTCCTTCCATCAATGCTTCAATACTTCATCATCTTCATGTACATATTTTCTTGAATTTTTTTAAATTTTATTCTCATGAATTTTGTAACGATGACGAAAATTTGCAGCATCGGCCTTCGAGTGCGTTCAACACCCCCTTCACTACTACGAATTCCGGGGCTCCGGTTTGGAACGATAACAACGCTTTAACTGTAGGAAGCCGAGGTATTTTATCGTATACGAGCTATTTTTAAATTCCTGGCCCCGTCCCTGACTATTTGTAGTATGTCTTTACGGTTGATTGTGGGAATGATTAGTTAATTAATTATGCTTAAATTTAGGAGGCATATGCACGTGAATCTTATGCTAAGATCACTTTCGATCAAAATTTATTATTATTTAAAAATATGTATATATGAATAAATTAATTAATTTCGTCGTGTTCGGAACATTGATCTTGCATTTAATTATGCCTCTTCGTCTATCAATATCAAAAACCAAGCCAAAAATACAAATCTCCCACTACATATCCAAACTTAGATTGCGATGTACGTCACGTTTCAATAATTAATACTTTTGATTGTTTATTTATTTTTTGGACATTTTTCAAGCTATATTACTTAAAGCCTTTTCAAGATGTTACAATAAATTGAAAGGGCATGAGCTGAATAATTAAAAGGATACGCTTTAAACGAGACGGATCGAACAAGTGAATTTAGACATATATAAATATTGTATCTCCGTCAAGTTCTTCAGAACGTAGCCTTAAATAAAGGAGGGCACCAAAAAAGATAAGGCTTAGCTCAACAGGTTAAAATTAAAAGAGGTCTAGTAAAAATAATCTCTTCATTTTTACTTCCTTTTCGATTTACGTTTTTTTCTCGCCTTTTTCTAATTTTTCTATTTGCATATTTGTATGAAATTGTCGTAAAGTAATTATTCTTTTTAAGCGATATGTTAAAGGTAAAAAAGTTTAGAGGCTCAGTTTGCCTCGATAATAATTAATTTATTTGTCGGTGGAGATGATAAAAATGCTAAAATATTTTATTTTAATTTTTTTTTATAGGGCCAATCCTTCTAGAAGACTACCACTTGGTGGAGAAAGTTGCCAACTTCGCACGTGAGAGAATCCCGGAGCGTGTGGTTCACGCGAGAGGCGCTAGCGCCAAGGGCTTCTTCGAGGTGACCCATGACATCTCTCACCTCACCTGCGCCGACTTCCTCCGCGCCCCCGGCGTTCAGACGCCGTTGATCATCCGTTTCTCGACCGTCATCCACGAACGGGGCAGCCCCGAAACCCTCCGGGACCCTCGGGGCTTCGCCATCAAGTTCTACACCAGAGAGGTATACTGATAGCGTTATGGTTATATATGGATAGTTGACTGTCTTTTTGTGAGACTGTGTCGTGTTTAAACTGGTCATGTGTAATTTGACTAGGGTAACTTCGACATGGTGGGGAACAACATCCCGGTGTTCTTCATCAGGGACGGGATGAAGTTCCCCGACCTCATCCACGCGATGAAGCCGAACCCTAAGTCCCACATCCAGGAGACGTGGAGGTACCTCGACTTCTTCTCCCACATTCCGGAGAGCCTCAACACCTTCACCTTCTTCTTCGACGACTACGGCATCCCTCAGGACTACCGGCACATGGAGGGTTTCGGCGTGCACACCTTCACCCTGATCAACAAGGCAGGCAAGGTGACCTATGTCAAGTTCCACTGGAAGCCGACATGCGGCGTCAAGTGCCTCTCGGACGAGGAGGCGAAGAAGATCGGAGGCGAGAACCACAGCCACGCCACGAAGGACCTCTATGACTCCATCAAGGCCGGCAACTTCCCCGAGTGGAAGCTCTTCATCCAGACCATGGACCCGGCTGACGAGGACAAGTTTGACTTTGACCCCCTCGACGTCACGCTGACGTGGCCGGAGGACATCCTCCCCCTGCAGCCTGTGGGGAGGATGGTCCTCAACAAGAACATCGACAACTTCTTCGCGGAGAACGAGCAGCTCGCCTTCAACCCCTCTGTCATCGTGCCCGGGATCTACTTCTCCAATGACAAGATGCTCCAGTGCCGGACTTTCGCCTATGGGGACACCCAGAGGCATCGCCTCGGCCCCAACTACTTGATGCTGCCGGCCAATGCCCCCAAGTGCCCCCATCATAATAACCATCATGATGGCTTCATGAACTTCATGCATAGGGATGAAGAGGTATGCATGCATGCATGCACTATTTTTTAACGACTAAAGATCAATGGTTCAGATCAGTTCGATTTATACTGACTCATGTGATGTACTACTTTTAGGTGAATTACTTCCCATCGAAGTACGACCCTTGTCGCCACGCTGAAAGGCATCCACTTCCTTCCGATGTGCTAACCGGGAGACGTGAGAAGGTATATATTTTGATTTATGTGAATATAGTTTAGCTTCTTGAATCTTGATTAGTTTATGTGTTTTGGATTAATGTATAAATTTTGATGTTTTTGATGATAGACTTGCATCCCTAAGGAGAATAACTTCAAGGAACCTGGTGTGAGGTACCGTTCGTGGGCACCAGACAGGTATATATATGATCCAGTATTTGAACGATCAGACGATTAATTTAGCTATCACTTGTCCGGTTCATAATCGGTTTCTCAAATCGTTCCTTGTTCAGGCAAGAAAGGTACATCAAGCGATGGGTCGATGCTTTGTCCGATCCCCGTATAACCCACGAGATCCGTGCCATCTGGATCTCGTACTGGACTCAGGTACGTACGATGTGATTTATTTCTATACGAACCGTTCCCTACGTTTTGAGCTCGTCTAATTGGTTTTCTTGGTTAATTAGGTGGACCAATCTCTTGGTCAGAAGCTGGCATCTCGTCTCAACGTGAGGCCAACCATGTGAAGAAGAAGAAGAGGCAATCAATCAATTACTACAGATTAAAGCATGTTTTTGAGGAATAAGTGCAGTGGAAACATTAGATTTTGGTGTTTTCAAGAGTACAATTTCTGTAATGATTTACAACATGTGTGTTTGTAATGTTTGTTGTATATTTTTCATATGTATTGTGACAAAACTTGTGTTGTTGTAATTCGGTTAATATATATATATATGCCTTTTGTATTTATATATGTATCTTTCGCTCGTCGTTTAATCACCTTTACGATTTTCTTTTTTTTTTCTTTTTCAGTTGAGCATTCGAACCTGAGATCTTTTGATCACAAGCATTAACCCCAACAGATTACGAATGGTCAACAAACGCACAAAGCTTGTTATAGTTAACAATTGAACGTATCATAGTTTATTCCATAGACGAAGGGAAAAAAAAAATATCATAATATAATCGATTAATCGTTGTCGTTCCGTTGTTGTTCCGTCGGCAAAAAAGTTCCGTATTCCACTCGGCCGGGAAACCATAAGTCGTGATTCGAATGCTAAACTGTGACAAATCTATTTCTAATGCTATTTTCATCGTAATTAATTTGTATAGTTGGGATCAAAATCAAATGTACAATATTTCAAGTGATTAAACTATTCAAATAATGAAAATACAACGTAGGTTTACACATAAGTTTCCTATAGTGGGCCTCCATAATGGGCCTAATGCCACTTAAAAAGCAGGCCCATCTTCAAAGCCCGGCCCAGTTTCAAAGTCCATCAGTAACTCCGGGCCTCCTTTCCATTATATTGCCTATGGGCCGCGGCGCCACCTCGACCTCCGACGCCTCCGTGGTAGGTGCGGTGGCGCTGCGGCCCTTGTTTCGGTTCGGCTTTTTGTTTCTTGGGTTTCATTTGGACCCGGCTTACTTCTTCCAAACTTTCCAAAACGGCCTCCATATCGGGTCGGGATTTCGGGTCGGGCTCGAGACATTTTATTATAAGCTCCGCAGTTGCACATGCAGCCTTTAGTGGGTACTCTCCTTGCAAACGGGGATCCATTAGTTTCTTGAGCTTCTTTTTGTCGGGTAGCGAGGGCCGGGCCCACTCGACCAGATTATTCTGGGCTCTGGGCCGGTTCGGGTCGAGCACCCGAAGACCCGTTATTATTTCTAGTAATACCACTCCAAAACCATACACGTCGCTCTTTACATACAAGTGACCTGCAAATAAATAACAAACATATACAAATTCAATCATCATTATATATAAAATGTAACAATTGTTTTTGAGACTATACTTTTTAATCGAACTGAACAACTACCTGTAGCCATGTACTCAGGCGCCGCATACCCGTAAGTGCCAACGACCTTAGTCGTTACATGTGAATTGCCATCGACCGGCCCTAATTTAGCTAGCCCGAAATCGGATAGCTTCGCATTGAAGTCCTGAAATTTCGGAATACAATTTTAGGAAAAATTAAAAAAAATCTAGATGCATAGATATAGTAATAAAACTCAAAATCAATGAGGCACAAAATGTCTACTATTAACTACTCCATCCGTTTTAGCCTATTCAGAACACGTATAATTTCTAAAGAAACGAAGGACGAAAGTAATTACCCCGTCGAGTAAGATGTTGGATGCCTTGAAATCTCGATAGATAACTGTTTTTTGAGTAGTGTGCAAAAGTGCAAGCCCTCGAGCAGCTCCGATTGCAATTTTAATCCTAACATCCCATGGAATTTGCTCTCCTCCCTCTGCAAAATTAATTAATTATATCCAATTAATACATATAAATAAACTAATTAATCACATAAAATTATATGAAAAAATCAAATTAAATAAAAAAAAAAAATTACTTCTAAAAAGGTGACTCTCTAAGCTTCCTCTCTGCATGTATTCATACACAAGGAGAAATTGCCTTTCCTCCCAACAATACCCCAATAATTTCACTAGATTTGGATGGCTGAATTTCCCCAAGAATTTCACCTCTGCCTGCACCATTTAATTTCGAAATAATTAAAAAAAATCTCGTCCGATTCGACCTCGATCTTTCTATTATTTGACATTCAGAGATATTACAGAAAGAGATCGAATTCGTTGGGAAACGAGGAGTATTAGTATGATAGTGTTATATTTTGGGTCAAGTCAAGAACATGCATTAATGAAGAAGGAAGCAAATTTTCAAACGAAATTGAAAGTCAATTCATCTTTTAATCAAATTTTTTGCCCAACTCAATCCAGCTAATTTAGAGACTTGTATTCAATCAAACACGTCACAAGTTCCATTCTTGACTTTTTTCATAATAAAATATCGGAACTCTCGACTCTGTGGAACGATGTGCGTTTCTTGAATATAACGTAAAATATAGAAACGCACGTCGTTCGTCGGTCACATTAGTATAATTTTATATGAGCGCATGTTAAAACGTGCACGAAGAACCACATGCAATACTAAAAAAAATCTTCTTTTTTTACTTTTTTACTATTGATCATTCGTAGTTTTCTGCACATGATTATGAATAATTAATTTGAATTAGTGAAATTAATCAACGATGAATGAATAATTACGAACCTGCCATTCTTTGAGGCCTTGTTCGCTGTCGGGGTTCGATTTCTTAACGGCGACGGGCATTCCGACGCCGACTCTCGACGGCGTCAGCGTCTTCCGGTCGATGTAGCCCTTGAAAACCCTACCGAAGCCGCCTTCTCCGAGCACCGTATCCGGCCGGAAATTCCGGGTGGCGCTTCTTAGCTCGGCGTAGGTGAACATTTTCAGATTCGGAGTCTTGATCTCGCCGCTCGGCGGGATCGCCTCCGCCGCCGGCGGCGGAGGGCCGCTCCTCTCGTCGATGCCGTTGTGGAGTGCAACTGAGTAGAGAGAGAAACTGTATTAGACATAGTTATAGATATGTTCACATATACAGACGTAGGGAAGGGTTTGTGTACAAATATATACCTGGGCTTGGAGGTCTGGTGTTGTTGCTGGCAACAGGTTTAGGCCAGCAGTTTCCCATTCTCTCTCTCTCTCTCTAGGAATAGGGTTTGAGGGAGAGAGGGAAGGAGATGAATTTGATGGAGGAGTGTGAGGGTTTCTGGGAAGGAGGGAAGAATGAAGGAGGAAAATAAGGTTGATGTACTAAATAATCAAACTATATATAATGAGTTGTTCTCTTCCAATTGGTAAATATATAAATATATAAATCAATTAATTTATTAATGGACACTATGAATATATTTTCAGACAATATAATAAGCTGAGGAAAATAAACTTTTTGTTATGTGTGGACTTTTTCAAATCTCTCTCTCTCTCTCTGATCATTTGGTTTAATAATGTCACGCGACAAATGATTATACTTAAGTCGGAATTAGGTTTTGATTATATATGTTAACTAACTGATCAGCTTTATTTAGTTTTTCGTAATAGTTTTATTCGTAAATACTATCTCCGTCTCACTTTATTAGTTCTGTTTAACCACGTTTCAATGTAAACCCATCACCATCATTTTCGTTTTTAATATATGCACAAAATTTCATACCGAACAAAGACAAGATTAGTACGTAGAGTGGGACGAGAGAAGTATACATGATTTTTTTTTTAATGATAATAATTATAAAAATGCTAAATTCGATTTAAACACTCAAGTTAGAGAGGAAAAGTTATATATAGTGTACTAGAATTTTGCTAATAAAAGGTTATACACATAATTCCACGTGGATTTCATAGCGTAACGCAAGGTTCGAATCTTTCTACTACAAAGTAAATAGCGATGAAGTCCCGTTGTATTACTTCTTCCGTCTACAAAATCTGTGTGAAATTTTATCGTATACATAGTAGACATCATAAAAAGAAACTTTCACGTTATATTGCAGGTAACACCCCGTTCGTCTAATCTTACTTCAATCGTCTCTTAAATGTATAAGTATTAAACAATATAAATGTATCGAGTAAAATGAGACGTGTAGAGTAGGATATAAATGAGAACCCAAGTATTTTTGAACATTAATTAGTTCTTTGAATATGGAGCCATATTATTTGCAAGTAATAAAAAATTAATCCAATATAGGGGAGAGTGTATATATAATAATAAAGGTGTGAACATATATACTATTGAGTAGATGAAACCGAAGCACATGTTTGATGCTAATGTCAACGATTTTAGGGCTCGACCCCACTTGATGTGTTACACTACACTACACAACATATTTATCAATCAATTAGTGTGGGTATTCTTTTTTTTTTTCAAATTGTTGTCTATAATAATATACTCCTTTTACGTTTATCGAAACCCATGTTTTAAGAATCGAACGAGAGGTCGAATTGATATAACCTTTGGTTCCCAATTTTCCGGGACGTTAAATCGGTTGGGATCGGCCAATATTGTACGTGACTGCTTAATCGAATCAATCAAGCATGATTTCTGGTTCAATTGATCGGTCTAATTAAAATTTTGAAATCTGGCGAAAGGATTTGAAAAGAGTTTTAGGTCATGTGAGTTTTTTTTTTTTTTTTTTTTTTTTTTTTTAAAAATAGGATGTGATTAAGGTTTAAAATGAAGAACATTAAGTATAATTTGTCGGGAATAAGTGATATTTTAGTAAATATTTGTGGATAATCATGATAAAGGAAAACATACCATGCATCGTATTGTGTATACTAAAAAAATAAACAATTTTAATTTTGACAGACAGACATACGAAAAATGGGAATAACTACAATTGATATGGGCGGAAGGACTAATAATAGTATACCTACCCAAATATCACTTTGGTCTTCTATTTTTAACTGATAGTGTACTTCTTTTAAACGATATCCTCTTTAAAGTATTAATTGAAAATTCAAATATCGTGTCACGAAAAATTGAACTCGGAAAAAGATGTTGTTACTTGTGAATGTGGTTTGTATATTTCTACTATTTGATGATTTCTAATGATGTTATTAATTAGAAAGGCAAAAAGTGTTATCAAAAATATTCAATTAGATGCATGAAGTTAGTTAATGAATTAATTAGTGTTATTGCCTTTCCAATCATTTGACTTTAATCTAATTAGTTGCTTAATTATTGAGTTAGAATTAATTTGGTAATTTATTTGACTGCTTCATCCTTTTATTTTATTAATTAATTGTAGTTTCATAATTTGACTATTTCTACCTTCTAGTATACAAATCAGTATCTAATTAAGAGCTTGATGCATCAAATTCATTTAACTTAATAAAATAAATTATTATAGTAGTTTTTTTAGTGGAAAAAATAATTATAGTTTTAATTGGAGTGCATGTACCCAAAAGAATCGTGACAAAATTATTATTTTAGGATGAGGTAACATTTTAGGGTAAATCCAATTATATGAGATATTTCCTCCGTCTATCATAAATGTTGTAATAAAATTAGGAGTATCATTTTATTTGATGTAGTGTATTGTAGAATAAAATACGTCGAATGTAACCGAGTCACTCTGTTTTGTTCCATTTAAGCCATATACAGTGAGAAAAAGGAATATTTTCCCATACATTAAAATGCATATCGAAATATTAAAATTTGTATAGCAAAAAAGGATGATAAAACGTACAAAAGGGGACAAAAATTAATTGGAATGTTGGAAAATAAATAAATAAATAAATAAATAAATAACGAAAAGGAGAGCGACGTGAGCGTTGTGTATGGAGTGACGAAACAAGCTCCGTCAGCAAAAGATTCTCGACTGTGCACATCCGTACAGTTGGATGCAATTAGTTTATAAATTCGGATTAGTTAAATTAGTATATGGACCGTGTCAATGTAGAGAGCGACTCTAGCTTCACTCGGTTGAGAAGACTAAAAGCGCTATTTGTTGTTGACGCGCTCTTTTCGACCGGGTCTTTGCCCCCTCGCACACAATCATTATAATATTTTCTCGTTTTGTTTCACCCGATTACGTTCCACAGAACAAAGGTTCATTTTTCAAAATTTAAGGTTCGTTTGGCCTATATCCATTGATTTAGGCGGGCTTAATTGAAGGTCAGAAGGAATTTTGGGTTTCCCGATCAGACTTGAAATGATGGGGTTGGATCGTACTATCAGCCCGATCACATTTACACTAGAGAAAGTCGTTTCCTTTGCAAATGGACTAAGTTTCAACTGTTTTCGGCCCGATCTAACCTGACCCAATTCTTGAATTCATCGAAGTACGTGGTGAAAGTATATATCAAAAGTGAACAAATCCGATGATGTACATGAGAGATAATTGAATTGTACTAATATATCTTCCAAAAAAAATTATTGAAGTATGAAGATTGATCAAATGACTACCGTGCAAATACTTAATATGATCACGTTAAAATAAGTTAAATATATACCCTATATATCAAAAAAATGTAAACCAGTTGCCCTGATCAAAAAGTTGCAAACGCAACCTGTCACATCTCAGCGATTAACATATTTAAAATGTTTACGGTGGACATGAGAGCATTTACTATCGAAGCATTACTATCTTTTGATAAAATGGCAATAGTTTATTAGTAAATTTTAACTACACAAAAAAGTTAGTTACATGATTTTGATTTCATGCGAACCAATTAAATCAAGTATTAAATTCTGTGAATATTACTCCCTCCGTCCCCTAATAAGTGTCCCGAACCGTCAAAACGCAATAACCAAGAAAGTGTATAATTTTACTATATTAACCCCTAATCATTACATAGAAAATTGAAAAAGTAAAAAAAATGTAACGATAACAGGGGTAAAATTTGTAGTTTAGCCAAATTTTTACATTGAAATATGTGATAGGACACTTATTAGGGGACAAAAATTTTAGTCACTTGGGACACTTATTAGGGGACGGAGGGATTATATATGAAAAGGTAGTTAACATTTAAAATTTTATAATAATTAAAAAAATGTTTATGATTAGGCCGTAATTAATAAAGTCAAAACGAATATTAATTGAAGCAATGAAAATATCCAAAGCTATGGAAGTTTCTCAAGAAATTTCTCTACGTGTAGCCGAAGTTTTTACTTATTTATTTTTTATTTAATGCAGAATTATAGGAAGGTGCAATGAATATAATGGTCTGTGCAAAATAAACACACGTGGAGTAATTAATAATTCAATAATAAAAAAAATAGTGATCGCCGATTTCTTGATTTGCATTTTTCCACCCCAAAGAAAAAAAACTATATTATAATATCACAAAATTTTCCACTCTACGTGGAATGTACTTTTATTAATCAATTAATTATCACCTAATCATAATTTATAGCATGTTCGACCATGTACAATGGACATACTTAATATATCTTGTCTGATCACGTATGATATAACGATGACGTAATAACACATGTTACATCGGTCGTAGATACGTTAAATATACATAGGTAATCGATCTCGTCAAATGCAAGGAAATGGAGTAATCATAGGGCAAATTTTAAAATTATTTGTTATATATTACCTTAGGACGTAATTATCATAACATGCACGTTATACATGCAATTTGATAAATTATTTGTGCATATATATACAAAATAAGCATATATTTAATACTACCAAACCCTAAAATCTGTGTGAACGATCTAATTTAAGTCATCCCCCTCCATGTGCTACTCTAATTATGATATGTATTACTTCCTCTGTCCCGCGATTGTTGCCCCGTATTCCTTTTTGGGACGTCCCAGGATTCTTGCCCCATTTCCTTTTTGGGAAATAATTAGTGTGTTAATTGTGCAATTAGTAATTCCCTTATTACAATTAACAATAATAATTTATTTTACTTAAAAAAAAAAAAAAATCTGATTTATTTCCACCAACAATTTATTCCACCCATTCACATTTATTCCACCAACCATTTTTTTTGGGGAAAATGTGAGTAATTAATCGAATTTTTCTCACTTCTCCTCCACTCTCACTTGTGTTCATCTCCTAAAAACCCTAATTTCCTCCCCTCCCCCTCTCACTCTCTGCGATCTGCCATAGATCCTTCCATGGAACGTACTCCCTCGCCTCCGCCGGGGTGGAGAACGACCCGCAACCGTAACCCCCCCGCCGATAGTTCACGGCGAGGCCGCCGCCGTGGTTCTAATCGGCGCAAATCCAACGCCTTCTTCCCTCTATTCCCTACTGACTACAGCCCAAGCCCCCCACCCCCTCCATCTCGTATCAAGCTCCCCATCTCACCCGGCCGGTACGGCGAACTCCGATCGCCACTGCCGCCTGGCTGGAAAAACTCTTGGACGCCGCCACAGCCCCTATCTGGGGACGGCTTCGTTCGGAGGGAAATACTCTTGGATGCAACCCATCAATGGGCGGCGGAGAGGCCGGCGCGGCCGTTGGATCTTGATGACGGCCCAAGTGCAAATCTGAATCCACCAGCCCCTAATCTTCAGCCGCCGCCGCCGCCGCCGCCGCCGCATACCGCCGTTGATGAGGAAGGCTCCGTGGCCAGCGATCCCATGGCCAATTGTCCAGTATACTACTACCGTGATGGCCATCCTGTGTATTTTCCCTTCCATCCTACAACTGAGGAATGGGCCGCATGTGATGCTGCTGCCGAACGGGCTTGTGATGATGTTGCTAATGGGTGAGATCTTTCCTCTATGAGATATGTGTATCAAATTGTTGATGAATTGTTGATGGGTTCTTGTCTCTGATGATTTGGTGATGAATGCAGGTGATGAATTGCTGTTCTGATGCATTTGGTGTTCTGCTCTCTGTTGTTGCCCTTATTTTACGCGATGAATTAATGTTGTGTGTCTTTGGAAATACTCTTATGTTTGATGAATTGTTGGTGGCTCTGTATATTTGGGTTTGTTCGTATTTGTGTTCTGGGCAAAACTCTGTTAGGCTTTATTTACTTGATGATGGCAGGTGTTGAATTGGTGACTTGATGAATTGATGAATTGGTGTTCTGAATTGTTTAGGGTTTGGTGTTCTGTCCTCTTGATGAATTGGTGTTCTGATGAATTGATGAATTGATGAATTGGTGTTATAAATTGCTGATGAATGCTTGAATTGATCTTGATCTTGGGAAATACTCTCTGTTGGATGAATTTAGATACTTTTACTAGGCAAAAGTTAAGTACATTACTGCCATTTCATATATACATCAGAGATATACAAAAGGTTGCATTTTCTATGTCAAAAGATGGTTAGTACACATCTTTTGAAAACCAAAATGCATACAAAACAACATATGTTCATACTATTGCATATGCATCTACCAAAAAACCAAAAAACCTTGACCTTTGACTGTTGTGTCTCATCTGCATGCTCCCCTCATTCAATATGTTGCATCCCAAATGTTGAGAAGGCTGCTTCTAGGCCTGTTAGTTGTTCTAAACCTAATCTGACACACAATTGCTCTATTCCTCTAATTTGTCCATGCTCAACAAGATAATCTATGCTTGCCCTTGCCAATTCCATGGGAATTGTGAGACTAACTGGTAATATACCTTCTCTAAGCAATCTGTCCTTTCCCATGTGGGGTAATTTGTACTTGTTGTGACCTTGCACCTTCATGATCTCTGTTAGGCAGCCTTGTAATGTGAGGAATACCTTGTTTAATGTCATTGGAGGTAGCTCATGAAATGCTTCTTTCACTGCATTCACCAAATCATCTACTGTCCTGCATACTCTTCTGTGTTGTAGAGATTGAATTGCACTGAAAAAGCCTAAATCATTGATGTTAGTGTCTGGGCTGTTTGGTGGTTGTTGAACAAGCCTAATGTTGAATCCTTGCTGTGTAGCTGCTTCTCTAAACTCTGGATCTGAATCTGTTATGTGTGGCTTTGCATTATCTTGCTGGATAATGATATTCTTTGTTAATTCTGCTGGCCATTTGCTTCTTATGGCTGGGATTACCTGGTGGTGGTATGTTTTTGGACAGGAACTTGCATTAGGGAGAAATATTTGAAGTGTTGTGGCATAAAAACATGTTTATAATGCTCTTACTCACTACCTGTTGAAGTAAGCAGGTCTTGATGACATCTCTTGTAACTGATTCAACTGCTATTGTGTACCATGTGCCCCTGTCTCTATGTTTGCTCTTTCTCAATGCTTGTTTTTGACAAGTGAAAGGGAAACAACCTATCTTACCATCAAATAGCACACTTCCATCATCTCTTAACAGAGGCCTGCTTACAGCACACATGAACATCAGCTTTCCTATGAACCTTTTTGATTTACATGCTCTGTAAGGCTCTTCTTCATCTGGTGCAAGGTAATACCTGTAATTTTGTACTGCTGGTAAGTTAATATGTTGTTGTGACCAATGATGCAATGAAGAACATTAGCTGAGGTCCTTAGAAATGGAAATTCAAACTGGAAAAACATTACCTGTTTTTCCCTTTGGTTATGAAGAACCATTTCTCATCTATATGCACTACATTGTGCATAGTTGAATACCTCAGTGAGTTCATGACCCTGTCTAGCTCAAGGGCTTCTAAACTGAACCTAATCCTCAAGAATTTGTTGTCTTGTGTGAGTGAGGGCTTGATAAAACTTGCAAATACTCTAAACAAACCTGCCTGCCCCCATCTGTGCAGTGTTGATTTACTCACTCCCATCTTCTTTACCATGGATCTGTAACAGCCTCTCTCACATACATCTAATCCCTTTAACACTGTGTAATCAGGCTGCATTATTTTCTTTCTCTTTCTGCCTAATTTTTTGGAGACTAGGCACACTGCTAACCCCTTATCTTGTTGATCTTTTGCAGATTTCCAAAGCCTGCTTACTGTCCATCTTGTGATACCAAACTTGGTTGCTGCTTCGTTGATTTTCCCTCTCTTAAGCTTTCCATTTGAAGATTCCCGCATGAGAAACTGCACGCAGAGATTCCTCTCTTCGTTCGTGAGATCCTGGCGCCTTCCCACCATGAAGAATACACAGAAGCTGCCCTGTATCTGCTGCAATATTTGGCCTCTGCTCAGACCTTCATCTCCCTCTCAGTCTCTGTTTTTTGCTCTCTGTTTTTTGAGTGTGGCTGCTGGAAAATGGAGTAGGAAGAAGAGAGAGTGTAGATATATAGAGTTGATGAGGGAGTACTTTTGCAGATTTGAAAGTGGCGCCCAACACTTGTTTTGTAAATTTCCCTCTTAAAAATGTTCATGATGGGATAGTTAGTTTCTAACATGTGCACAATTTGCCATATTTTTATGAATAAAAGGTTTTGTTTCTAATTTGATAAGCAATTTATTTTTCTCATTCATGTAACTTAGTTAATTTGTCTAAATGGTTTGAAGGAAAAAAAAAAAAAAAATATATTCATTAAATTTTTAATTAAATAAAGCAGTAAATATTTAAAAAATAATTTCTGGAAATAAAATAATTTAATTATAGAATATATATTGGATTAAATAGCCTAAACAAAAATATATTAAACTACACACAATACCTAACCCATCCACTTAAAACACTAATTACTCCCGTCTTAATTCCCGCGCCCAAAAGAAATGGGGCGACAATCCCGGGACGGAGGAAGTAATTTCTAGCTATAGGAATAACGGTAGAGTCGATGCTGCAATCAACTTTTCAAGAGTTTTAGTATAAGAATATTGAAAGTGAGTTGAAATATTTTAATATTTAAAATGTGCGTGTGGATGTGTGACAGCGGGGAGGTGTATTAGAATCTGACCTAGCATCAACAAAACTAACAATAATCATTCGTTATTTTAAATCTCACATCTATTCATTTTATAGGTCAGATAGAGTGAAATGTAGATAGTATGATCGAACCCTTGAAAGCTAATGTTAGTACTCCCTCTTATGAATCATATTTTCGTAGGGCAATAAATGTAACGAAGGATAAACGACACTAGGGATTTACGTGGTTCGATTTTTCGATCTACGTCCACGGAGATAAAGGAGCAGCGCTATTTTATTAGACTTTGCGTAGTCGATTACAGAGAGAGCGTATCAATCTATATATAACTATCACAAGTATGGCCTAATAACTATCGAAGTAATGGTCTTCGATCGTGGGATGTCGGTTATCACACCCATGATCCCATGTTCTTTAATTACTCCCTTAGTAGGGGTAGTGGGGGGCCTTATCCCATCATATCCCCCCCCCCCCCCCCCCCCAAAAAAAAAGACATGGGATTATGGGTGTGTCGACGGCGGAGTGGCCGGAGTGGAGCTCAACGGCGGAATGGGCCGGAGCACGGAGCTCGGCAGCAGATTCGGCCGGAGCGGAGCTCGACGGACGGCGAAGTGGGAGCTGGAGCACGGAGCTCGGTGGCGGAGGGATGCGGAGCACGGAGCTCGGCGGAGGATTCGTGCGGAGCGGAGCTCGACGACGAAGAAGTGGGCCGGAGCACGAAGCTCGACGGCGAAGGGGGGCCGGAGCACGAAGCTCGACAGTGCTGCGAGCAAAGATCGGGGTGGAGCTTGGCATGAAGCTCGGTGGTGGAGGGAGCAAGGGCCGAGATGGAGTTGACCGAGCTGGAGTCTCCCTCCCAAGCTGTCGTAATAGATCCCCACCTTGGTTGCGCTATTTCGTGAGAGACAATTACGAGGGGTTATTCCCCTCATCTCCACCCCTCTCTCTCTCTCTTGTCATGTGTTCTTCTCCGAGACAATTAATTGCCCATGAAAACGTTAATTCGAAACACAAAATTTATCGATTCCCACAGACGGCGTCAGTGATGAATCATATTTTCGTAGGGCAATAAATGTAACGAAGGATAAACGACACTAGGGATTTACGTGGTTCGATCTTTCGATCTACGTCCACGGAGAGAAAGGAGGCAGCGGTATTTTATTAGACTTTACGTAGTCGATTACAGAGAGAGTGTATCAATCTATATATGACTATCACAAGTATGGCCTAATAACTATCGAAGTAATGGCCTTCGATCATGGGATGTCGGTTATCACACCCATGATCCCATGTTCTTTAATTACTCCCTTAGTAGGGGTAGTGGGGGGCCTTATCCCATCACCCTCCGTCCTCCATTTAGTGACATTATTACTATATTGGGACGTCCTCCATTTATTGACATATTCCGTTTTAGGACGTAAACCCCACAATCACTTTAACACTTTAACACATTATACATCTACTTTTTATTATTTTAACATTTTAATACTATTAAACAATTCAAATGGATCCACAATTATTCCACTTTAACACTTTAACACATTAATTTATTATTATACCATAAAAATGCAAAAAACCTTATGCCCAGAAAACAATGTCACTAAATGGAGGACGGAGGGAGTATGTCAAATGTCTAAATTCGCTTTGGGTCCGAATTTCATCCACACACATATGAATGTATACATGCATATAAAGAATGAACATATGAAGATCTAGCATCGACAAAACTAACAATAACCATTCATTATTTTAAATCTCACGTCTATTCATTTTATATAGGTCAAATGGAGTGAAATGAAGATAGTATGATCGAACCCTTGAAAGCTAATGTTAGTATGTCAAATGTCTAAATTCGCTTTGGGTCCGAATTTCATCCACACACATATGAATGTATACAAGCATATAAAGAATGAACATATGAAGATCTAGTGATCTATAGCTAAGACAAGTTAGATCGATCGATTGTTAGTCCTCTTGCCTCGACGACGACGACGACGATGACGACGACCTCATCTCCGCCTGAGTGGCCAGGTAATCAAGCGCGTTCACGACATCTGTGATGGAAGGACGGTTGCTCGCCTGTTCTTGAAGACACATAGCGGTTACGACGATGGCATGTTGTATGCTCTTTGCCGAGTAGCGCCCTTCCATGAGAGGATCCGCTAGCTCGATGAACCTTTTCCGGTCCTTGAGCATTGGGCGTGCCTGCATATTTGGGTCGGACATCAGGCCCGAATTAGGTCAATGTTTTAGAATTTAGAGAACGAAGATCGAACACTAGGCTTGACTTCACAACTAGTTGAACTGGCTAGTCCAGTCCGATTTTCAAAATACTAGTTGAATGCAGAAAAACTTACCCACACGACAAGATTTTGCTCTCCTGGCTTTTTGTTAAAGTCCATGGCTTTGCGTCCGCTGATGAGTTCCAGCAGAACCACTCCAAAGCTGTACATATCAGATTTTAGAGTGAGTTTCCCACTCATTGCATACTCCGGGGCACAATACCCGTAGGTCCCCATCACCCGCGTGGAGACGTGAGTGTTGTCACCTACGGGCCCCAGTTTCGCCAACCCGAAATCAGATAGCTTCACGTTGAACTCATTATCCAAAAGTATGTTAGACGATTTCAGATCACGGTATATCACAGGCGGGTTCGCCTGACAGTGTAGGTACTCGAGGCCGCGTGCCGCTCCCACCGCGATCTTCAACCTTGTGCTCCAGCTCAGCGCCTCTTGATCCGGCTCCAAATCTATGAAGCAAGTAGCACTTCAGTGTTTACTCGGGACGATAGATTAGACATGCAACACGTAAGCACAGAAAGCGTGCCCGTTTATCGGGATTACCAAAGAGGTGATTCTCGAGGCTGCCTCGGGGCATGAACTCGTAGACCAAGAGCCTTTGTTGAGAGTGGGTGCAGTAACCGAGGAGGTTAACAAGGTTGGGGTGGTGAAGCAAACTCAGCATTAGAACCTCCACCACAAATTCTTGATGCCCTTGAAGCCCTTCTAGATTCAATTGCTTCACCGCAACAACCTATGATCGAATACATTTTACTTAATTTCAAAGGATCAAAAGTTTTACGATCACTTTTTTGAGACGTCCAGTGAAAGATATTACGTCTTAATTCTCGTGCTGAAAAGGAAACGTAACGTCTTAATTAGAAGGGACGAAGAGAGTACGTACCGTTCCAGAATCGAGCCTGCCCTTGTAAACACTGCCAAAACCACCCTCTCCAATCATGTTAGCTTCCTTGAAATTCTGGGTGGCAGCTACCAGCTCCTTGAACGTGAAGCTACGCGCCATGTTTGCTTTCTTTGCTAAGTTTTCTCTCTCTTTCTCGGTTTCTGCACCCTCACAACAATTTCAACACAATCACAACACAATACACCAATATATATACATACATATCGAAAGAGAGCTACATTTTCCAAAAAATATGAAATTATATCCCCAATTTTGATGTTTTATCAAAAAAAAAAAAATCAAAAATTCTGAATTTTGCAAAAAAAAATTCGAAAATCAGTGTCACAAAGGTGTCTTGTCCTACTATGGTCATAAAAAAATATCACTCCGTTCTTTTTAAAATGGGTCATTTCTTTTTTGCAATTCTGGCACGCTTTTTCACGCTTGTTGATGATGGGTTTTAAAATAGATTTTTGAAGAATTTTTTTCATCTGCGAGATACTACAACTGTCATAGTATGTTGAAAAGGAAAAAAATATTCAAAAATCTATTTTAAAACCCATTATCAACAAGCGTGGAAATGCGTGCCAGAATTATCAAAAAGAATGACACATGTTGAAAAGAACGGAGGGAGTATGTTGGTACCGAAATCGAGCTAGGATGTGTCAATTACAACACGAGACGCTTACGACATGACATCTATTATATATATAAAAGCAAAACACAATTTGTTAATTCAATTTTCCGCTCAAACTCCACATTGTATATTCAGATTTATTTTATTTTATTTTTTTAATTATACATGATGTGTTTTCCAAGATGCACTCTTCATAATTATTTTCAGTTTTTATTAAGAAGTGAGTTTCGATGCACTGGGCACCACGTGACCCTCCCGCCCAATGGCTAATTTTTATTTTTTTTAATATCTTTTTTATTCTTGAATAGAATTGTAATGATTGTTTTCTTAAAATGCCTCTTCATATTCTTCAATATTCCTTTATCATTTAAGAAAAATGCATCTTCTAATTTTTCTTATTTTCTTCTTCTGCTTTTCTTTTTCTGTTCGAGCCACTCTTTTTTTTTTTTTTTTCTTTAAATCTTAATTTTGATTTTAGAGTTAGATCTTTCTAAAGCGAGTGATTACATCTATTTAAGTGAACTCCATTTATATGAGAAACACTCGACAACTTTTTTCTATTCTAATACCCACATTCCACATCTTTTAAGTATTAGCTCCATTGAGATAACATGTCTCCAATGTGGTGCCTTATTAAGGATTTGCATCCAAAAAATGCGAGATCCGCACTCAAATTAAGGCTCGTGAGATCATACGATCTTACGTCTCGCTATTCCAACAAAGTTACTAGCCATGAATGTGTTTTTCATGATCAAGAGGTAATGTATAATTATGATAGATAACTATTTCTATTCTATAGTCTACGATTTTTACATTTCTAACCAAACTTGACTTTGTTTTATATAGGGCGACCGGATCCATGCGACGAAGCTTTCAGGAAAAGACACTAATTTGCATCTCAGCATCTGGATTGATTGAACATTTAGTAGGGCAAGTGAATTAACCAATGTGTTAAATATTTCAGGAGTTTTCATTGAATAAAAGAAAATTGATTAGGCTTTTATCTCATGTTCAATCAAAATATTGGTAACTTATACCCTACCCCATAATGCATTGCCTCACGGAAGCTTCCAAGCTACACATGGTGCAAAATTCACTCACTATTAGTGAGTGACACATGTCAGTTTTCAATTAAATATTATTATTGTGTGGGCTTTTTGAACATTAGTGACATCACAAAAAGTAAAAAAGTTTATACATAAAATTTTAAATATCTAAAATATTCAAAATTAAAAGTTTAAAATATCTAAAATGTTTTAAAAAATACGTATTAAAGAAGAATTTTTTTTAAAAAAAAATATTTTAGATATTTTTATACGTATTTTAAAAAAATTTAATTTACAAATATTTTAGATATTTTAAACTTTTAATTTTTAAATATTTTAGATATTTTAAACTTTTAATTTTCAAATATTTTAGATATTTTAAACTTTTAAAATTTAAAGTTGGTTTTATCTCAAATAGTAGGAGCTAAGTTGTTTGGATCTCTCCCTATAAATATAAGATCATTAAACACGTTACTTACAAATTTAACAAAAAATCAGATGTAAAAATTTTCTCTCTACATCACTTCATAAGTCATAGCTATATGTCGAATTTTGAGTCAGATATACAATGCAATATTTTAGATGAAACGAAAAATATATATATTTTGATAATTGTTATTATCATACAATTGATATATTTTCATTGAAATACATCTAACATCACGTGCATAGCACTGCTTGCAATACTAGTAAACTAAAAGAGCCCTACGTCAAGAGAAAACTAAGTTTCCGAAAAATGTTCAAAATCCGAATCGTAAAATTAGATCATACCTTCAATGTTCATATTCTCCTTTCCCTTATCATCAACTACACAAATCACCCAAAAAAAAAAAAATTAATGAAGGTTGAAGAAATATGCATGTCATGCATTCAAGAAAGAGATTGACAGATATTCAAGAAACGTCACTCTTTGAAAATGACGAAATTAATAAAAACAAGACATTAAAATTAAAGAAACCTGAATTTAGGATGTAATTATTTAGGATTGTGTCTTCATCAAAATCAAGCACATCTTCACGTTTGAAGCTCACACAAGAAAAACAACTCATCTCTTTCCTTCCCCCTTTGAATTAAATTACACAATATATATATACACTTTCCCTCTCTAGAAAATATATATATATATCTATATATATGTATATATATATAAGTAATTTTGCAGAGACTAAACAAAATTCAAGATTAGCCTCCCAAAGCGAATTCCATTTTTCATAAACTCAACTTCACCAATAATTACATTAATTAAAAAAGAAAATGAATTTGGAATTGCAGAAAGAGGAAAGTAGTAAGTATTTTAGAGAGAGGGAGAGAGAGCTCTATATTCTCTCTCTTCTTCCTCAACTCCAAACAACCTTTTTTTCTTTTCTTAAAAGAAATAATGGAAATTTTTTACCGATCTCATCCATGCAAATGCAACAACATAATTATGGCAATTCTTCTCATAACCAAAGAAATTATTTACTAATTATAGAAATTAATCCTAATCCAAAAAAATTATGGTTAGATTTTAAATCTGAATCGTGACAAATTATTCAAATATTTATCCCATAATTTTTGAAAATTTATGACTATTATGAAGCCACGTTTTTTTAATTTAATTAATTTATGTTTTTGTTTATGCAGATGCTATTTTTAGTTTGCAAAATTCTTTTTCCTATAATGGCGCCATCTTTAACGGTATTACCTGCCCATTCAAATTATTATCTATTTCTTAATTTATTGCACACTTTACAAATTATTATCTATTTCTTAATTTATTGCGCACTTTTTCCACAAATCATTATCTATTTCTTAATTTATTGCACACTTTTTCCACAAATCATTATCTATTTCTTAATTTATTGCACACTTTTTCCACATCTTTTGGGGAGTATTTTCCGTTTCAAACGTATCGCATATTAGTGTGATGGACAAAAATATAAAAATTCTCTCAGCAACATGACTCTTTTATCTTTAATATTCATTTTTTGTGTCGTTTCTATCTCCACGCTAATATATATGGGGAACATATAGAGCGGTTCTGTTTTGTCTCATTTGGCATGTTTCTTTATTTTATACTCCCTTCGGATCCATAATTTCTAAACATTTTCTTTCATCACGGGATTTAAGACGGAAGTACTAATTATAATAGGAGAATACTAATTGTTCAACTTTTTCGCTATTTGTAATAAGGGAATATTAATTGTAATGTTGGATTTTGATTAATTGTAATAAGGCATTACTAATCGTTAGTACTCCCTCTGACGCATGCTAATTGTTCACTAAGCAAATGGTATAGTAACCAAAGCAAGAAGAGTATATTAGATATTTGGGACTATATAGTGTCTATTTCAGGTAAGTAGACAATTAAACGGGACGTCACAATAAGGAAATATGGACAATTAGTGTAGGACGGAGGGAGTATAACGGATTTTACTGTAATTGTTAACCCAAAAAGGATCTGTGAAACTGCCCAATAAAGATCCTAATCCAAGTTAGTACCCCTCGAATATTCAATAAACAAGCCAACTGAAATGAAACGAAAGTAGTTTGAGAGAGAGAGAGAGAGAGTAGCACAATTTGTGTCGTTGATATGGAGAATCAATAACTTGAATAGTAACATTAGTACATGAAAATTCTACACCTCACAACCAAGCTCCATAAATAATGGGGTAGCATCTCTAATATCCACAAACATATAAATATTGTTACACTATTTCTTGATTCATTCATGTGTTTCTCTTCCAAATGCAGAAATCTAATCCTGTAATACAAACCTACTCAGAACAGACCTAAAAAGCTCGCTCCCGGCGCGTAACACCTCCGATCCTATAATCTCCCCCGAGTCGCTGTCTGTCACAAATGTTAAAACGGTCATCTTCGACTCTGCCTAAAGAATTAGATACACGATCGATCTATACAAGCTCTTTCATGAACTCAGCCCGTGGTTACGAGCCTATGTTTATTTTTTTCTTCGTTGGCAATATGAAAGAGCCGCAGCTTAAGAATGGATGAATCGATTTATTTCAAAGCTGTAATGCCAAATCCGGCTGCTGCGGTGAACCGATTTGGAGGCTCGAGTTAGGTGAGCCGACTGGAACTCTTACATTCAAATCCGGAGGGACTGCAAGGTTATATCTTTGCTGCTGCACCGGCCAAGGAGATTTGACAGAAGTCCGAGTTTCGGCTTCTCCAGCAGAGTTCGAGGGTTTGACTTGTGGTGTTTGATATCCGGGAGGTACGGAATTGCTGCATCCTGGCAACTTAGCTTGCTCCGAAGAACAATCGTTTGTGGATCCTATTTCCACCTTGGGAGGTGGACGAGAAGCACCTTCTGCTGCTGAATGTTCAGCTCTTGCATACCCGAACATTCCGTTAAAACCGTTTCTATGGGGCTGCTGCATATGATTCTGCTGGGGTGGGAATTGTGTTCTGGCCACCTCATTCTGGCTGTTGAGTTTTCTAACAGCTTCGACCATTCCTTCGGACAGCCCAGAAGTTGGGAGTGTAACGAGTTTGCTTGAACTAAAATCAGAGACGGGCGATTTCTGCTTCTCGACTGAGATAGGTAATGGCTGAGAAGGTGCTCCGTTATCACCAACCCAGCCAGGACCGTACTGTACCCCTTCAGGTAAGACAGCCTTGATCTTCTTCGATGCCAGTTTCCAGGCTGCAGGGCCAAGATTTGCAGCATATCTTGCTAGGCTTCTAGCATAAGCAAGGGCTTCTTGAAGTCCCACCTACAAGAACGGGAATACGACAAAGTTTAGTCCGGGGCTATGCAGTAAAATCACCACTAAACAAACAAGAAATCATCTCAGGGAATGTAGAAGAAGATAAATGCACCAAAAAGGCAACATTTTTTAGTTTCTCCCGAAACCCCAGCTTAGGAAAACAACATAGCAAGAAAACAGCCCTTGAAATCGAGTACACATAGTTAATTAATAAGCACGATATGAAAATTTCCAATTTCGGCAAAAAAATTACCGGCACAAGACGCTTCATGTTTCCATTTGAATGATACAAAATGGGTGAATTGTCGCTTAAGGACATCGGATCAAATTGCCTGTAGGTATCACGCTTGTTCTCGTCAACTATGAAATGCTTCTTTCCATATTTCATGTCAGCCCTTAAAATTGATGCTGCAAATTAGAAAAGAATGAAAGAATGGGTTAAATCGTTACACGAAAATTAGCTACATTTTGAAACTTTAGAAAAGAGGACGTGCATACCTGGAAATTCATTATTCCAATCCGTCGAATATTCAGAGTAGTTTTCACCATTTCTTGATTGGTACGGTGACGCATATGGGTCAGATGACCTGTATCTAAATAACGGTGGTGCCTTTCTTAGATTGTAAGAATTGGATCCTGATGCCTTATCTTCTCCGTTAGCAAGAGTTGCACCTGAAGAATGGTCGTTACCAACACGATCCATTGGAGAGGTCTCCAGAGGTTTCTTCTGGTTCTTGCTGTTTGGTGGTCTCCCTCTCCTCACAATCTTCGGCTGGGGTTCACCGTTATCACCTTCATGCCTCAGATTCTTAAAGTCCCTCTTTGCAAGCTCTTGTATAGTTCGTGCCTGATTTCGCCCATTATTTAGATACAGGATGACAGAAGATAAGTAAACAGGGCGTAAATTGGAAACAGGGCAAACCTGCCGATAGTAGACCGTATCTGATGCATTATATTGCATGGCATTCGAGCATATCAAATTCACATCAGCCTGAAATAGAAATTCAGTAAAAAAATCAGTACCAAATCCGCTGTTTACCTCAATAACACAATAGATAAAACAAAAACTCAATTGGCAGGAATATATTCTAGCAAGACAAAGATTAGCAGAAAACAGGAAAATATGAAGGATTAACAGTAAGACTAAGATCTTACTGTATTATGTTATAATATCATGTAACTTAATCCGGGATAGTAAGCATCATCGTCATACACTGGAGACTTAACTATGAAAGTACTACAACAGTACCAATTAAACAAGACAGACTCGAGCGGTGTAAGGTGTTATTATTTTCAATGTTAGCAGAAGCCATGAAGCATGCAAGTGGCAGTAAATTTATCCTCAGCACAAATAACATAACTTCCATCGGGCTCGTTTTTCATAGGAAAAACAATAATAGTAAAAAATAATACTAACATATTACAGTAAGATCTTAGTAAATTGTGATAGCCATAAAGAAAAAATAAGAGATATTCACTCTTCAACCAGTTTGCTACCAAAAATGATAAGCTCAACAATTCCATTTCTCATCATGAAACCAACCTCCAACTCTTCCAAATTTTTGTATTCTCCACTCTGGAGTTTCTTCCTCACTGTTCCAAAATCCATAGGCTGCTTTATTATGTCAAAATAATCAGGCAGCTGCATGAAAAAACATGCAACGTCAGCACCAGAAAAAAGAACACTTTGGAATCGTAAATGATCTGTGATGCTATTATCACCTCTTCGGGATCCACAGGCTCAGAAAATACTCCATAAGTGTCCTTCCTGCGTCAAGATACACAAATATGTCAATGCGGACAACTAACGTGGAAACTAAAATATAGTAGTACACTATAGAAATTTATTAAAGATCAATCATATAACTAAAGCAAGTCCAGAAGCAAGTTCATACTTTTGAAGTCTGTCAAGAATGAAGACCAAAAACTTTTTTTCAGGTAAGGCAGTTGCGGGACCAGACTCCAACGGTGATCCTGTCCACAAAAATTAAATGAGAGTCCAGAGTCAAAATCAAAACATAAACGCAATTTATGTTTAGACACTTTAAAGTTTCATCCTAACTCGTAAGGTTATGGCTCAAACCTTGTAGAGAAGTGTCTGTCGCTTTCACAGCCTCTTTTTCCTGCAAACATCAATACAACCCTCATTATCAAAACCCCGCAATTATTCATTCAAAACAAGCAATCACACGAAAGTCTTATAGAAGTAGAGTCGCACAGAAGTAGCTCGCAACGAATCAGGTCATAAAGTGATAAAAACAATAGCGTTAGCATTTAGCAGTGCCAAAGACACAAGACAAAGCTATGCCACAGCACGATTAATAACCAATTCAAGTAAAGGCAAAACTGAACTTGCAACAAAGCACAATGCTTTATTACCAAATGACAAAATAAAAGTCGAAAGCTTCCATCCCCGTTAAACAAGATCGACAAAATATACTCACTTGAAAAAGGAATGATCTTCATTTATAGAATATATGAAATAGTCCATGATTTAAACATGTACACCTTCATCACAGTAAACTACTATAAAGAAACTAGCAATAATTCACATAATTACAAGGAAACAGGGTAATTAATCTTCTTTATTTAGAGAAATAAACTTGACCCAGTCAAAACACAGCAATCCACTTCAGATCTTCAGAAACCACAGCATCGAAAAGGAAAAGTAAAACATCAATTCTTTTTAGCGGGAAATCCCAAAATCCCCATCAAATCAAAAACCCAAAAATTATTAAAACCCCCCAGAAATTCCGGGGCCAAATATTCCCAAAATAGAAACTTTTGCTTCACAATATTCACACAAAATTAATTAAAAATTGAAAATTTATGCAATCAAGAGCAATCAAGCGAACCAATTTTGTCAATAAAGAGTGCAAAGGACGAATCCTCGAACAAATTCCAAAAATCTAACAAATTCAGCAGCGAATCCAAACCTGATCCACACCCCCATCGTCAGATCCGCCATCGTCGCCACCTAACTTCCGCTTCTTCGCCGGCCCCTCCTGATCCTCATCCTCAGGGTCCGAATCGTAGCCCGACCCGGACTCGGAACCCGAATCGGAATCCTGAGAATGCCGGCCGCTCTGCTGCTGCTGGGGAAGATGATTCTTCTCATCGGCCTTACTCTTCTCGTCCGATTGAGGCAGTCGAACGACGAGCTTGACCTTCTTCTCCTTCCGCTCGTCCTCGTCGTCGTCGAAGTCCGGCTGCGGCGAGGAATTAAGGTGATTAGGGTTCCGGCGAGTGGATCGGCGGTTTGAGGAGAGGGAAAGAGGGGTTTTGGGAGGGGTCGAGAGGGAGGGAGGGTTCTTGAGAGGGCGGCCCTTCTTCTTCTTTCTCGTCATCTCCGTTGTTGCCGCTGCTGCAGTTGGTACCTTACCCATTTCGGCTTCGGGTTTTGGAGAGAGAGAGAGGAGAGAGAGAGGGGGAGAGAGAGTTTCTTTTTTCTTTCTTTTTTTCGGCTGCTTTTTGGTACCTTGTAAATTTTAACTACTCCCGAACGACGTCGTCGCGATCGAATTCTCTCCTTTTCTTTTTTCTTTTTTAGTTTCTCTCTCTCCTCTTCCCTTGAAAAACTACTTTATTTATTTATTTAACTAACTCTTATTCTAGTGGGAATTGGTAATAATTTTTTACCAAACAAATCGAAATTCGAAATTTACCAAAATACAATCAACATTACGATTTTGTCTAGTGGTTAAAATATATTTTGTCTCATTTAAATTGTCTTACTTTTTTAATCGAGATGTCTCAAATGAATTATCATGTTTTTTTTAATATGAAAAGAGTTAACTCTTACTTTTTAATACGAATCTCTAACTTTTCATTTTAACATTGCAACTAAAATTTCCTTATGAAATGATTAGGTAAATCTCTAAAGTGAATAATCGTGTATGTATAAATAAATGTTTATAATTATATTTCATAAATATAAACATCGCTCCTCTGACACACTTCATTTGACTTGTTTAATTTCGCAACAAAATTTTATGTACAGTGTTAAAAATGAAAAATAAGGGGTTAACATTGAAAAGTAAGGGTTAATTCTTTCTATTTAAGGAAACATGTCAATTGAAGTAGGACATCCCGATTAAAAAAAGGAGTCAAATAAAATGTGACTGTGGGAATATTAAAAAATAGTACACCCTATTAAAAAGAATTGAACTATAACTAGAAAAATTATTTATATGACATTGTCACATCACCCGTAACTCGGTAAGATTTCTTAATCAATACATGGTGGATAAATGAACATTTACATAATTTAGTATTAGATGTTTGGTCTCAATTTTGAAGGAAATGAAAAGATTGCAAAAAAATTGTTATGTATAATTTTTTTTTAAAAAAAGATACTTATAAATTATTATAATTGATAGAATAAGAAGGAATATTCTTTTGATTCTTTTTCTTTTTCTTTTTACTCAATTTTTTCCCCAAAACATTTATTTTAATTCTTAATTAAATGAGTATTTAGATGGAAATGTACAACAATATCTTTATATTGGATTTTATCTTTGAAGTTCTTTTTAGTGAAAGTATGAATTGTTAAGGATTTGATATTAGTGGGAAATGGAAATGGCTTTCTATACACATAACTTTGATTATTTCTTTCATGTGTATGGTTTAACATCTGTCTATGGAAATGAAAATGAGTGATTCTCCTAAGCCCTAGCCAACCGATTTACATAACTTATTGCTAACAATTTAAGCATCATTAGGTTATATTTAGTTTAAATTATGTCAAATTTTCCTGAATTTGAAATTCATAAACATGAAAGGAGATATCAGACGTAACCATAATCAAACAGACGAGTTAAATTGAGTTTTTAGTTGTGATTTCAAACACACATTTCAAACACCATTGAGTCGTAATTAGTCGAGCTAACTAACTATAGAAATGAAAATGAAGTTGGAATGATTATAAACAAGTGGTTAGCTCAACTAAGTTTGGGCACAGATCGGTTAACCGGCCATGTGATAGGTAAAAAAAAAAAAACGACCATATAAAATCGGAGGTTTATCATCGTGAACCGGTCAATTTTGTGTTTTTATTGTTTTTTTACAACATGGGCTATATATACTTGCTTACTAAATAACATTTAGTTTTTCGACATTAAAATGTATTACATCCGTTTTTTGTAAACAATGATCTCATTTTATTAAAACTGAACCTAGATATTATAGTATGAAGCGATACTCTAACAAAAGCGCATGACAATGAAGAACACGAATTGGTAAGACGATTCCCTTCCAATCAAGATATCGGGAGTTCGAGACGTCTCGGTTGCGTGTGTTCGTGTCCTGAATGAAAATAAATAAATAAATAAATAAATAAATAAATAAATAAATAAATAAAAGGTGGCATTTTTATTTTTTATTTATTCAGCCGTTTTTAACTCTTTTTTTGCTTATTTAGTGGGAGGGCCAAAATTCAAGATTTGGCCCAAAATTGATTCATGGGCTTCATTCAATTTTTCTTTTTTTTCTTAAAAAAAGAAAACTTTTTGAATTTGGCCCTCTATTAATTAATTAAGTACAATCAATTATAAGAAAGTGAAGATTAAAGTTCCAACTCAACTAAAGAATGAAGAGGTATAGATTCATTAATTAATCAAAAACTCATACGTCACCATCCAAAATTTTCACTAATTAAAAGCCTATTTTTGATTAATTAGAGAGAGGTTAGAGAGAGAGAGAGAGAGGCTAGTGCAGTCCTAATTACTATTTGATGAGTAGCTGAAAAACTTAGGTTATAATAAAAAGATGAAATGCCATCAAATTTAATGGTCTCAATTATTTAATCTACACATCTTGCCTATAAATCTCTTTTTATTATTTATTTATTTATTTCCAAGTTGATGGCAATAAGTGATATTAGCTATGGACCAAAAATTAAATTTTGTATAGTTTTATCTGTTGAGACGGTGAGATTACTAAGCATTTATTGCTCTTTTCAATTTCAAAATTTGAAACAAAACACTCAAAAACATATAGAATTGTATTTTGAGAAAAATTTCATGAAATTGATAAACAATACCATCATCAAAAGTAGCGTACGTGTGTTGGCATAGCAGTAGGGGTTTAAGTATCGAGATTAAAGGTCCTGGCAGTTCCATATAATCCTTTCGATTCTGAATAATAAAATATGAATACTCAGAGTCTATTAAAATAATAAAATATACACACGTAGTAGAATCAGCGAAAAAAAATGGGGTCAAATTAGTGTGACCTAATATATTTGTAAAACTCCAACTAATCCAATGCCATTAAATACACAATTCACTTCATTATAGTTCAATAGTCCATTTTGAAACTTGATATTCTATATATAAACTTTTACAAAAATAAATAAAATAAATAACATACTATTATTGTGTAAGAGTTTTTAATACTAGTGTGTAGATGGAGGTATAATCAATTAAAGTACATTCCTAGGCAAAGCCCAAAAATAATTACTATTAAAAATATTTAATCAGATTATTATATAAAGTGACCAACTCTCAATCTTTCTTTGTTTCACTTCTTATTTAAACAAAGATTCTTGAATAATAATTTCTATCAAATAATTTTGAGAGCTTATACCAAAATGTGCATTGCAGTTTTTATGTGGCAAACACATCCTCTCTACCCTTTCCTTCTTCTCCTCAATAGAGATGAATATCACAATAGGCAATTTTCTTTTTTCAAACATTTTTGTGTTTTTGTTTATTACCTTTTTAAGCAATTTGTGTTGAGTGTTTTCTTTTTCTTGAATGTTTTTGTAGGGCTACTAAGGAGGTAGGGTGGTGGGACGGCGGCGAGATCATCGGAGGAAGAGACGAGGTTGCCGGAGGGACGTGGTTGGCCTCATCCAAACAAGGCCGGGTCGCGTTTCTCACCAACGTCTTGGAGATGGATGTTCTCCCTCAGGCGAAAACTCGAGGAGACCTCGTCATCCGTTTCCTACAGGTATGGAGGCGGACGCAGGAAAATTTTTCTAGTTTGGAGACATTTTCTTTTGTAATGCAACTATTTGCACAACATAGCAATAATATATGTGTGTATATATGTGACATTTTTATTAGTGTGCAAAAAAAGTTTTTTCTACTTCGACAGACAGTCTAACACGAGTTTTCATGCAATATACAGAGTAACAAGAGCCCGAAGGCGTTTGCAGAAGAATTGGTGAAAGAGGCAAGTGAGTACAATGGTTTCAACCTCATTGTGGCCGATCTAGTCACAAAATCAATGATGTATGTCTCAAATCGGCCTAAAGAGGCCGATTTTTCCATCCAAGCCGTCCCTCCGGGCATCCACGTCCTCTCCAATGCCATGCTCGACTCGCCCTGGCCCAAGGTAAACTTCATCATAGCTACCAAAATAGTCCAAGCCTCGATCTTTTAGGCACATACATTTTTGGTTAGGCCGGGGCCGGACACTATATTTCTTCTATTATGAAGCCCTTTTTGATCGTATATAAAAAATAAATTCGAATTGCTTTGGGGCAGGCGGAGCGGTTGGAGATGAGCTTCAAGGCACAAGTGGAGCAGTACGGGGACGGGGACGTCCCGGTGAAAGAGCTGGTGGAGAAGCTGATGAGGGACACGGAGAAGGCCGATGAGAACAAGCTTCCCAACATATGCCCCCGTGATTGGGAGCACAATTTGAGCTCCATTTTTGTTGAAGTAGACACACCATTGGTAATAATAATAACTATAAATAATTACAACATAATTAATTAATAATTAATATTTCAATTAAAAAATTTAATTAATTTGAAAAATGCAGGGGAAATATGGGACAAGAAGCACTGCTGCATTGACTGTGAAGGCGAGTGGAGAAGCCAGTTTCTATGAGATTTTTCTTCAAGGACAAGAATGGAAGCAGCACACATTGAATTACTATATTCAGAAACTCTGATTATTATTATTATTATTATTATTATTATTATTATTATTATTATTATTATTATTATTATTATTATTATTATTATTATTATTATTATTATTATTATTATTTTTATACTAACAAATAAATTCCAACCAAATGTAATGCAAATTTGAATTGTTTGTGTTTTTCTTAAAAAAAACAAAAAATTATACTACTCCATTTTTACATTAATTGTTATAGGGCATGAAATCTGTTTTTAGAGTGTTGGACAAAAAATTATTAGTAGTGAAATAATGAAGTATAGGCAACGGCTATATATTGTACTTGTACTGGTACTACTCTATTCAGTAATGAATTTCAAATGTGTATCGTATTTTGTACAAAGAGCTCTTTTAATTTTATCGATTTACATTACATGCCACGAAAGACTCAAACATCGACCCTCATTCTTGCAATTTTGTATACCGTTGTTTTCGCCTAGATGAATAGACGCATTTTTACCTCTTTCTTGCTTAAGCGTGACAAATTCCATAGCAAGATACAACATAGTCCTATCATGAATTACCAAAACTAACTTGAAGCGTGCAATTCATGAAGTTTTTCCTAAATAAAATCGAACCAACTCTCATCATATCAAAAGCTAATGCTATAAACACATTCACAGCATAAAAGATTTCCCAGCATCATCAAGCTAAATATAGAGAATGGAGCATCGACAACATATAGAAGGACAATCGAGAAAACTACTGGGAAAACTAAGCTTCTCATTAGGAATTTACCACATACATAGGTCTAAGGAGTTAGCAAAAGGGACAAAGTTGATAGTACCATATTATAAACTACATATTCATGTTCACACAGATGAAATTGAGTATGGCTGCCCTAACCATATCACCGAGAAACATCCAAAATACACTAACAAGTCCTCAATGTCAATCTTGTCACAGAGTATGTATCAGCCCCGATCTAATCATCGTCTTCCTCCTATACATCAAATTGAACAATAAATTATTATCAGCATGACTGAAAAATGTATATTTGAGGATTGAGATTAGAGTAACTGAATACTCGATGTACACAACTAACCTCGCCACTGCCTTCCTCATCATCTTCATCGTTAACTTCTGACTTTGACTTGTCAGAATCTTCATCAGCACCTCCAGCCTATTACAATGTACGAGAGTTATATTGCAGTGAGAGAACAGCATAGGCAGGTATATAAAGCTTACATTAGAAAGGCACTCTAAAGTCTAGAATAGGCGGTAAGAAATAGATGACAACAGCCAATTACCAATTTCCTGTTGTAGGCCTCCATGGTTCGTTCGTATTTTTCCTTGCGCTTCTCTGCCTCTGCCACATATGGGGCCTTTTCCTGTATCACATATGTTCCATTCATGAGAATATTGTAATAACAGAACAAGTCTGATCAGGAATGGGCATCAAGCACTGAATATGGTTACCTCATCAGTCAATGACTTCCACTTATCACCACCAGCTTTACCAACCTATAACACATCCCATTCATTCAATCAATCTCACAGAAACTAAACGAGAATGAAAAGCAATATACTATAGGCAGAGTTACTTACAGCAGCAACAGATTTGTTGTTAGGGTGCCTTTCCTTGTATTGCTTCCTAAAGTCTTCCCTGCAATTATAGATGGGAGAGTAACATCATTAGTACTCAACAAAACAAGCAATGATAAGAAAAGTATGGATAAAATCGACTAGTGTAGGATTTTGTATACATGAAAACAAAGAAAGCACTTGGGGGCCTCTTTGGCTTGTTTGGGTCCTTTGCAGCGTTCTTCTCCTTCTTCGTCATCTTCACACCAAGCCTAATATCATAAACATAAAATCATCACTCCTCCAACAAACTAGATCCAGGCATTACACAAACTAAGCCAGAAATCCAATGAAAAACGATTGGCAATCACCCTAGCTCCAAGTATTTACACAATTAGTACAAAGAACATGCGTTAGGTAGAAGCAAAAGCAATCTTAAACAGAAGCAAAAAAGTGCCTAGCATATTCAAGTGAATAAACTCTTCACAGCTATAGTCACTAGAAAACACGTAAATGAAGATAACACACCAAGTTACAACTCCTGATAACTATCAAATCAACATAGGCAACACCAGTATATAGCTAAATAACAAAGCACAGAAGACAATGCATGCAGTTTGTAGCTCAAATATCAATTATGATCTACATAGTGAAATGCTTCAATTATGAGAAGAATAAACACTCACAAACCACCAAAAACCAATCCAAAGCCTAGAGAATAAACGCAACATTTGAATGCATTTAGTCAAGAAAAATTACTGAATTAGCAAATAGCGCTATAAACCTTAACTTGCTCTGAAAATGACAGATCCACAACAGCTAATTCACCCTAAACTGTTCATTTTCTGTGCAACATAATTCAAAACCGCAGAAATTAAAAAAAAAATATATATATATATATATATATATATATATATATATATATATATATATATATATATATATATCCTAAAAACGAAGTAATCACCAATAATCGCAAAGCAACACCAAGTCCGAGAGCAAATAAAATTGAAGCGAATACAAACACAATCCCAGCAAACGGTAGATCTCACACTAAAACCAGAATCACAAATGTAAAACCGAAGCTAAAACAAAATCAATAAGCAGCAGCATCTCAAGCTGAACCGACTCCAAACCTAGATCGAAACGAGAAGAATTCCAAGGGGAAAAGCACATAAAAATTAACACCAAAAAAAACATGCTCACTTGCTATCGGAAGTCCTCTTCGACTCAGCTCTCGATTTGCCTCCTTTCATTTCTACGCAGATTCACTTCAACCAAAAAAACGTCAACGCAGTCAGAAACGAACCACAAAAACTCGACAAAAAAAACAGCAACAAACAGCGGAAAACGGAACGGAAACCGCAGAAATTCACCTGAAAAAGCAGCAAGAGCTAGGGTTAGGGTTTCCGTTGAGAGAGAAAGGTAGAGAGGGAAAGCGAAGAGGGGGTGTGGGGAGTGAGGAGGAAATGAGGCGAAAGGGGAAAATATTATAAGGGGGGTGTGGAGGTGGCAAAATTGAAAATATCCCTTTAAATTTAAATCGCGTGTCCTCAGAAGAAAATTGGAGGGGGAGTTTTTTGGGCTTTTTAGTTTTAGGCGGGATCTCGAAATTTTCGCCACGTCAGCGCCTTGTGCTTTTAATTGGGCCGACCGCGCCCTATTTATGTGTCATTGTATTTTTTTCAGAGACATTTATTTGCCATCATTGTTTTTTAATTTTAGTGTATATTTAATGAAGAAGATGTTTTATTTTTCAAAAGAAATGTCCAAGATATTTTTTTATATACTCCCTTCTTTTTTTTTTTTATCAGACAAATGTTAGTTGTTAGATTAGATGTTAGTATGCAAAGTTCCCAATAACTCCAATAAAATTCCCCAGACAAATGTTAGTAGTTGTTAGATTAGATGTTAGTACTCCCCTCGTCTTTGGTTATTAGTACCGTTTGGAACGTCAGAGACTCACATAGGAACTAAGGGAAGAGGGAATACATTGGTTGTAATCAATTCTGATGAGAGAAAGTTAATTTTTTATATTTTTATAAAATGAGACTAATAACGAGGGACAGGGACAGAGAGGGGTAGTAGATGATATTCGTTACAATTTTACAATCATTACACCTTCTACTTATATAGATAAAAAAAATATTTCATGTGTCCCACTTCGAGTATCCTAGTTTTTTAATCGGATCATCCAACATAAATTATCATGTTTCCTAAATGAAAAAGATTAACCCCTATTATTCACTTTTAACAATGCATCTAAAATTTTATGCCGAAAAGAATCGGGACAATTGAAGTGAACAAAGACGGTATTACAATGCCCCTAAGTTTGCAGTGTATTGAACCCTATGGTTAAGGTAGAAATTTAGGTCGAAGGGTGTTAAAACTAAAACAAAAAAACAAAAAAATATATTTTTAAAATATAAATCTATTGTAAGTTCTTTTGGAGGGTGTTGGTGTTCACTCCGACTCTACAACAGAAAGAAAGACCTCTCGTTAAGAAAAAGAGACTAAGGTACATCAAGACAAAATGAATAGGGCGGAGGGAGTATATGCTTTTGTAATTCCGCCAAACACTCATTTGAAGTAGAACCCTTTCTCAAAAAAGTAGTGCATAAAATAAATAAACACACTACTACATACTCTCAAAGATGAAAACTACTGTAGCCTAGCCCTTGATATTATTATATAAGAAATAAAGATATTCATAAATATGTGGGGAATACTCAAAGCAATGGCTTCCTTCAACTCAGTTCAGGTAAGATACTGTTATGTTACAACAGAGAGCAACTTTTTATCCTCCCGAAGCACAGGAGCGAACTCATTCGACATTTTCCATCTCTTGGTTCTCGTCCGAGCTAACTCTGGATCTCGCACTTGCTGAATTGCAGGAACAAGGCATTGAGGGACGGGGAAAATGGCGTAAATTAGGATAGTATCAATGTCGAAATCTTCCTGCAAGTGTGAATGATCAATGATCATGGACTATTCTAGAGGGGGAAATTATGATTAGACTAAACAAAGAGAAGCTAGCCACTACTATTTGGCAGCCTTGAGGTCCTTCTGCACTTGATCGTGAGCACGCAGCAAAGAAGCTCGTATATTTGATATCTCCACCAGCATTTCCAGAGCTGCCAAAATTAGAACACGTGCCCGAGAAACAAAGTATGTGAGAGTTCTGATAATTTGGAGAAAGCTCTTACTTACTATGATTAGGATTTGCAAAGTACATTACCAGATTACACAGAGGGATTATCAGTCAGTGAACCTAAGATGTTGATATACCTGTCTCAAACGATAGTTGGGTTGCACGCAGCTTAGGAGAGACCAGCATCCCAAACATGGAAAGCGATTTAGATCTTTCCTTCTGGACCTGCAGAAGTAGTTATAAGATTTCATTACGAGATACTAAAAGTATAGTTCAGTCTAGTGTTGAAGCTATACTATGCCTGATATTGCAATGCGGAGCCATAAATAGGTCATCAAAGACAGCTTTCACAGAATGGTATAACATCCGACATCAGATGGTTCATAACATAATTATGTTGCAGAAGACTATACGCACTGAAGAACTCAAAAGACTGATTCATTTCATCCACGATGGAGGTTGTAATAACTTACAAGGTTATCAGGGGAAACCGGAGATTCGCCACTCTGTTCCCTTCTCCCTTGAGGTTCTTCACAAGTAAAAATAAATCCATGTAAATAGTGTGTCGAAAGATATAAAACCCACACCACTTCTTCTCTAACTTGCATACAAGACAGAAGTAGATGGTAAAAATAATATGATAACATGACTCAAAATTATAAAACTGCTGCGAGAAATATGCAAAACTTTTCCCTGGTGTTTTAGGCCTGAAACCAGGATAGGGCGAACTAGCCAACAGTCAAAGAAGGGAAGAAAACAAATGAAACTGGACTTCTGAGATTTACCCTCGTTCCGAGCACCTGGGCTTTCAGCCTTGGTTGGTGAAACTTCTTCATCCTTAGCTTTGGCTTCCCCAGAATTCTTTTCAGGATCTTCAGAAGACACCCATTTGCACAACGTGATGCGTGGTAGCTCTACATCAGTGGCGTCAACTAGAAAAGAAAACACAAAATCCTTTACTAACATAGTCAATTCACAGTCTTATGCTAAAGGCATACAAGCAAGTCGATTATGCAAAATTGTAATCATACAGAGTCGATAATTGCACTAAAACAAAAAGTTACCATTCTCTACTTCGAGCATCGTTGAAGCATGGTGGGATTTGAGGTTATATAACGCGCTGCTGACACGAGTAGCTCCCATGGATTGTCGAGCGCTTGCTAGATCCATCCACCCCTGCAGAACAGCTGTTCATCAAACACAAAACCCAAGCATAACAACAAAACAAATCGAATCCAGCTATCGAAAGCAGTCCTCCCCGATTAACAGAGAAAATCTTCAAAGTAAACAAACACATCACTGCAAAAGTATATGCTCAAGCAGCTGCAAAAGAAACCATCCACTCATCACTTTCCCAGAAAATTCCACATACAGTTGATGCAATCGAGTTTTTCCCTAATAACCAACACCACAAAAATCGACAAGCAATGCTGAAATCGCAGCCTCCAAAATCCAATCTACTTAAGCAAAACATCATACGCGTGTTCCAAAAAAAAAAAAATCAGGATCAAGGAAACAAGCGGATAAACCCTAGGAAGCAAGGATTCAATCATTTCGCAATGGCGATTACAATTAGCTCGAATACATACGAATACGAGACGATAATTCGATAAATTTTCACCTGACGAAGAGTTGATGATAAGGAATCCATTAGAAGTAGGTAAGCATCCATGGAATCCAAGAAATTCAACACGTGGAGATCAGTTTCCATTAGCTTATCAGTTGATTCAGTCATGATTGGGGAAACCTGCATCTTCTGAGAAATCGATCTCTCTTGAATCTTTTGATACTGCTACTGTTAGTGCTCGATCGATTTTGACAATGAAGAAGAAGAAGAAGTGGAAGTAGAATTTTGAATCTTACATGAGTAACAAGTGCTTGTATTGAGAAAGGAAAATTTTGTTTTTTCTATTTTTTTTTGTTAGATAAAAGTGCCCGTTTGACTAAGCTTATTTCAAAATGCTTATAAGTTTTAAATGTTTATAAGATGTTTAAGAGCTTATAATATGTATGAGGGTAAGAGCCTATAAGTTGTTGACGTGTTTGGATAGAAGAGCTTATAAGCTTAAAGAGATAATAAAAAAATAAAATTAAAAAATTAAAAATAAAAAATAAAATATTTTTTTTGAAAATCATAATGTTGTAACATTAAATGGAAGTGTATATAATATAAATATAAAAATAAAATAGAATTATAGTGGTAGATAAACAAAATTTAAAAAAAATAAGTTGGGGTGAAGGAGCTTATTTTTTGGAGTGCTTATAAGCACTTTTTGCTTATTTTTGCATCTTATAAGCTCTTAAGGAGTTTATTTTGCCAAACACATTTAGAGTGCTTATAAGCAGTCAAACAACTTATAAGCAGTCAAACATCTTATAAGCTAGCTTATAAGCTTAGCCAAACACCCTCAAAATATTTTCATTTCTTACGTTAGATCGTAGGATTGAAACTAAAGCATACTGGGTGATATAACAGGATTTGAGTTTTAATTCCCGATTGAAATCTATTTTGCTTAATCGAGAAAAAACTATTAAAATTGATTAAAAAATGTAATGATTCTCGTACATACTTGATATTATACACATTTTATATTGTATTAGAGGATATTTATGAAGATCGATAATAGTTTTGGCTGATCGATTACCTTATTCGGAGTACTGTAATATTTTTCGATATCGATGGTTCGAACCGTGTTTTCCAAGCTTGTGCACTAATAATTTCAGTTTATTTTAAATTTTATTTACTAAAAAAGTTGCTCACCAACTTTTTTTCGTCGGTGTTTATTTTAAGACAAAGAAAGTAAATTTGGATAATAAACAGTTTTTTTAAGGGAAAAAATAAGAATAAGAATAAGCGCCTGCCGTATAATGCAACAGTTGAACGAAGACGACGACTATTATTTACATACACATTGCTTCAGTCAACTCTTCAATCCTCAAACTTTTCTTGCTTAAATTATTTAGTACTGTATTTTATAATGCCATTGAGAAAATGTTGTTCCTTGTTTCTCTTTCTTCTTCGCAATTTTCTCCATGATTTTTCACCCAGATATATTTATTTTCTTGATCATCTTTGATTTTCTGTTGACTGTCTCTCTCTCTCTCTAACAACTGCAGTTCTTGAAGATTCTTGTGGAGGTAAATTTTTTAGGGCCCTTTTTTCTTTCTCGTGAACTGAAAAAAAATTCAATGGTTGTTGCTCATGATTTTGAATTTTGATTACTGCTGCAAGTTATGTTTGTGTTCGAACTGATTAATTTATCTGGGCTTGGGAAATTTTGTTTTTGTTTTTGTTTTGTGTTCTTGAAAAATGATGGCATCAGATGATTAAGAATGAACAATTTTGAGTCTTTTTCAAGAATTATTTTGCACCAAAATGTGAAATATGGATGGAGCTAACTGAATTCAAGCATAATTAATCAAATATGTAGCAAAGATGCAAAGGGACTTTTCAAGAACCCTAGTTGTGTTGTGAGTAGTTAGTTGTAAGCATCATCTTTGCCATGTGTAGATTAAGATATATAGTTGCAGTAAGCTCTCTCTCTCTCTCTCTCTCTCTCCCTCTCTCTCTCTCTCTCTCTCTCTCTCAGATAGAAGGAACCTTACAAATGTTATTTTGCATAGTTCTGCTATAAATCCGATGACCGGAAGCTGGGACGGGAACTCTGACCTCGGAGCTCAATCCGATGATAGCTATCTGCGTATAGAGCCAATGTATGATGCGTTCTTGTGCCCCTTAACGAAGCAAGTGATGCAGGATCCCGTAACCTTAGAAAACGGGCAGACATTCGAGAGAGGGGCCATTGAGAAATGGTTGAGAGAATGCAAGGAGAGTGGAAGGAAGCCAATCTGTCCCTTGACACTGAGAGAGTTGAGAACCACTGAGCTGAGCCCTAGTATTGCTTTGAGGCACACGATCGAGGAATGGAGTGCGAGAAACGAAGCCTCGAAGCTTGACATGGCGCGGAAGTCTCTATCCCTAAGCAGCTCGGAGAATGATGCACTGCAGGCTTTGAGATTCGTGCAGAACCTCTGCCTCGAGAGTTCCTCAAATAAGTGTGTGGTCCGTGATGCCGGCTTGATACCTTTGATTGTCGATGTGCTGAAGAGCTCCAGTCGGAAAGTTCGTTGCAGAGCTCTTGAAACTCTTAGGATCGTGGTGGAGGAAGATTCTGATAATAAGGTTGAGGTTTTGCTATGTAATCGCTAGCTCGGTCCGTGCATTCATCCGATGTTGTTTCTGACTCGATTCCAGTTTCTTATCTTTGCAGGAAATCATGGCCGAAGGGGACACTGTGCGCACGATAGTCAAGTTCTTGTCTCACGAACAATCGAAAGAGAGAGAAGAGGCCGTCTCTCTCCTTCACGAGCTTTCTATCTCTGAAAAGCTTTGTGAAAAGATTGGCTCTGTTAATGGGGCGGTTCTCATTTTAGTTGGGATGGTGAATAGCAACTCGGAGAGCGCTGTGACCGTCGAAATGACTGATAGAACGCTCGAGAATCTGGCTCGATGCGAGACCAACGTAAGGCAGATGGCTGAATGTGGAAGATTGCAGCCTCTTCTGACCTTACTTCTTGAAGGTTCAGTCTCTTTTCATGAATACATCACATCGATATTGATAGGATCGTATCGAGTATCATAATTTCGTCTTCAAATCTAGATCGAAGCCACTTTTCTCGTACCGGATAGTCGTATTGGCTGACATATGTATTAAGATAGCATAGTGCTGAGGATTTGTTATTTCTTTTGCAGGCTCTCCCGAGAAGAAACTCTCCATGGCTGCCATTCTCGGAGAACTCGTCCTTGACAACGAAGTGAAAGTGTTCGTAGCGAGGACAGCTGCATTTTCGCTCATTCATCTCATGATGCACGAAGAAATGCCCGCTAGAGAGGCCGCTCTCAAGTCTATAAACCAGATTTCATCCGATGAAACGAGTGCCAGGATCTTGATCGAGGCGGGCATCCTACCCCCTCTCGTGAACGATCTCTTCACCGTCGGAGCAAATCAGCTCCCGATGCGATTGAAGGAAGTTTCTGCGACGATTCTTGCAAATGTCGTTAACTCGGGCCATGATTTCGACTCGGTTCCCATCGGGCCTAACTACCTCACTCTAGTCTCGGAGGAGACGATTCACAAGTTTCTACATCTTATAAACAACACAGGCCCTGCGATAGAGTCGAAGCTTCTCCAAATTCTAGTGGGGCTTACAAACTCTCAAGCAACCGTAGCCAGTGTCGTATCCGCCATTAAAAGCTCAGGTGCTACTATGAGCTTAGTTCAGTTCATCGAAGCTCCTCAAGCGGACTTAAGGGTGGCTTCGATTCGACTTCTTCAGAACCTCGTTCCCCACATGGGCCCGGAGCTAGCCGGCTGCTTACGTGGCACGGCTGGCCAGCTCAGCAGCCTAGTGAGACAGATTCTCGAGAATGCAGTGATAAGTGAAGAACAAGCAGCTGCAGTTGGATTCTTAGCTGATCTCCCCGAGAAGGACTCCGGTCTAACCCGACAGATGCTAGCCGAAGGCGTGTTCGAGCTCTTCGTTTCGAGAATCATTAAAATCAGGCAAGGCGAGACGAGGAGGAACCGGTTCTCGACCCCGTACCTAGAAGGGCTCGTCAAGGTCGTCTCGAGGATCACATTCATCCTCTCCGAGGATTCAGGTTCCGCCCGCGAAATCTGCCGCGAGCACAACCTGGCATCCCTCTTCCTAGACCTTCTCGAATCCAACGGTCTCGACAACCTGCAGATTTTCTCGGCCACGGCCTTAGAGAACCTCTCCCACGAATCGAAAAACCTGACGAAACTGCTCGAGTTCCCTCCTCCCAGCTTCTGCGCCTCGATCATCCCCTGCTGGAGCAAGCCACCGGTCATCACCGGGCTCTGCCCCATCCATCGAGGGATATGTTCGTTAAAGGAGACCTTCTGCCTCTTGGAAGGCGGAGCCGTGGAGAAACTGGTGGCGGCCTTGGACCACACGAACCCGAAAGTAGTCGAGGCGTCGCTCTCCGCCCTGGCCACTCTGCTAGAGGACGGAGTCGACATAGACGAGGGAATCCAGGTGTTACTAGAGGCAGAAGGAGTGAAGCCTATACTCGATCTGCTGCTCGGAAAGAGGTCGGAGAGCCTACGGAGGAAGGCCGTGTGGACGGTCGAACGACTGTTGCGATGCGAAGACATAGCCTATGAAGTTGCAAGTGATGCTAATGTGAGCACAGCCTTGGTTGATGCCTTTCAGCATGGAGACTGCAGAACTAGGCAAATTGCTGAGCATGCATTGAAACATGTTGATAGAATCCCTAATTTCTCTAGCATTTTCCCTAATATTGTTAGTGTAGAGTAGTTGTATATTTATACTCTCTCTCTCTCTCTCTCTCTCTCTCTCTAGAAACATACTTACTGTTTATATGAGTTTTCAAGATTAAGTTTGGTGTGAAGATGTTCTTGTTTGTGTCTGAGCAGTGATGAAATAATGAAGGTTATGAACCATCTTCTTTTAGTGTGATTTGATGTGGTTTCTCTCTCGGTTATCGAAGAAACGGGATAATTGCCCCTAAATACACAACCTTTCGATTTTTTACTTGATTTGGCGCACGAAAACGGTTGGGAGGAAAAGAATTGATCAGTTTAAATCCGATCCGTTCAAAAGGTTATGTATTCGAGTTCAGACGGTCAAGCTCACCAGCAAAACCGGAATTTGACGAAAGATCGTGTATTCAGAGGCAAATATCCCGAAACGAAACTCAAAAACTTGTCTAAAATTCTTGAAAACATATATGCAAATAGTATGTAGATGAATGAAGAGGTATCATACAACAACAATATAATGAAGAAAAGAACAATGTCAATAACAAAGCTTCAATCGAAGAAAAAAAAACAGAGCGAGAGAGAGAGAGAGAGCGATTGAAACAATGGAAGTCTCGATTTACAATCTTAGTACAGTCATGGATTTTGTAGTGCAGGAAGAAGCATCCAGATCATGTGCAGCGTGGTTTCTGGAGATATGGTTCCAATCTTTCCGACCGTCCGAGACGTCGAACACCGTCACGAAGTCGATCACCTGCCCGAAGATCTTGAACATTTCGACCCCGAAGATGGCGTCCCCGTCGCCGACGAAGGCCGCGTTCCAGTCCATGGGGGCGTCCGGGTGCGTGGACACCTCGTTCCATTTCAGGAGGTCGAGGTCGAGCTCCCAGAGCTTCCTCACCGCCTTGTTTCTCCTCCCGATCTGTCCGTCTCCCTCGCACCAGGAGACGGAGAGCATCAGGAGACGGTTCTGGCAGGACACGAGCTTCGGGTAGTAGTCGTGGACGCGGGGCGGGTTTGAGGAGATCGTCTCGATTCTGATCCAGTAGCCCCGTTCTATGTCATACCCGGCGATTCTGTCGCTCTCGGAGTAAACGTACAGCACACTGTAGCACACGACTCCGGTACAGGCCACGCCGAAATCGAGAGGCAACCTTTGGATATCCGTCCATTTATTCGATACGGGGTCGTATATTTCGCCAGAGTCGAGTGATTCGTCCCAAGATCCGTGGCCTCCGACTGCAATTATCACAAACTTCTTACCGCTTTTTTGCCTAGTAGTCTTGCACGGCTTGATGGTGTCGAAAAGCGAGATCTCGTTCTCATCGAGAGACTGCTTGGATTGCCTTCTAACCGAGAGTCGGTGTGGATCTTCGTACACGTCTGTCACACCACCTACTCTTGATCGAAGCAAACGCTTCTCTGATCGAATCTGTTGATTTCTCGAGAGAAAATAATCTTGATTCACCTCCGAAACCCCTAAAACCGGAGACGATCTAGCATGCTTCATCGCTGCAGCTTTTTTCCAAGATTTCGTCAAGGGACTAAACACCAAAACTCCTTTATGAGTCTTGAACGAGCTTCGATCCACCCTTCCGAAGTTGGTTAAACTCGAACGACCTCCAACGACATAAACATCTTCTAGAATGCTAGCAACGGAGAAGAGAAACCTCCCTTTGATAATCTGGGAATCGATCTTATGCCATTGATTTTGAGCCACATCCAACGCGTGGATTTCACCGGAGCAATACCCGTTCTTCACTAAACCAAAGAGAAACAGCCACGAACTTTGAAACGAGCCTTCTCTTCTGATCTGCATGAAACGAGACGACGTAGTCAAGTACCTCCATTTCTTGCACACGAGACGAGCATTGACTAAACTAGCCAAAGGCAGCCTAACTAAGCACATTTCAAGAATGTCATCCGGGATCCGTGCGTTCATGCTATTGCTCTGCTCGAGTTCTTTAAATTTTATCAGCTTCCTGTTGTTCCTCCGAAAGAATCTCTCCATCCCGATGGAGAAGCAGTCAAACTTCATAATGGAACTCTCCTTCCCCACACTCGAGCCCTTTCCTTTCCCATCCTCACTCGCACTCGATCTCCTTCGACTGCTTAGATCCTCAGGCTCTTCATCCATGTCAGCACTCACTCTGCAACCTCCTCCTCTCCCATAAAGGGTAAGACATCTCAAGGAGACACCATTGATCTCGTCTTCTTCAGAACTCTCGTGCTTTTGGCTCTTCCTCTTCATCTTCTGGCTCATGCTACGTACGAGACGTTTAGGAACGCTCATAGGCTCGAGCTCCTGTCCAACAACCTCTTCACCAGCTGATCTTTGAGAAGCCATCCTTCTACGCTTATTATACACAGCAACGAAACGAAACACGAGCCTTCTAACAACTAAAATGCAAGCTCCCGAGCTTGTACGTTTCGATCACACGAAGGAAAGAGCTGCATTAACAACTCATCAATCAGTACATACAGATGGCTTCTCTAGGGCAAAATCTGAACAAGATCAAACCATATGATTTTATTCTGTTCTTCAAATTAAAGTTTAAAAATCCACCATTTTTCGAGATTTAGTGCAACTGTAAATCAACCAAAGCCCAGAAAATAAGCTAACAAACATACATAAGAGGAAATTAAGCCCAGAATTTCACATAATTTCAAGAAATTAAAACAGCAGATTCAATCACACCCATCACTGAAACCCTCACCAAATTTCAAAAATCACAATCAAGAAACTTCAAGAACACATCAACACTGCGAGATTCCAATAATGCCGCACAAATGCAAGATAGAAAGCAGAAAAGTGAACAGAGAGGGAGGAGAGAGAGAGAACCTTGGCGTCGAAGGATTCAAGAACACAGAAAACAGCCCATCTGAAAATTCAGGGGAAAACCCATTCAGATCCAACCCACATAAAAAGCTCGAATCTTGAACCTTGAACGATATTAAACTGAAGCATTCATGGTGTGAACATGGAGAAATCATGCCCTCTCCTCCATTTGTATTTTGCCCCTTTCTTTATGAATAATAATTAATAATATATTTCAATTTATATCTATTTGGATTTTTACATTGCTAAAGGGGAAGAAGACACGACCAACCTGATGAAATTGAAAAGCAACATCTCTCTCTCTCTCTCTCTAGTCTCTCTTTAATTCTTGCTTTTGGGTTTAGTGATTATGCATTGCATTTGCTAAATTTGTTCTTTCCTTTACTTTTTCAAATCTGTGGGTGAAATGATTAAGCAAGAGAGTGAGAGTCCCACTTCTTGCTTTTCACTTATATGCTCCTCATTCATCTTTCTCTCTCCACTCTCATTTTCACTCTCATTTCCATTTTCATTTTTATTTTTATAACTTATAAGAAATACTCTCTTCGTCCTTAATTTTTAGGTTCAGAAAAATTGATACAGAGTTTAATATACCGTGATAATATAATAAAATTATATTTAAGGAATATGGTCGTAAGTTTTTGTAGAGAGTCTTTGTCTAAAAGGAAAATGTCTTAAAAATTGCAAACGGATGAAAAAAGAAATAGACAGTTGTTTTTTCGGGATAAAGAGCAATTTTTATTTCATATTTCATGCCTATATATTAATAAAATCTATGACACAAAGAGTGGGTGTTTTGGATTTAAAATTTTGAATGCGAATAACAATGAATATAAGAGACAAAATTGTATAGAGACCACCATTTCTATGTATCTAGTGTTGAGAGTTCCAAAATTTAGTATAGTAAAATAAATGAAACTTACCAAAAAAAATAAAAATAAAATCTAAACTCTATTTAAAAAAATATAGTACCTAATATAAAAAAAATTATTGACGTAGTGTTACGTTATGTTTTGACACATTAAGTATACCCATAATAAGTAAGAGAGTGTTGTAATGATCGGCTTCCGAATTGACGGCTGATATCACATGCTGTAGTGGACAAAATCCGTTTGACTGATCCAACTCAATTGTTCATGCTTGATTAGCCCAACTCCAAGTACTTGTGAATAATCAGTCCATCAGTTAGACGAAACAATTTACTTGGCCTAACTAACTACTCAAAAGCCTTGTATCTATTGGGCTGACTGAACTCACAAACCGCCTAGGAGTCCATGCAATCAGCCAAATAATTCAATTTTAATCCCAACCAACCTAACAAAGGGAACGAGTCAGCCGGGAGAAAATCTCCCCACATTCTCAATAGCTTGAGGCGGACTAGGGTTTTGAAGGGAAAACCCTAGTCAGACGAGTCATCATATATAAACTCATGAATGCTAGGTCAAAGACATCATCTCACTCACTCACGCATTCACTCCACTCGCCAACTGACTCCTCCTCGGAAACCCTCCACGCTCCATCAGTCGGCGACGGTTCAACTTCAATCGGACGACACCGCCTATCATCATCTCCACATTGCTCACTCTCACCTCCATCCCAATCGGAATTTATAACATTCTTTACTTGTTCATTTTCCACTGTTGTGTTACCGTTTTCCGACTACTTTATTTTCCGATTACTGACTTGAGCGTCGGAGGTCCTTTAGCCGACACCTTCACCGGTGTCCATCGAAGGGCTCTTACATTTGTTCTGTTTGATAGGTTGCTAGTGCCTCCTCTTCAGTCGGATTTGATCAGTCAGGTCAAACCAGTTGAATCCACTTCAATTGTAGATTTACCCTCTACACATGCCAACAAAGTATTTTTCAGTGTGAACATGTCATCGACTATATCAATCTTTGGGGGAACTTGAGTTTAAATTGTAAAGATCGTTTGTCCGAAACTTTTGCAATTGAATGTGTATCCAGTGATGTATGCAGTCCCAAATACGGTAAATTTTGAAGTTCTTATGGGTAGACTTTCAAAAAAGAAGATGTATCTTGTGCTAAAAGTAGCATATATCAATCAAATCCTTTAAGCTTTATTCGAATATGCAGTCTCATTATGCAATCTCTTGAAGGCACTCACATTCTGGTATGTCTCGGTTCATTCATGTGCTCATTCACTTTTAAATCCTTATGGGAGCCGCTCATTAATCCGTGCTACTATGCACCGCCGATCATCTCGTACTTCTGTCCCGAACATCACAAGTTTTGTTTTCGTGATAGAAGAATGTACACTTACGCATCATGGATACATTTAATATGTTCATTGTCGATGAGTCTTAAATTAAATTATAGTAAAAGATATCGCTTCGTGTATTCACTTTATAACGAACCATCTTGTTATAATAATATAGAATTTAAATCGTACTAAAAGATTCGTTGTGAACACTATTAAATTTGTCGATACGGATGTTTGTATTAAGGTGTAATGTAATGAGGCATAACTTAAACTACCTTTATTTCATTTACTTATCTAAATAATAGTATAGAATTTGCTACACACATCTCTACAAAATGAAAAATAGATTATACCAATATTGGTGAGTTAGGTGGTAATGGGAATGGGTCCATTTTTAATTATGATTACTTGACAAGGCATAATTTATAAATTAGGTGGTGCCATTTTGTGTAATAAAACCATTTTATTCCATATTTTTCTCTCACACCTCCCTAAAAATTTGGCTCAATTATCACCAAAGAAACATTTTTATTATTGCTTTTCTAAATCAACTAGTCATTTCAAAAAAAAAAAAAAAAAATAAAAATGTAAATGTATTGGGACAAATTGTCATTGAAGAATAATTAAATGTTGCACCATAGTCCAATCAAGAAATGCTAGTTTACTCAAGCACGTTTACAGTCCATTCACATTGAAACTGCATCAACATCAGTGTTTTAGGAACTGGATTGAACCGGCCGGTTAAACTAGGAATTGATCACGATTTCGATTAGTAGGGTTTTTCGATTTTTTTTTTCTGAGGTCTTGCCGGTTTGACCTCTTGTTTATCTTGTAAAACATTAGATTGCATAAGGACTTACTCCATTGTCCATCGGTTCTTGAACTGAATAGACGTTTTGTTGCTCAACGTGAATATGCGATATTGTTTTCAACTGCATAAACAGAGAAAAAAAATCCTTAATAAACAGTGAAAAGTGTAATATTGGAGGCTTCTTAAGAATCCTATAGAAGATTAGTATCACCTGATGCTTAACTGTAAAGACTTCTTACAAATATGTCAGGTAAGGTTCCCATCGTTCCTTGAACTGTGCTTTTAGAAACAAGCGCATTTCAGTTCTCAACTTGGTAACCTGATCAGAATTGAACCATCTACGTCCAAACTTAAACTGATAAGAGCAACAAATACCAAAGCAAATTATTACTTGAGGGTGAGAATATGGAAAGATAGGTATGGGAAGAAGTAACACCTTTAATTTTTGTTCCTTCAAGGGTTCAGGGTCTCCACGAATAAAAAGCTACATTGACAATAGAACATGAACACCACAGTCGTGACCATTACCTTGCTTAGGCACCTTTTCCATGAAAAAGAATGGTTGTGTTAGAATAAAGAACATGTCAGTAAGCGCGTATCAACAATGTGCAGGAATAGATAATTGATGGAAAGAGAAATTTCAAATTTCCTTCTATACTACCTCAAGTTTTTCGCATTTGATTCTATTACGGAGATCCTGCCAAACACTATATGGAAAGGTCACAGGGCATAAAAACTTTCATATTCCCATTCTTCTACTAGTAAACTGCCAGATGAGAAGTCATGGTGACACTTGAAAACATATAATATTCCACGAGAGTAATCAATTGAACAGCTCAATACACCATATACGAGAAAATGCAAATTTTCATTATACACAAAATCAATAAGTATTATTTTTATCAAATATATACACAAAATCAATTGATTAACTTATAAAATTGTTTCACTTATCTATAACTTAAAAATATCTAACAAAATTATAGATTATTATTATTTTATACACCCTTAACTAAAAAATTTAGAAACCGGTCGAGAAATGTACAAACCGCTCGACAATTGTTGAAACCGCTCGAGAATATTTTTGAGCGGTTTCAACTTTCTCGAGCGGTTTCAATGAATTCACCGTTCAAATAACATATACAACGTAAATACCTGTATTTCGGTCTACAAATAAGCTTTTTAAGATGTATTTTGCCGATTGAACGATTTCCTCTCAGAGAGCTGATAACATACCAATTTTTTCCTTTCAATAATTTTGATGGAGAATGACAAAATGATGCACACTCTATTATTTCACTATAGTACACTCTAACAGTACACTCTATTATTTCACTACAGTACACTCTATTATTTCACCATTGTAGTAGACAGAAATTAAATGCATTGCAAAAAAAATTTGGAGTGTGAATTCAAAAAAAAACTTTGATATGACATGTGAACTATCACATCATCAATATCGATTAAATTATAGAATGGGTAGTATCCATATGAAGAAGTAGGAAATTGGTAGTTTTCATATTGGCTTTTTGAGAATGGGTAAAAAACCCAATTTACACATAAATGTATTGGGACAAATTGTCATTGAAGAATAATTAAAATGTCATTTCTAAAATCAAATTGTCCAATCAAGAAATGCTAGTTTACTCACGCACGTTTACAGTCCATTCACATTGAAACTGCATCAACATCAGTGTTTTAGGAACTGGATTGAACCGGCCGGTTAAACTAGGAATTGATCACGATTTCGATTAGTACGGTTTTTCGATTTTTTTTCTGAGGTCTTGCCGGTTTGGCCTCTTGTTCAGCTTGTAAAACATTAGATTGCATAACTTACTCCATTGTCCATCGGTTCTTGAACATTTTGACTTTTGACTTTATTTTGAAGCTTTGTAGTGATATTAAAATGAATTATCGGTATATAATCTTTTTTTGTGGGGTACTATGAATGTTGAATTAACCTTATTATAAAAACTATGTTCCGAAAATTTATTTTAAAACGAAACCTCAAAATCAGCTAAAAGTTCAAAATATTCAATAATCGATGGACAAAGGGAGTATTTGCTACATCGATTAGTCTATATATTTAAGTTTCACATCTTTCCGTTACATAGAAGGTGGTCGTCATGCGTCAAAAACATTTTCAAAATAAATAAGCAAAAACTAAAAAATGTTGAGACGAGAAATAATCAAAAGCCATCTCTATACATGAAAACATGATACAACATAGTAGTAGTATTATATATATATATATATATATATATATATATATATATATATAAATCAGTAGTTCACTCACATATACAAAAGGCAAACTTCAAGAAAATGTCCAAACCCCCTTAGTTACCTTCCAACACCCCCTTCAAGAGGTTCAGCCCTTCCGCCGAGATGCTCCTCCGTACCCGGCTCGGGACGATCTCGATTCGAGGCGGAGGGTCCTGCGAGAAACATATCACGATCACCGTCAAGTTATCGCACGTGTTCCGTTTCAGCGCTTCCCTCACCAGCTCTCTCGAGCACCGTTCGGGGTCGTTGTGGAGCATCAGCTCCTTTCTTGCCATCGTCACCGCACACTGGCTGCTCATCACATCCCACAGCCCGTCGCACCCCATGATCAAGAACTCGTCCTCCTCGGTTAGCCATGTTTCTTGCAGCTCCGGGTCCGAGCTTAGAGGGCAAGCCGAGCCTCTCGGGCCCTTCATGTGCCAATCTCCGAGCGCGCGTGAAACGGAGAGTTGCCCGTTTAGGTACCCGTCGTATATTGCTCCTCCGAGCTTCTCGATTCTTTGCCTTTCGGAAGCGTAGTTTGGCTTGTGATCCTTGGACATCTCGATTGCCCTGCCGCGTTTCCCCAGGACAGCTCGACAGTCTCCCGCGTTTGCGACTATCATTTTTCTGTATATCAGTCACCTGGTAAGTTGATGCATTTCACTCTTTAGCCACAAAAAAGAAAGATTTGAAAAGCTTTGTTACCTTCCAGAGATGAAGGCAGTCAAGGCCGTGGTACCCGATGATATATCGAGGGTACTATCATCTGCAAACGCGTAATCAGCTTTAAGAAATGCGCTTTTTATTGCCTTCTCCAAACAAGACGGAAAGCAGGAGCTCTCGACGATGAACTTAAGGATGTTATTCCTGACAAAAGTTGAAGCATCCGTGCCTCCATGGCCATCAAACACCTGATAATGTTGCACGGATCAGTTAATGCAGGAAAGATAACACAGAAGTGTTCTTAAGATGGTTCGGTAAGCATACACGAGCTGCAGTTGAATAGATATAAGACGTATACGAAAGAACTAGTATCCATCCTCAATACTCATTAGTTAAAGTGTCGGATTATTACAGCAAAAACTCTACAATCCATATTTTGCATGATGAACTGTACGAGGAAAACGGAAGGAATCTTATACATGAAAAACTCCTCAAGGTAGCATCTGGAACGAAAGATTTGCGAATAGATTTGCATTCTCAACCATTTTATGCATGATTAGAAAAAGTAGATCTTTTCGTGTAACGAAATTTCATTCCATCTTCAAAATCTGTATGAACAAAGCATTCCACGAAGAACGAGTGATCGGCACATGTCGAAAGAATTTGGCTTACCCCATAGAAAGCAGCAGATGAAGAGAAACCACAGAGGTTGCTTAAATGTTGAGGCAAGTCATCGATACAGATATGTTCATCCTCCATGTACGGTTTAGGACCTTTCTCAGCACAGCTCCCAGATCGAAAAATCGGTTTGTAGCTAGATATCGTATCTGACTGGGAGTCGGCTCCATCCACTCCAAGACAAGAATCCTTAAGAACATAACAAGAGTCAACCTTTAGACATGGAATGTACCATATAGAAAGAAAACTCGAAGGCACACCTGTTTCCAACACTTGAGACGACACTAAAAGGATGTTCGATTCCCAACATCCTACAACTCAACTTTCCACGACACGACATTTTTAAGCAAAGATTGCTTCAGAGTCATGAAAAAAATATTTTTCTTCCAAACGTTGTTATTTGAACTCGTTGATCAAATCATCGAAGTACTTCCCCTCGATTCTAAGACAAACACTAATTTTTACAATAGCACAATTTACCCAAGAATCAATTTCCTCCCTATTTCAAAATCCCCAATTCCATCCAATCAATCCCCAAAGAGACCTAAACTTCTTACTAAAACACATAAGCAATGCTCGAAACAGAGTATCACAGAGTTCATGAATCGACACACAAAACATGGCGAGGTTCCTGAATAAGTTCAAGTCAGCACCAATCAAACAGTTCAACATCAACTTAAAGCTACACATTACAATCAAAAAGAACTAAACTCCGAACCAACAACAACAACGACGAACAACAACAACAACGAACAATAACGCAGGAAAAAAGGTTCGATTCGAACTCACCAACTCCGAAGGCGACAGGAAAGCACCGGTCCTGAGAGAATGCCGCACAACCGAAACATGCCGCGGCGGTTTACCGTTCAATGTCCCCTTCAGTTCTTCAGAATTACAATCAGATACCACATCCTTCACCTCAGAAACCTCACTGCTATCGTTACTGTAATCACTTTCCACATTAGTAAACGGATGCGAAAACTCAGTACCCGCAGCCATTCCTCCTTCACATTACATCAATCTGTATTTCTTCCTTCAACAAGAACAAATCCAACTTTATATAGAAGAAAGCTAGACAAAGAAGCAAAATCACCAATCCCCAATTAAACTACTTCATCAATTCCTCCCCTTTCTCTCTCCACCAAAGGGTTAGAATCTCAGAGAGTAAAATATCTATGCTAATCCTCCTGCACTTTCAACAATATGAACCCTAATCCCAGATTCCGCACCAAAAACGACGGCGTTTAAGAACCCAGATCAAAATCCGATTCAATCACAGCGTACAATTCCAAACTTTCGGCAAAGATGGAATCTTTCCTCAGATTCAAAGCGTGAAAAATGCTATCCCCCAAAATTCCCTTTTGATCAAACGAAAAGATGCAGAATTATTCCTTCTACGCAACTGAAACCGGAGAAGAAGAAGAAAAAAAAAAATCGAAAAAAAAAATCGGAGAGAGAAAAGAAAATTCGTTTAACAGCTTCGACGAGAATATGAAAAGCCGACGAAACTTTTTTCTTGCCTTCGTTAAATTCGATGCGATTAGTTTGCGACGGCCGATCGCAGGTAAAGGGGCGGGAAATTACCGACACGTGGCGCGTGGCGGTGGGTCAGTGCGCTGATTTGTATGGGTTGCTAAACTGGGAGATGCGTCCCGGCCGTTGGATTGAGTTCGCGGGTGAAATTAACGGCTGGGATTCGTCGAGGTGTTGCCCTCTGCGGTTTCGAACGGGTCGAGCCGGTGACGGCCGTTTAGGGAATTCGAGATTAGCGACACGTGTCTAGGCGGGATTGGTTGGGGTGGCATTTCGGCTGATGTGAAACAGTTTCATCTCCTTATCACTTTTCTTGGAGATAACAGTTTCCGTCTTTATCTTTATCTTTTTCTCTCTTTCTTTTTAATTGTTGGAAAGAGTTTGATATTTGCTATTTTGGGCATGAACCGCCATTCCCTTCGCTTCGTAGAGATATTTTTTTTCGATACGAGAATTAAGTCAAACGTGAAAATAATTGATTAAAGTAGTGTAATTGAGTTTCAGTGATGATAGTATATGCAAAAATAGAACTTATTCATATAAGGGTGATAAAGTGATTATAGTGTGATTGTGCCGAACAAGAATTCATATGAGACGTTCCAAAAAGGAACAATAGGCATATTCATTTTTTTTTAAGTTTTTAACGGCAAAAAAAATGCCGCACCACAAAAAACTCGAGAACTTTGACCGACTCACGCAAACTAGAAGGGGTGCGAAACGAGGACTCCGGGGTAAAAACCCAAAGAATCTCCAACTAAACAAACTACACACACCCCTCAAATCCACACTAACAAAAGAACAAATAAAAGCAAGAAACATTGACAACAAATAAGAAAAACTACACAATCTATTAGGAATTTAGCAAATGATCAAACTCTTTCAAGAAGTGAAAATTTTGCTTGAAAACTGTTCAAATCAACATTAATTCAAGGAGGTCCAAAGTTTGATCAAATTCTCAGAATGAGAAGGCTCCAAATGAACCCTTCTCTCCACCATCACACTAACCAGCCATCCAGCTTCTTCAAGATGGTTTTCTTGACAGAGCAATGACAACAGAGTCGAATAAATATCGGGATCGACGGCCACCAAACTCCCCAACTTCTCGACTTCCCGAAACAGGTTAAATCCATCGAGCACCCTCCCATCCGAAATAACTCTCCTCACAATGCTACTCGATGCCAAGCCACTAGGCTTCAATCCACGAGCCAGCATCGTCCTGAAGATCTCCTCCGACTCCTTATGCTTCCCCACACGAGACAGGGAGAGCACGAGCATGTTGTAAAGTTCATCACGTCCGACTCCTTCTCCTCTGTACCGGTCTATCACTTTACAAGCCTCCTCTGCTCTCCCTTCTTTGCTAAGTCCATCAAGAACGGTAGCAAACGTCACCCTGTTCGGCCTCAGCCCTAGACCGTCCATCCTCTCCAAAATCTCCAACGCCTCGTCGTTCATCCCTTTCTCGACAAACCCCTTTATCATAGTTGTGTAAGTCACCACATTCGCCTTGCACTCATCACTCTCTTTCTCCATCCCACTCAATAACTCCAACCCCATCTCCAAGCTCCCGTGCATACAAATCCCATCGAGAATCGTCGAATAGATCACTGAATTGGGCACACATCCATGCCCCTTCATATTCCTAACCAACCCCAAAGCAGCCTCCAAATTCCCAGAATCGCAGAGACCCTTAATCACAGTAACATAGGTAACAATGTCAGGATGAAGATCAACACCCCCCATTTCCTCCAACAGCCCCATCGCCTCGTCGACTCGATCCTTCGCGACGAGAAGCCTAATCACGACATTATACGACACCGTATCGGGCGCACACCCGAACTCCTTCATCTTCCCCAAAACCCACAGCCCCATCTCCGCATCCTCAGCTGCTCTGCACAAATTCAATAGCACCTTGAACATCTTAACACTAACAACGAAGCGTTCAGCCTTGTACTCATCGACGACATGAGCGATAATCCGAGGGTTTTTATCGAGATTCAGCAACTTACAAGCTTTGCCGTACATGTACGAGGTGGGGCGGTGGGTGGGGTGGAGAGCGGCCCAGACGAAGAACCGGACCCCCAATTTGGGGTTTTCGGCGCCGCAATTCTCCAAAACCTGAGCGATGCAGCCGGAATCGAGATTGGATTTCACGGCGTCGAGGGTTTTTTTCAATTTGGGGCTGGTTTTTCTGGAGATGGGTCAGAAAATTTTGGGCGGCGATGGATGAATACTTGCTGAAAAGGACGGAATTCCGACCGGCGGCGAGCAAAGAGGAGGGGGATCGAATGAGTGAAGTGGAAATCGGCATATTTTTTCAAAAATTGAAGCGGAAATTTAGGGTTCTGATCGGATTAGAAGCTTAGATTTCGGCAACCCAGCACCATGGCTCGATCGCCGCCCATGGGTTCTTCGTTCCGCCGCCGCCGCCGCCGGATTCTTGGCGTATTTTAGCGGGGGAAAATCAGAAAAAATCGATCTTGGTTGAATCTTGGTTTAAAATTTAAAGATTTCAACTTTTTATTAGTACCGATAATTTTGTGCTAAGAAAATACCAAAAAAAATAAAAAATAAACATAGATAGTTAATTTGTTTTTGGGAATTTTTTGATAAAGATTTCACTGAATAATCCTTCTTAGTTTGGGCCTAAGCAATCAAATCTAGAAAAATCAACGTGAGAATGTCAAATCAGCGCTCAATACGTTAATGATGTGAATACGATTTATGGATTTCAAATAACAAACGAACGAATGTAACGAAACTTCCAGCAATGTATCTATATTCGAATCCAAACATAACCGGTTGTTAACATATATGTATCGAGATCTCGAGTACGAGTACTTAACCATATAATTAAGATTGAATAAGCACTCACACTACTAAATTAATTACTTAATTGTCACAAGTACACATACATCATACATGCTTATGAAAGAATAGTACACTATGTTAATTTTTATCCATGTATAAGTAAAGCTCAATTATGTTGAGGCGAACTATCAAAAGAAAAATCTATAGAATGAGACTCTACTCTCCCTTGATGAGGCGGCGGCAACATGGGCGGAGGTGATCGGGCGTGATTAGAGTTGTCGATTTCAGAAAGCTCGGTCTCGGATACATTTGACCTAGGGGAAAGAGGGAAGCCGTCACCGTCAGGTGCATTCGACCGGAGTTTGTATTGATGCAGGAGATGAAGAGGCGACGAGCCTCGAGTAGGAGTAGAGTCTCCACTCATCATGGACGAGTCATTTCCTTTGCGTTGTTTGTTCCTCAGCTTCGCGGCTTGGTGCCACTTCTTGAGAGCGGCCGAGGTTTGCTCCTCGAATATCGACTTCTTCATGTTCGATCCCATCTGAAGTTTGATGGCCAAAATATGAATTAATAATGTAGAGATGATGGACGGTTGAAGTACGACTTCAGTTAGTCGAATTTACCTGTGTCACTAAGGTGTAGAGAGGGAAGGTGATGTAGCTACTCAGTATTTGAAGGGCTAACCCTAAGAAAACTCTAATCAAAACCACAAAAAGGGCCTCGTGGAAGCATGTTGTAATTCCAAATTCATACTGCAATAATTAATTAAGAAAATATTTAGAAAAAGGTGCATAATTAATTAATTAACTAAGCTTATTATTATTACTACTAATGTAGAGGATTAGAATAATTGATTACTTACCCACTTCCATAAGAAGTATGCCATTTGATATGCATTCTGCAAACAAAAACATAAATAAACACAATCTTACAAAATAGTTAGAAAAAAAAAACGAGAAATTCTCGTCTCATCAGCGCCATTAGCCAATCAAGCCCACTCCACCTCATAATAATACCGACTATGCACTATAATACATACGTCATTTTTTTTTTTTTACGGAAAACCGACTTTGCACCCGAGTATTACCTGAAACAAGGTGAAGTGTATGAGAAAGAGTATCCATTGAGGGCGATTAAACCAAAAGAAATTGTTGCTGGGCTCAACAAGTGGGGCCCCTCTCACTACACTTGTTCTATCTTGGATTTGTTGGGCCATTTCCACTATCACCAGCTCTAATTTCGTACCCACTAATAAAATTATCTGAAAATAAATACCCAATCAAAATTATATTAATAGTTTATATATTACATAAATAATTTTCAATTAATTTTATAGTAATTAATAAAATTGTACTTACTATAAGTGGAATAACTGAGATCCAGGCCAGTGTATGCCATCCTGCAAAATTATTATAGCAAAAAATATGAAAAATTAAATATTTAAAAAAAATAATAAAATGAAATTGTAGATTAATTTTGAACTTATTTATGTGATGAGAAGACTTACTATAGACATTGAGGAATAAGAACATAATTGCAGAGAACCACAAGGGAATGCTGCATAATAATAAGAATAATTAGTAGGCATTATTGCAGACTATTCGTATTCTCGAGTATCGTTCAGGGACAGGGAGCCGGAGGGAGCACCGACACACCCCATAACTTTTAAAGAAAATTTTACGTTATAAAGACCGATTCTAGCTTCGTTCGAGTTAGAATTATGCCTTTGTTAGAAGATACGATTCGAAAATATACACTAACCTTATGCCCAGGACGGATTTATAGTCGTCTTCCATCGATCTTTTTATATATTTGTGGAAGTCAAATTTGGTATTTGGCGCAAAATGGGCCTGCATTCAACGATTAAAAATAAACAAACCAATCAATCCACAAAAGTCACAAAAATGAGAGTGACATGATTTTATTAGGGTGATGCTATTCGGCCATAATGTGGCCGGCCATAATTTAACTTTTTTAATTTTTTTAAGTATCAAATAATTTATATTTTTTTGCCAAACTTTTTTATAGCATAAAAAACTCAAAAAGTGATGCTCCGTATTTTTTACGTATTTTTTAAAATTAACCCTTTAATTATTTGATATTTTTTACTATTTTAAAGAATTTTTTACCTTTTTATCTAGAAAAAAAGAGAAAAATATGTATTTTTTGTGGGAAAAATATTTTTAAATTAAAATATAAATGTAATAAACTATAGTTATCATTTATCATTTTTAAAATTGCGTATATTATGAAAAATGTCGTTGTGTGGCCGGCCACATTATGGCCAAATAGCTTTATTGATTTTATTAATCTACTCTAACATAGCTACCTCTTTATTAACGACACGTAAAAAGTATATGCGTAAACGATTTAAAGACGATGAAGAGGGAAAACTTACGGTGATAAAGCCATTTCGGATGGTTAAATAGTCCACCTTAGATATCGACCCGAAAAATTGCCTGAAAAATGCTACCTGTTACATAATAATTATAATTATTAAAACAAACAATCTATAGTACTAACTAATGATGGTAATTAAAAGTTATTAATTATAATACTCCCTCCGTCCTCCATTTAGTGACGGAGGGAGTATGGGCACGGGTTTTTTCGTATTTTATGGTATAATAATAAATTAACGTGTTAAAGTGTTAAAGTGGAATAATTGTGGGTCCATTTGAATTGTTTAATATTATTAAAATGTTAAAATAATAAAAAGTAGATGTATAAAGTGTTAAAGTGTTAAGGTGATTGTGGGGTCTACGTCCTAAAACGAAATATGTCAGTAAATGGAGGACGTCCCAATATAGTAATAACGTCACTAAATGGAGGACGGAGGGAGTAATTAATTACTTACAATCCATTTGAGAACTGGAGTGTTGTAGATTCCTGAATGGCGCCTAACAAAAGAGGTTTGATGAGCAAACCTAAATCGCTCTGGATCTGAAATTTAATTCGATCGAAAATTAATCATAAAGATTCCGAACCGATTCTGATATCAAATTAAAATTTATTCATTTATTCACCCTTCAAAGACCTTATGATAATAGAAAATGGCTATTCGATTTATCAGGTAAAGTTCGAGAAAATCTGACAAATCGAACGAAAGATAATATTACCGTTTGTGAATTGGTAGTCCATGGTGTTGGTCTCTAGTTCCCACTTCTTCCACTTCTTCATCTGAATATCACAACACAAATTTCTATTAAATTTTTATTTTTCTCAAACATATAAATAATTTTGGATTAATATAAACTTACTTTGGCATGGCCTAATACCATTAGAATAACACTGTAAAGAACATGCATAGCTGCTAGCACAAATATGAAGATGTGCAATTGGTGAATCCCAGAATAAGATATCAATGATACTTTCCCCTGCAAAAATAAGATCGATCGGTTATATACACCTTCTGTCCTGTCTGATTACGTCTTTTTTCGATTTTAAAGTAGTTTGCTTACTTGTTTATCACAGTAATCGTACTCGTCAGTTGCGGCCAGAGCTCGACGCCACATTATTTCCTCACCAAATTGAAGCAATTTCCTATGCTCGTCTTTCCCTTTATCGTCATCTTCGTCTTCGTGTATCTTTTTGTCACAAGGTAGCCATTTATTCCCTAGTGACTTCGGCACACATATCTTCGCCACGTACGACGTGCCCACGGTAAGGAGTAACGATATAAATCCGAGCAACATCAATTCTGTAAATATAAAAAAAAATAAAAAACACAACGATGAAAATAAATGTAAAAACAAAAATAAAACACGAGACGGAAACAGTGATCGAAACCTGCTTTGATCTTCTCTAGGGCTTCAATCATTGCCTTCTTCTCCTTCCTCTGAAACCACTGCCATTACCAAAACAACCAAAATCACAACAATCAAAAACCTAAAAAAAGTTTATAAAAAAATTCCAAAAAAAGTGATCAAAACCTTTCCGAGGGACTCGATCCCGTGTTCGATAGCGACGGAAATAATGACGAAAACCGCGCAAACAACCGCGACGGCCCATGTCGAGGTTTCTTCGAGGGACCGATCCGTTGCTGCAGCCATGGATGAAAATGCTTCAAAGCTACACTTTTACATAAAGAACATACAAAACAAGAAGGAAGCCTCGATTATAATGTACTCAAAAATTTGACAAGGTCAAATAATTTCTACTTTGTTATTGATGTGTTACGAGGAAATTTAATTTTTTATAATTATATTATGTGAAACTTTTTATTTAATTTTTTTGTGGTAAAGTGGAAAGTGAGGGCTTAATTTCTTAGTAGTGACGAAGATTTATGTAGGCCGGCCGGCAGTAATAATAATAAGTTTAAATTAAGGAATATTTAAATAAAAAAGGTATAAATTTTTTGTCTAATTAGGAGTTTTCATTCATAGATATGTCCAAATAAATGAATAATATATAGATGTGTAATAATCAATTGTTTAATTTGATTTAATATAAAGTGGAGTTTGTTTTGAGGTTTTGTTAGTAGTTTTTGAAAATAATTTAATTTTTGGGAAAAAAGTTAATATAATTATGTGATGGATTTCATTAATTGGCATCCAAATTAGATATGATAAATTTAATTATATTACCGTTTGAATTTTCAATAAATTGCCTCAATCTTCGATTTATATTTTAAGATTTTATTCCATAATTTGAATAGATTTATATAATTTGACAGTATTACCACGTATGTTGATATTCCTTAAACTTATATTCGGATAAGTAGAATTAGTTGAGGATTTATGGGACCATCTGTTACGTTCTTTACGTTTTTGTTTATTTATCGCTCTATAATCATGATTTGTCACGATCATACATAACTACCACATAACTACCGCAAATAAAAACATTATTGTGATTTAATTTAGTTTTATTATTGTTATTGCAAATTTATTTGATAAATGATTATTTGTATGATTATAAATCCAAAATATGGATGATATGTGAAATTGTTAATCAAAGTTGACTTGGTCAATCATAATAATAATAATAATTATTGTTATTATTATTTAAACTACTTAAACCAACCACTTCTTAATCATTTTAATTTATATCAGAATATAAAATTATCATAACTTATGTGTGGTTCTTAGATTTCGAAGCTTTGTATATCAAATTAAAAACCTCCATACAATTTTCATTTCAAATCAATCGTAAATATATTTTTATCAGTATACGATCTAAAAAAAAGTTCAATCTAAGACACTTAAAACACTGTATTTTTATGTCTAAATGAACTTTTCTTAAATAGCCGTAATAAAAGAAAACGAGACATTATAAACGGAACGACTACCTTATAATTTTCAAAAAACAAAAACATTAATGCTAGAAGCCAATAGAAGCACGAGAACAAAACCAACGACTTTACGCTCTAGAAAAACACGACAACTAGCTTAATAAAAAGCGTTTTTTACCATCTTCGATTTCATCGACACTAAACAAAAAAGAATAAATAAATAAAATAAATAATTAAGAGAGGAGAGGAGAGGAGAGGAGAGGAGCTAACACTGTTTCTTCACACCTCTCTCTCTCTCTCTCACACACACTCCACTTCCATCTCGATTTTCTCGCTCTTCGAACTCCTTTCAGAATGACTTCTTTGTCAAATTCCCTCGTGATTTCGAGGATCCCCGCATTCGATTCATCTTCTTCCGGTAAATCTAAGGAATTTTTAATTTTCTCATTTCGTTGTGTTCGTTGATTTTCTTGATTATGAATTTCCTTTTCTTTATGCGTTTGATTGTTGAGAGATTTAGCTCTTTCAGTTGAAACCGAGCGTGTTTTGATTCTATGAAAGCGCTCATTTGTTGAAGAAGGAAATTATCTGCGGTTATGGAGTTCGAATTCACATAGTTTTTGCGTTCATCGTTGTTTGAAGAGAGCTGAGAATCGAAGCTTCATCTCTCCCTTTTCTTGTAGATTGGAGTAACTTTGTTTCTACTTATCTTTGCTGAAAATTATACTGTAGTTTTACTGGGATTTTGTGTAATTGTGTGTGAAGGCATATGATTTCGATTGAGGTTTTAGTCCCAAGATTAGTGAATATCAAGATTCTGTTTGTTTATTTTCATAAGATTTTGAATGAGATTAGGGAAGATTCTGTAGTTGTAATGATTCGGGTTTAGAAGAATCGAAGAAGCATCTCAGAATCGTAGGAGTACTAGTTTAGAAACGTGTCAAGAAAAATGGGACTGAGGGAGTAGTATGATAACATAAGTGGCAGGTACCATCCTGTGTTAATGCTTTTGTTGGCCTCCTATCGTTTCTCTCTTGGTAAAGTAGAATGGATGCATGACCTTTCGGGCCGAATGAAACATGTTAGAGTCGAACTATGAATGTTGAATTAGTTTCGTGTGGCTCCTATAACTGCTCTTGCTAAATATCCTACCTTCCATGGATGTGGACTACCTTCGAATATTAACTTTAGTACTATGGTGAACTTCGCCTCCTGTATTAGGTTCATCTTTGAAGTCTGCTGATCAATACGTGAGACTTGCTAGCTCGACCTTGAGTTTTAAGGGCAACAGGAGACTGTCCACCCAGAGAAGGACACTCTCAGTTCAAGCAAGTTATAGGTACATACATTCGATTTTTGTTTCTGTAACTGTAAATCTGGGAAGTATGAATTATGCCATTAGTAATTTGCTTCTGCTCCGATTTTATCAAGAGCTATGTAAATTGGATCACATTCAAAGCAGTTCTTTCTTTCAATTTGATTGAATGCTTTGTTAACATGCTTCGTGCACTGTGTTCACTAAGAGCCAAAGAAGAAGAACCAAGATTGTCTGTTTAGTTCTCATTGTGAATGAGGAAAACTAGCTTTAGGCACGTGAGATGTATCGGAATATAAACTTTGGTTTCATGCATTTTATGGCAGTGACGGTGGAAGGCCGAGCAGCGCAAGCATCTTCGTCAGTGGCTTTGTATTAGGGGGATTAATTGTTGGCACACTTGGTTGCGTTTATGCACCTCAGGTGATGATCCTAGCAAAAGCATTTCGATGCACTATTATGTGTTTTCCTCCCATGCCTGTCTTATCGTAGCCTTTCACTCTTTTGTTATACCGCGCTGATCTTTGTTATTGCGTTCTTTTCTGGTGCATCAAGCATTGAAAATCTTGTAATGACTTCTGGCTACTCTGTTTCTGTCTGTTATACGTCAGATCACCAAGGCTTTGACGGGAACCGACAAAAAGGATCTCATGAAAAAGCTACCCAAATTCATTTATGACGAAGAAAAGGCCTTGGAGGTACGTATATTTTTTCAATACAGCAACCCTTCATATTCATCTGACGGACTAAGTAGGTTCGGAGTTACAAACGATGTTTTTGGCTGAGAAAGCTTGCAAAAGTAGTTGTTGGTATATATGCCTGTTGATAGATCTTCTAAGCTTTCTTCGAACGAAAAAATAAACAAATTGAGTAAAGCTTGGCTTTTTTGTACTGTAATCTGAAGTATATCCAAGATTAATGAACTTCGAATGTGTGATTCGACCAAAACATAAGTATTCCCGTACAATATTATCTGCCAACGTTGAGATCAGTCGAAGTGATAGCATTAGTGTTTTTCCAACTCCGGTTGAATCTATCGTGATGCTTCCGTATACTGCATTGTTGCTCTTCCTTCCCCTTCGATTTACACACTCTTATTTGCAGAAGCAACGCAAGAAACTGGCTGAGAAGATTTCACAGCTGAACGATGCCATAGACAACGTATCAACCCAGCTCCGATCAGAAGAGGCACCCAACGGAGCTGCAGTGAGCTCAGACGACATCGAGGCTCTCATCTGAGGCTCGTTACTCAGTTTACGAATCCCGGGTTCTAAAGACACGATAGTGCTATTCTACAACCAGTTTCTTGTATTTTGATGAACCACAATGCCTAATAACCTCCCTTGTAATGTCCACATTTCGTTCTATATACAAACCCTTGTTCATGTATTAGTCAAGGTCTTTTAATTCACATGCAAGATTAACTGCTCGATTCTGTCCAATTTTTCTCGACACGTTTCTTGAATACACACGAGTATAAAATAATAAAAACCTATCAAGTAAAATAAGACCGGAAGAGATGCATTCATAAGACAGTATTCCCCCCATCCCGTCCCAATTCAAGAAACGTATTATCTGAAACGGGACGAAGTAAGGAGTATTATTTGAAAAGGGGTCATCAAGAAATCTGTGGCTCACATGAATCTTGATGGTGTAAGAAGAGTCACCATCTTATCTAAATATAAAATCTCAAAAATTTCATCCTCACCACTGATCACCATCTCAAACTCCATTCCATCCATCACTGTTTCATTTCTAACCCAACAAACTGCCAGAAACAGAACTTTCAAAATGTTGGATCTATGTTCTTGAAAGATATATCCAGGTGAGTTTTTCATTTGATCCCGTTTTTTCGTCGTAAGTCGCAGCGATGGCGTCGTCGAATGCAGCTTTCGCCTGTTCGAGGATCCCAGTTTGCACGAAGCTTCCTTCGAAATCCTCTCATTCTTACCCTTCTCAGTGCTTCCCGAAGGTCAGTTTTCTTCGTTTTCTCGAATTCTACGTATAACTTGGACTTATGATGTGATGGGATTGAATTCTACTGCAATGTGTATGTCGATATTGTTCGTTTTTCGCGGTTGTGCAGAAGCTCAAAGCAGCAGAATTCTGTGGCCTCAAGTCGAGTAAGTATGCAACTTTTGCCATTAATGGTGGAAAGGCTTCCTTCTTTGATGCAGTGGCTGCTCAGCTCACTCCCAAGGTACTTTTCCTTACGTTTGTTTCGATAATCGAGTAGAGATCACTTCGATATCCACACCCTTCGTCTTATAATAGACCTAAAAGTCGATAAACCGAGCATCTTAGATGATCTAAGGATTATGATTCATGAACAAGAATTCAAGCATGGCACTTGCATTGTAAGATACAAGGCATAATTGACATAGATCCATCCACATTCATGCTTAGATGAAGTTCTTGATTACGAAAACTCGAATAAACTAACGAAGAAGATCGTGGCGAGATTAGGCTGAGGGATTAGCCCCTGCTAAGGGGGAAACAGTAGCCAAGCTGAAGTTGGCCATCAATGGATTCGGGCGGATCGGGAGGAACTTCCTCCGGTGCTGGCACGGGCGAAAGGACTCTCCGCTAGAAGTGGTAGTCGTAAACGACAGCGGCGGTGTGAAAAACGTAAGACGAGATAAACCGAGACAATGCATTATTAGCCTTCTCATTTGCTATTAATGGTGGACTTGAATCTTTGCACTATTACTAGGCTTCTCACTTGCTCAAGTACGACTCGATGCTGGGCACGTTCAAGGCCGACGTCAAGGCAGTCGACAACGAGACGATCAGCGTCGACGGGAAGCTCATCAAGGTTGTCTCCAATAGGGATCCTCTCAAACTCCCCTGGGCTGAACTGGGAATTGACATTGTCATTGAGGTATATATATATATATACTGTACACACCTCTCTCTCTCTCTCTCTCTAGATCTCTCTCTCTCTCTGATGAAATGTGGGCAGGGGACTGGTGTATTTGTGGATGGACCAGGAGCAGGGAAGCACATCCAAGCAGGGGCAAAGAAGGTGATAATCACAGCTCCAGCTAAAGGTGCTGACATTCCAACATATGTTGTTGGTGTGAATGAACAAGACTATGATCATGATGTTTCTGATATTATTAGGTTAACTCTCTCTCTCTCTCTCTCTCTCTCTCTCTCTCTGGATATTAGTTGAGATGGTTTGTTTGAATTCTTGCAGCAATGCTTCTTGCACCACCAACTGTTTGGCTCCCTTTGCAAAGGTCATGCATGAAGAATTTGGTAGGCTATCTATAGAGATACTTATTTATGTATACTTTTAGGATAGTCGTCGTTAGATACACGAACTTGCGACGGATTTTGGTTTTAAAATCCAAATTCAAATATTCGATCTTTTGATTTTATCTGATTTTGCTCGTCAGATCAATTTAGATGGAAAGTCGAAGGTGTTTTTTGGGAATAAAAACCGATATATGACCAAAACGACGTAGTTTTGATTGACATGAATTAACTTTTTTCAGGCATAGTGAAAGGAACTATGACAACTACTCACTCCTACACTGGTGATCAGGTATTTACTTTAAGGGTTAATTCAACCAAATTGAAAAATAGGTTAATTTTGTGTTTTAATAATATATATATGCATGTGTTTCTAGAGGCTTCTAGATGCTTCCCATAGGGACCTGAGGCGGGCGAGGGCGGCGGCGCTCAACATCGTGCCGACGAGCACGGGGGCTGCCAAGGCCGTGTCCCTCGTGCTCCCGGAGCTAAAAGGCAAGCTCAACGGCATCGCCCTCCGCGTCCCGACGCCCAACGTCTCCGTGGTTGACCTCGTGGTCAACGTGGCGAAGAAAGGCATCACGGCCGAGGACGTGAATGCCGCCTTCCGGAAGGCGGCAGACGGGCCACTTAAGGGGGTGTTGGCCGTGTGCGACGACCCCCTCGTCTCGGTCGACTTCCGCTGCTCCGACGTCTCGTCCACGATCGACTCGTCGCTGACGATGGTGATGGGCGACGACATGGTCAAAGTGGTCGCGTGGTACGACAACGAGTGGGGATATAGGTACGGTTTCTAATCGGCGTGACCTTCTGGTCACGGTTGGAACCTGTCGAACCGGCCGGTCTGGTCTGATTTTTAAAACATTGTTAATTATAGAAATATTCGTAATGACGATTTTTCGAAAAAAAAAATTTCAGCCAAAGGGTGGTGGATTTGGCTCATTTGGTGGCGGAGAAGTGGCCGGCCGCCGGCGGCGCCGGAGAGGGGAGCGGAGATCCATTGGAGGACTTCTGCAAGGGCAACCCTGCAGATGATGAGTGCAAGGTCTATGAATAAAATTATTATTATTTTTTTTATTTTCTTGAACTTAATCGAGAAATTCAAAATGAGGATGTTTAAATTAATATATTAGAATAAAATGATTTCGTGTTGAATTTTTTGGATGAATCAAAATCTTGAGTTGTGATTTATTCATGCAAAATTGAGAGGAGAATATGAAACTCCTTGATTAAGTACAAAGGTTACATTATTTGATTTTTGAAGTGTGGGCTGTTGCATTATTGTAAAAGGCCCAGAATCCTAACGATAATTGGGTCACTCGACATACTCTTTACTCTCTCCGTCACATTATATTAGTCTTCGTCCACCATTTACTGACACTTTTTGTTTTAAGACGTAGACCTCACAACCACTTTAACACTTTGATACTTTATCTATCTACTTTTTATTACTTTAACATTTTAATAATAGTATTAAAAAATTCAAATGGACCCACAATTATTCCACTTTAACACTTTAACACATTAATTTATTACTATACCATCAAAATGCAAAAAAAAAAAAAAAAAAAAATGTGCCCAAGGTAGGGTGCATGTCACTAAATTATGGACGGAGGGAGTATAATTTTTCGACCCATGTTTTAATTTTATAATGATTGAATATCAAAGTAGTGTTTAGGGCAATTTAAAGCTAAACGAGAGATTATTAAAGTGAAAATAAATTTTAAAATGAATTGTAATTGAATTTCGAAGTGAAAGAAAATAAAGAAGATGATATTCGGATTGAAAAATGGACTAGGCATATTTTGGTGGACTATCGAAAACGCATATATCGTGAACGGAGAAAATAATTTTAAATAGACATATATTTACATAAGAGATTTAATTTTGCAAAATATTATTAGTACTTTAGTAGTCAATTGCAAATTTTCTTTTCCATATTTACACATGCAATTAATTTTTTTTGACTGGTATCCTATTTAGGAAATGGAAAGAGCTCTTAATTTCTTGCTGAATAAAGCAATCCAAATTATGACCTTCTACGGTGATACTAGATTTATATCGAGGGGTCAATTGATAGAGAAACGATCTACCGTAAACATTTTTAATATGTCCATGAATGACGTAACATACTATTAATAAATAAAATAATTAAAATATATATCTAATCTAGCTAAAGAAAAAGATAAACTCTAACACTGCCATATTAGTTACGACTTGAGATTGGGGTCAAAGTGTTTTGACTTGAACAAAATATGGATTGGAAAATAGTGGGCCCTAGTGCTGCACTGAGAGCTACTTCCTCCGTTTCTTTACAAGCATATTCTTTATCAAATTACACGTACCAAACTACCAATTATATATTTATATATTTTATTTATTATTCTCCTTTTTGAACACCAACATATGCATAACATTAATTACAGTGATAAAGCGGTAAAATATAACTATTTAATCATCAAATTACGAAACGAAACACTTAAAAATAAACAATAAAAGTGGCAAATAGGGAAGGGATATGATGTATGCAATTTCCTCAAAAATGACTATTTTCGTACAATTGCATTAAATAAATTGTTGTTTGTATATAGTTAATTAGAATCAACTAATTTTCCATCGCAAAATTATGGAGAAAAAAACAAGGGGTATCGAAGTCAAATGTGACTTTTTAGGGTATCATTTATGGGGAGAGTATGGAATTTAGAATTTAAAATTTAAAATTTGAAACTAAAATAGTACCGCTAAATTATTTACAATTGTGTATAAGAATATTTTTTTGTTTCAACCAAAATCAAACTGTATTATTCGAATCGAGTTTATTATAATTATCGAATTAATAAGTCATTATAAACTGGATAAAAGGAGTATATTTATCGCAATTAGCTCTCAAACCAATGCTCAATTCGCGCCCTATGCTCTAATCTTCCGATCTACCGGTCTCATTGATTACGTTTAACTTCACGAGTACCTTTAAAAATAATTTAATTGTACCATCAAAAGTTCTTTCCTTTTCTGAAAAAAGATGTTGAAAAGATGTAATTATAACTTAACTCGCCACATTCTAGTACAGACAGAGTTAACGCAACGCGGCCTCATCGATTAAATGCTCCGTTAGATAATGTTAAGCGACGTAAGGCGTTAACCCTAGCTAGCATGCACGTAGAATTCTACAAGAAAGTACGGTATTCCTTGCGGAATCCCAACGGACAAAATTACGAGTTTATCTACGACAGATCCGTTGCGGATAATAGTCGAGAAGACAAATACCTGCTATTGGGGACAACATAAAAATGAAGATACTCAATTAACATACTCACTAGTTGCTAATTTCTTCCACAATTCGATCATTATGTATATTAATCCTTTCAATCCTATACTAAGACAACTATTTGCTAGAACTTGTTACACATAATATTAGAACATCATTGTTGGAGATGTAATGAAATTAATTGGTATAGATTCCAAAATTAAGCTTTCATTTACAATAAATTAGGTTTATATATTTAGGGAAGATATAATACATAGCACAAACATGAAAAATTAAAAAATGAGACAAGAGTAACAATATATCAAGACACAACTTATCATTAATTTTCTAAACAACACAAACATTCAAACAACACCAAAATCAAACAACTAAGAGAGAGAGAGAGACAGAGAGAGCTCTTTCTCCCTTGAAACAAACTGACTGACTCCACATATCTTACAACAAAAACTACATCAAACAACCGATGAAATCAAGCAACAGACATAAAAAAAAATTAGGGTTTCTTAATCTCTTCCACCAAAATTTCGTCTGCAGGCGCCATTAGCTTCTTCAATTTACGAAAACAATTCGCAAAAACCACACAATTCCAAACAGCCGTCTCCTGCTCGCTCACAAGCAACCTCGAAACCCTAGCAATGGAGGGGGCGTACTGGAAGAAGTGCTGCGCCGCGTCGGTCCACCCGGCCACGGTCCAGCTCAGCTCCCACTCCTTCTTCGCCTCGTCGTAGGCGTACACGTGTCCGTGCTCGCCCCTCTTCCTCACCAGGAAGTACAGCCTCCCTGCATCGTACAGCACCGGCTCCCCGTACCCGAACCTCCCGTAATCGTTGTTCGTAGGGGTACTGAGGGTCGGAATCCTCTGCTTGCCCCCCCACTCGCTCCTCCAGTGGTTATACACGCGGATCACTATCTCCTCGGCCTTCACATACACGAACCGGATCAAACCGTCCGCCAGCCCGAACCACTTGTCCCCGACCCGGTCCACATAGGTCTCGATCGGACCGGGGTTGACTGACGCCAGCTCCAGCTTCTTGACATTGAAGGCCACGGTCACCGTGGCCCCGTCAGCGAGCCAGTAGAGCGATCCGTGAGCATACACCGGCTGGATCCGGTCTGTCTTAACCGGGGATCCGTTGGTAGCGTGTTCGACCCGGGATTTCATAACCATTGACAAGCCGGAGTCCCTGACAATCGGGGCGAGGACGGTGAACGTGAGGAGCGCGTCGTCCACGTGGAGGCTCACGAGCTTGAAGTGGGAGTCTTCGGAGGCGAAGTCGACGGCGAGGCCGAGGCGGCCCTTGACCGGGAAGTCGACGAACAAGAGCCCGCCGGTCATAGGGTTATACACATAATAAGTGTAGGTCGGCCCGAAATGGAGCAAGAGGAGGCCGTTGCACGAGGCCATGACCGCGGTCGCCCGGTCGAGGTTGACGGAGTTTTTCGAATCGAGGTTGTCGTCGTTGGTGAAAAGGATCACGAGGTCGCGGTCGGCGGTGCACTCGACCTCCTCTCGGAGCTTCGAGTAGATCTTAGGCCTTTCTCCCGAGCAGTAGAAGGTGGCGACCGGGGAACGGGAGGCGGTGAGGCGGGCGAAGGACTGGCCGGCGATGCAGCGGTGGAAGGACTTGTTGAGGGTGGCGCACTGCATCGCCTTCTTGAGGGGCAGCCGGGCGACGATCTCGAGGACGAGGTCGTCGCCGAGCTTCGCCATGGGCTTCGGAAGCTTGGTTGGTTGTTGCTCGTCGCCATTGAATTCCGCCATTGATGAGGGGAGTGCTTAGGTTTTTCCGCAGGAATCAAAGTTGAGATGTTTAGTGTTTGTTTGTGGAGTGAAGTGAATAATGCTTACCTGCATTTTTATAGACACCTGCTTTGCTTCTTTTTTATTTTATTAAATAAATGTTTTTTTTCCTACAACGACACCTCATTTCTGCAGATTTATGGAATTATTACATGTATATTTTCTCACATTTTGAGTATTAATTTATGATTCAACATTTATTGCAGTTAATTTCATGTATTTAGATTAGATTATGCTTTAATTTTTAACATTTAAATGGTATTCATCGAATATATATATGGTTATTAAACTAAAAATCTAATATAAAGGTTGATTTAAATTTAATTTGAAAGGCTTAATAGATATACATATAAATGCACAACGGCATGATTACACTTTTTACTAATTTTATGTTCGTATTAGGTTTTACATATTTTGTCGCATTTCATTATTTTTTTTGTTTGTATAGTTTATTATGTGGAGTACGATAAACTCAGATATAAGAAATTACTAACGACTTACTTTAAAGTATATATACCAGGAATTTTTAACGATATTTGATTATATTTGAGCATATGCCGTTTTTAGTTTAAGGTTTCTAATTAATATTGTGATGATCGGCTTGCTGACTTGTCGAAAGTGTTTCTGAGGTGGTATTTATTATTTTGTACGCACTATACGACAAATTGAGATATAAGAATTTACTAACGACTTAAAGGTATAAAGAACTTTCTAACGGTACAATCTGATGTGAGAATACAACGGTTTAAGTTTAGGGTTTGTGTTTAATATTGTTATGCTTGTTAACTTGTAGAAGTGTCTGAGGTGGTATTTATTATTTATACGCACAATACGACAAATTTGGATATAAGAACTTACTAACGACTTATTCGGAAAAAGGTAAATGATCCGAAAGGTATAATCTGATTCGACAGGATATTAATGTTGAATTGTCTAATGAATTTTGTGATGATTGACTTGGTGACTTATACAGAGTATTTATGATCGAGCTAGTATTTATTTGTTTGTACGCACAATACGACAAATTCAGATATAAGAACTGACTAACGACTTATTCGAAAAAGGTAAAATGGCTTCATAACTGCACAATCTGGTTCAAGAAGATGCTAATTCGGAATTTCCTAATGAAGATTGTGATATTGGCTTCTAGACTTATACTTACTAAGTATTTATGATCGAGGTAGTATTTATTAATTTGTACGAACAATACGACAAATTCAGTTGTACGTACTTACTAACGACTTATTCAAAAAGTAACAAAATTTTTCTAACAACACAATTTGATTCGATCATATAGGCTTTAGAATTTCTGACAACTCTTTTGATGATTAGCTCGTTAACTTGTACATAACGACACATCTTTACTAACTTCAGAATATAAATGTTACTGACATATGAGCGCCGTCACATTAAGAGTATCTTTCTCGAATTATGTGCCATTTAATTTAACATTACCTATATGTCTATTCTACAAGATTTAACTATTTGGATCACACATTTTGAATTTAAAATTAGATTCAATGCTCTCTCAAAATCAATAATATTCCAAAAATGTTCATATTCCTCCATTATTTTGTGATGAAGAATCTCATACACACAACCATTTCTTAAATGCAATTTTCATACAAAGGAGTCAACTTAGATTTTGTGGCGCGAAAACAATCACTTTCATTAAAGTATATTTCAGTCTAGCAGATAAAATAAAATAAAATAAATAAATTTAAAATATAGTCCTATCTATAATGGAATATTCCATTGTATTTTAGTTGAGGGTAGGCCCCATGCAACGCTGGCGCTAATGTTGCCGTTAGGGTTTGTTGAGATACCTCTTTGTACCACACAAATGAGGTTTTGCACCCATGGGCCCACAACTGTCTAATCGATGAAACGCAACTCAATTAGTAAAATGTTCAGTAAATTTTAACTAGTGTTGTTTGATTTATTGTAAACGTATGTTGAGTCTTACATTTGTGAATGAATGAGTAGTAAAATCGGAAAAATATATATGCATTGCACGAAAAATGTTTTAAAAAAATAAAAGATGTAAGAAGTCAAAGGACAATGTGTGCATACTAAAACATTACCAAAATGTAATAATTGACCACATAGTCGAAATAATTCAAAGATTTCACTGCAAAAGACTCGAAAATTAAGACTTTTTATCCCGAAACTCGATCTCAGCTTACAGCTAGGTCAACACACGTTGTTTGGTTTTTAAATATTTTTGTTTGAGAGCAAGTGTAAATGTATATGAAAAACAAAAACCATGTGAGGCCATCACACCATTCACTCAAACCCCCAACAGATCGCACACGTACACGTGTCCCCCAATACTAGCTAGGGTTTCTGGTGATTGCTATCCTATGTCAAGCTCGCCGCTCTCCTCTAAGGTGATTGTGGCCGTCGATTGCGATCTCTTCCCCAATTAATGGACGAACCAAATTGAACGGCGCCAACCTGTACAAGGGTTACTCGAATCCATTACAAAAGTGGGTACAAATCAATAAATGAATTGAATCAATCTATATATTAACGTTCACTCTAATAAATTTGAGTTTATTACAACCTCCATCCTTTAAAAGAAGATTAATTTACTATTTTGTACCCTTACCGTCCAATTGAAATATAGACTGAACGAAAGGAATATAATTATATGTGGATTCTCTTTGATTATCAAGACAAAAGCGTAGATATTTATTTAACTTTCATTGTAAGTTTAAAGAGGATCGGAATTAATGCTCCCCTAAGTACTATCTACTGTGAACTTTCTTAATATGTCCACTGTCGAATAATTTTATCTCGATGATTCGATTTCGAAACCTTTAACTTTTATTATGAAATAAAGCATCAGAATACTATTGAAACTTTGTAAGTCATCACTAGCAAAGTTGTTTCGATAAAACAAAAATCTTTATTAGGACGAGATGTAGAGATATGCATAACTTGGATAACTAAATTATCTCTTACATATGTCTATGTATAATTATTTGAAATATTTGCATTCTTTTTAAGATATAGCATTACAATCATCATCAAATTGAGAAATATATATATACATATTATAAAATAAAATTGGACTAACAATTATTAGTTTGAACTAAGAATTTCTAAACTCTAATGTTGTGATAATTAAAGAGGAGAAGAAAAGGAGAAATCACATAGAAATTAACAACCCGAAAGGCATGTATTGAATTAATACTCCATCTGTGATTCTGTTCCATCAAAATTATAGACATTTCTTAAAAGTATGTAAAGTATAAAATACTGAAACGTAACTCTGTGGAATGAAGAGAATAGTATATATTACTCCCTCCGTTTCTTCTGAAACGGCCTGTTTTTTTCCGACACGCATATTAATAAAAGTGAGGTTTGTTGTATAATAGTGGTGGTCCACATACTTAAAATGAGAATTTAATTAGTGTATAAAGGTGATATAATAAGGGGTTAATGGGGGTGCACATGAGATTGTCGGGCTAAAATAAGAAACATATCATTTCACACGAAACGACTCTATTAGGAAAACAGGCCGTTTCAAAAGAACGGAATATTATAACAACAAACTATAGATCAAAAGTGATTCTTAATGTTAAAAATTTGCATAAAAAATATTGGTATACATATATTGTTGCTGCTTAGGAAAAAACTATTTACTTATACTATTTTATACGTTACATATATTCATTAAATAAATCAAATAAAATAAGGAGGAAATACGAACTGTACTATACGAAACCAGAGCTATGTTTTAGCCTTTTAGGGTTTCCATTGGCTTGAAAAAAGTTTGTGAAGTTGAGACAAAACCACCTTATTTCCCACCATCTCCTTCTCATCAAATTCCTTCACCATTTTCGCCTTCTCCTCTTCGCTCTCCTCCTTCACGATCACGCCGGTCGATCGGAAACCTTTCTCCTTTTCCTTCTTCATCTTTACGTAGCTGAAATACAAATCGCATACTTTTTCCGTCCCCTTCTCCGCGTACGCCTCCGGGTTTAGGTCGTCAAGATGCATATCCGATACTTTTGTAGTCGTCGGAGTAGCCGAAAAGAACCGCTGGCGCCGGTCGGCCCAGTATCCCACTCTCCAGCCGCTCTTCTCCCACTTCTCGGTCGACAAATCGTAGACGTGCACGTGTCCTTGCTCCTCCGCCCTCCGCAAGACGAAGATGAGGCGGCCGCCGTCGAAATGCGCGCACTGACCGTGCTTGTAGTCGTTGTTGCTAGGGTTGCTAATGTTCGGAATCCGGCGTTCGACTCGCCACTTGCCGCTGAGGCGATCGTGGCTGTAGATCACGATCGCCTCCTGCAGCGAGTGGACGAACCAGACCGAACCGCCCGCGTGGCCGAACCACATGTCCCCGGTCCGGTCCGGTTCGGTCAACATGACCGGTCCGTCCGTGACTCTCCCCTGCTGCCTCATCAGGTCGAACGAAACCGTGACCCGGGCGTCGCCTCCGAGCCAGTAGAGGAAGCCGGCCACGTAGACCGGCCGGACGTTGACGTCCGCAGCCGCCAGGGTGAAGCTCCGGCGGCTGATGAATTTGGACCGGGATTTTAGAGTCATGGACCGGCCGGTTCCCGGGACGAAGACGCTGAACACCACGACCGTCTGGTCCGGCTCGGTTTTTACGTCAGCCATGACCACTTTAAATGGCGGACCGGCGCCGCCGTCCTCGTCGAGATCGGCGGCTAGGGCGACGCTGGTGGCGCCGCCCGCCGGGAAATCGACGGGGCGGGCCGCGCCGGTCGAGGGGTTGAAGACGAAGCGCTTGCAGTAATAATCCCGAGGCTTGATGCAGAGGAGAAGAATTCCGTTGCATGAGGCCATGATCGAAGTCTCCTCCATTAGGTCTGTGGTTACGGAGCGTTGGGAGCCGGCTCCGTCGCAGAATCGAGTGAAAACCTTAGGGTCCGTGGCGGAGCAGTGGAAGACGGTGGCGGCACGTGAGGTTAACGCAGCGTTGCGGACACGGAACTCCGGCGAAGAGATGCGGCGGCGGACGTTCCGATCGAGGAGGGAGCACTGGGCCGCTCTTTTCGGAGGTAATCGCGCTATGATGTGGTCGAGAATGACGTCGTCGGGTAATTCCTGATGGCTTGCGCCGCCGTCGGAATCCGCCATTGTTGTTGAGAATTGAGGTTTGAGATTTGTTGTATGGAATTGGAGCGGTACGTAGCATATTTATAGAAGAGCCACAACACAGCCCTTCTCCTATTTGGTTTCTGCTTTTGTTTTCAAAAGGTAATAGGCTTTTTTTTCCTATTTGGTTTCTGCTTCAAAAGGTAATAGGCTTTTATTTTAATAAATTTATTTATGTTCTTGACTAGCGATACGTAGATATAACGTGAAATCCTTTATCCCGAATTATGTGTTTCAATTGTGTCTAAAATCTCATATGATCATTTGTAGAGTTTACAAATTCAAATTACGGTATATAATTGTTTTTAACATTTAATTTCCAAAACGGGTTATATAATGTTTAAAAAAAAAAATCAAAAATAGGGTATATTACTATTAAAATATCTAAATATTTCCACAGATGTCTATTACGGAGTATATTTTTTATAAACTAACATACCTTAATATTTAACTAATAAAAATTAAAATTTGAGACACGATTAAGACATATAGTTCGAAACAAAAGATACCATCCGATACGTAGATGTTTATGTATTATGATGAAATTAATTTGCTAGCGGTTTGATTCTATTTTTACTTGTTGGGCTTGAATTGTTAGTCGAGAATGTGATCCGGGAAAATATTCTTATTCCTTATTTACTACTACCTCCGTCTCGCTAAATTAGCCCCAGATGCCGTTTCGGTCCGTCTCAACTATTAGCCCCATTTCCGTTTTTGGCAAAAAATTAGGCCTAATGGGCCATCACATCATAAAATAATAAGGGGCCCTAATTACACTTAATTAGCATAATTGGGCCCCTAATTGTTCAGCCCAATTATGAGAAGGGAGGGGGGAGCCCATTTTGTGAGGGGTCAAAACCCTACCCCTCACTTCCGCCTCCCTCTCACTTTCATTCCTCTCCATTTCTCTCGACCTCTCCGCCTCCCTCTTCTCTGCAAAATCTCTCGAACTCTCTCGAGCACTCCGCCTCCCTCTTCTCTGCGAAACCCTACCTCTCTCACTCGTGCTCTTCGCCTCCCTCTTCTCTGTGAAACCATACCTCTCCCTCTCCCTCTCCCTCTCCCGATCTGTCGCTCTCCCTCTCTCCTCCATCTCCGTCGATGGTTGGAGCGAAACTTTCCATCCCTTCTGATGAAGAAGGGAGCCCCCAAAACCCTATCCCTCCCTCGCAGCCGTCTACCTCCGCGGGAAATCTCCATAAACGCGACCGGAGGCGTTCTCGTCCCATCCCTCCTCCCAGATCTGACCCCCTGGGTCGGAATCGCCGCCGTCTGCCTCGCCGGGAAAGGGGGGCGAAACTGGACGAATATCCAGACTCTCCGCCGTCCTCCCCCCCGCCTCGGCAAACCCTAGAGCTTGGGCTCCCGTTACCGGAGGCGCCGGCGTTGCCCGTCCCAGCTGTTCCTCCACCTCCGGACAGATCTGACCCGAAGAGATGGAGGCGGCTCCCAGATTACTTCTACCGGTACCGGATTCTCCCATCGTGGGCCACCGTCGGCGGCGGAGTTGAAGCGGCTGGGAGCTCCGAGGCGGTGCCGTGCACTGACGATGGAGATGGGGTGATCTGACCACTACTGCATGGCGGTGCAATCTTTCCTTAATCTCTTTTTATGAACCCTCCGATAAATGTTGTACATGGATTGAATTTTTCTCTTTTCCCCTGATTGTACTATACCCAAACTGCTGCGTTGTTTTTGTGCAACATTTATGAGCTGAGGGTCATAAAAAGATAGATTTTCAGATTGATTTGATGCTATATATGTTGTTGGTGTATACGCAGATGGGGTGAACTGGATATGCAGCTGTGGAGGAACCATTTGATGGGGCTGTGGAGGAACCATTTGATGCAGCTGTGGATATAAAAATGGGTTGTATCCTTCCATCTCTTTATGTGATTGTTGGACTTGGTGTTCTGTGATTTCATTATAGACATGATGGCATTGTATGGTCAAATGATGCTCTGTTCTTGACAATTAAACCTGCTGATGACATTGTATGGTCAAATGATGCTCTGTTCTTGACATTTAAACCTGCTGATGACATACAATGGTCAAATGATGCTCTGTTCTTGGTGTATTACATTCTGGTTTGGGGCTTATTTAATGAGATGGAGGTAGTATGTGCATGTGAGAATTCCCTGCTGATGTTATCTGAACTTTGCATCATGGTCTGTTCTTGAGCAACTGTGGGATTTAGGGCTCCTAATTAGCTGCAGTGATGACATGTTTAACTATTTAATTACCCTTTGGCCTCTATTGAAGTGGTTTCAACCTCTGTTTCATGGTATTGGTTGTCTGTGCCTACACTATTTGATGATTTTTACATTTACTCATTACTGAGAATACATGATATTCAATGATGTGCATTCAACACAAAGATTTCATAAAGGTACTGGAAATGGAAAGTTAAACATACACTAACTGAAAACATAAACCTACTGCCATCTGCTGCTTCATTCTGTCTTCAATAGCTTCATGTTTACTTTCCCATTTCAGTCTTCAGTCTATGCATTCAAATCAAACATTTCACCTAAACCTTGTGGGACATTGATGCCTAATTATTCCATCAAAATGTCTAATCCTTCAGTTCTTTCTTCTGCAATCAAATGATCAATGCATTCCCTCACTAGGTATTCTGGTACATCTAGGTTTTGAGGTAGTAAACCCTGCCTTAACAATGAATCCTTGGACATATGTGGCAATTTGAAGTTGTTCTTCCCTCTGCATTTCATGATCTCAAGTAATACACACTGCAATGATAAAAACACCTTGTTTAATGTCTGTGGCTCCATTATTTGGAAACTTCTGCACTGCCTTGATGAGATCTTCTGGATTTTTGCACTTCATCCTCTGCTGTAAACTTTGGATTGCTGTGAATAGGCCTAAATCATTTGCATTACAATCTGGGCTGTTTGATGGTTGTTGGACTAGCTGTATGTTGAAACCATCTGCATTGGCTGCTTGTTGGAATTCTGGATCAGTGTTGTTGATGTGTGCTCTGCAGTTGTCTTGCTATATTTGTATTCTCTTGCTCATACTAATTGGCCATTTTTGTTTGATGGCAGGCAGAATCTGTGAGATTGAGCAATGTGTTAGGGTGTTAATATGACAATCACAAATGATGGAAACTGATGAAGATAAAAAAAAGGCTTACTTACCTCTTTTAAAATGCAATCCTTCACAACTGTTTTTGTGATGCTTTGAATGGGTTTTAGCTCTACTGTGCCTGCTGGTCTCTTGCTGCTGTTTCTCTTTGCTGTATACTCCTTTATGAATGACCATATACCAATCTTTCCATCAAAGAAAACACTCCCATCCCCCCTAAAAACTGGTCTACTTACTGCACACATAAACATGACTTTAGGGATGAAATTTTTAGACTGTGTAACTCTAAGGGGGTCTGCCTCCATTGGGGTCAGGTAGTATCTGCAGCTTTTCCTTTGTAAGTAGAACCACTTCTCATCTATATGAATGGTATTTTCCATGGGCTTGAATGTTGGAGTGTTCCTAGTAAAATCGAAGTGTAAGGCTCGTAGACTAAAACCTAACCTCCATAACATGTTAGGAGCTGTCAATAGGGGCGCCTTATAGCATTACTATGGTGTCTGAGCAGTAACTTAGCCCACCTGCCCACTGTTGCTCTTGAAATCAATGGACCTAATGCATCATTAAGGCTGGAAATGGTACCTCTTTTACTGGGGTCTATGGCATCAATAACAGCATAGTTGATTGTGTGCTTCTTCTTTCTGCTTCTGCCATCTCTATTTGCAGCAACATTAATGGCCTCACCCCTTTCTCTTTGTTGTTTTGCAGATTTCCAGATTCGTTATACACTCCATCTGGAAATTTGGAACATGATTGCAGCTTCATTGATGCTTCCTTTGCCCATGTTCCCATTCTTCTCCAGCTGCAGCAAATACTGCATAATCTGAGTCTTCCTCTCTGCTGGAACATCTGTCATCTTCCCCATCTTCTCCTTCTTCTTCTTCTTCTTCTTCTTCTTCTTCTTCTTCTTCTTCTTCTTCTTCTGTTCTCTCCTTCTTCTTCTTCTGTTTTCTCCTTCTTCTTCTTCTGTTTTCTCCTTCTTCTTCTGTTCTTGAGAGAGTTTATATCCAAATGATGCTAAGCTGATGGATATATAGATTGTATCTAGTGAAATGGGGGGAAATTTAAATGTCAAATTTCCCCCCTTAGAGATGATCTGCTGATGTTCTTCATTCTGTTTCTCACTTTCTTTCTTTTTTTATTCATTTTTTATTAGATGAACAGTAAAATGAGCTACAGTAACTCCGCTACAGTAATGTATGAACAGTAAACGTTGATGTTAATTTTTGGCTAATTATGTACTTAAATTCCCCTGATTTTTTTCATTGGTTTTTGTTCCATTTTGGTTTGGGGCTTATTTAATGAGATGGAGGTAATACTTCATCGTTTCCTAAAAGTGTGTTATTTTTTTCTTGTTTCTTACTTTCTTCACTTTACTAGTGTTTTTTTTTTTCTATTTTACACGAATTTTTATACAGAAGTATTAAAAGATAAAAATAAAAGATCTGTATTAAAAAATATATATATATTATTATTTCTATTTATGAATATGACTTTTGAAATAGGACAGTCCAAAATAGTCCATGACTAATTATTGTGGGACGTAGGGAGTATTATTTACAAAAATGACAACTATTTTATCTAATCTCGCTAGCAAAAATGCTCTCATACCACCGTCGACACTTCTATGTGCACACAGCTGACGTGGCAAATGATAATGTTTACTCATTTCAAACAAATTAAAGTAAATCTTTTATTTATTAATAATATATTATATCATCCGTGAATACATTGAGAATGTCCATATATAGTAAGTAAGAGAGCTTCATCTTCTTGCTAGTTCATGAGGCTCTATGTACAACCATGCGTCCACTTTTTCTTTATTTTATTTTATTTTATTATATTATACTCCCCCCGTCCACCTATTTCTGACACGTTTGCTTTTTGCACGGGATTTAAGACGGAAGTGATTAGTGTATAAAGTGTATTTTGTAGGGAATGTAATGTGGTTTATGTATTTAAACATATTTTAGAAACAGAGCATCATATATGCATAAAAACATGTTCTTGTCTAATCTTAAATGAAAGATCGTATAAAGACCTTTAATTTGATATAAAAATCATAAAATTCCGATAACAAACGAGCAAGTTATAATAATTTAAACTTTCGAAATTTAAATTATATTGAACTACGTGCAGAAAAATGAGTGGATGAGATTTAAGTATGGAATGTTAAGTGTAATAAGGGATTTACTAATTGTACTACTTAGTGGCTAATTCTTTCCGAAAAAGGAAACGTATCAGAAATAGGGGGACGGCCCAAAAAGGAAAGCGTGTCAGAAATAGGTGGACGGAGGGAGTATTATTATTATTAACAATAATAATTTATAAAAAAATTCCGCTCTCACTTGTGGCCCGATTTTCAATTCTACCTTCAAGGTAGAAGGCACAACAAGTGCACACTTTGAATTAATATGAGTAGAGTTACTGTCAGCGGAATTTGAACAGTACATGACTCTCTTGATAGGATTTGAAGACAATATATGTGGTACTATTAGCAGGGTTTGAACATAATTTATAGGTTAAGTGATAGCGAGATTTGAACACGGGACATTCTGTGTAGGATTTGAATATAAAACCTAGGATTTGAACACAATATATAGGTGAAGTTAGTGCTAGCTAGCGGGATTTTAAAACATTGTTATACATCAAACATAAACTATGGAAATAAAAATTGTTGCTACATCTTACTGAAAAAAACAAAACGTTACTTCTATCGTATTATGCGTCACGTATGTTTAACAAAACAAATAAATCAAATAAAATAAGACGGAGAGAATAATATACTGTACAGACCAAGAGCTATGTTAGGGTTTCTACAAATCCACTAATTAGTTGGCTTGAAGTAGTTGTTGCAGTTGAAGCAAAACTGCCTTATTTTCCGCCATCTTCTCAAACTCCTTCACCATTTCCTCCTGTTGCTGCATGGATTGCATGGAGTATATTTGAATGGCATAATTTATGTATGCGTAGGAATTCTTGGTGGAGTGGAATTCCTTGTGGATCAAGGGTTTCAAGATATATTATTTTATATCCTTAATTAGAAGATTTGCATGAAGATTATATCTACCCTATTAAGGATATCTTTTAGATATGCCTTAATTATTCTTAGGGTTATGCGTGTTTTCATACATTGTTGAGAGTTCGTCTTCTTCGTGCGTTCGAGAGTTGGATTTATTCTTTACATTCATCAATTGGGGTAGTTAGTTTATTGGTGAGTGTTTGTAATATCTTGAACAATTCTTTGTTCAAGATCGGGCTTAATCTTTTCATCTTGTGAAAAGTGTTCGGGTAGACTAGAGAGAGTTTACCGTGAGAATTCATTGGTGAGGGTAGAGTCGGGTGAGGAGAGGACGTTTCAGTGTGGCTGACGTTCATATATCTTGTATCCCTTATACTCGTCATAGTGAATTATTTCTTGGAATAGCTTCCCCCAGACGTAGGTGTATTTGTCACCGAACTGGGTTACCAACTCGTGTTCTCAACTGAGTTACTTTCTGTGTTACGTGTTGAGTTACATATACCTACCAAAGTAGGGATTATACAATTACAATTGGCACCAGAGCAGGTCATCGAGGTGCGGTGTTAGATCCTGGGATATCTGTATAATCCGTTGGTATTTTGGTGGTGCTTGCAATGAGCACTATCAAGGAAGGTGGTTCTACGGTTAGACCACCGTTTTTTGATGGCGCGAGTTATGGGTATTGGAAGATCAGAATGGCCTCGTTTATTAGATCCATTGACGAGGCTGCATGGACCGCAGTGGAGGTTGGTTGGAGCGCTCCAAAAGATGAAGACGGCTCAGAGAAACCGAGAACTAAATGGACGGAAGAGGAGCTAAAGTCTTCTGGAATGAATCAGAAAGCTATCAACGCTATTAACACGGGTGTGAGTGTTGAAATTTTTGCGATTATCTCCACGTGCAGATCTGCCAAGGAAGCATGGGATATCTTGGAGATTACTTACGAAGGAAATAAACGGGTGAAGAATCAGAGGCTGCAACAACTCACTTCACAATTTGAGTCTCTCAGAATGGACGAGAGTGAAAGCATATCAGATTTCTATGCTAAGCTGCTGAGTTTATCAAATGAGTTCTTCTCGTTGGGAGAAAAGCTCACGGAAGCTAAGATAGTGAGGAAAATCTTGAGATCTCTTCCCGAGAGATTTGATTACAAAGTTACTGCTATCGAGGAAGCTAAGGATGTTGATGAATTATCTCCAAACGAACTTATTGGCTCCTTAAGGACGTTTGAGATGGGTATGCGTGTGAATCCCAGTGAAAAGAAGAAGTCTGTGGCGTTCAAGGCTTCATCTACAAGCCAGTCTGAAGAGGAGTTGACTGTTGAAGATATGGCGGAGTGCATTGCATACATCTCAAAGAGGTTTGGGAAGAAATTTTTCAGGAAAGGAAACGCTGAAGGTAACTCCAGATTTCGCCGGACTGAGAATCAGAGTACTTCTCAGAACAGAGGTCCAAATGGCTCAGAGAAGAAAGAAAATGGAGATAGGGGACCACAGTGCCATGAGTGTGATGGCTTTGGGCACATCAAGAGCGAATGTTCGAATACCTTCAAATATCAGAAAATCAGCAAAAAGGCGTTTCAAGCCACTCACAGCGATGAGGAGGTCACTGATACTGAATTTGAAGAAGGACAGGATGCTTCTCATACTGCTCATGTTGCTACCGTGAATGGTCCAAGGATTCAATCTGCTGTCGCTGATCAAGATCCATTCAAAGTTGGAAATGAGGAGGAAGAAGAAGAGGATGATCAGGAGGACTATGATGAGTTGATGGATGCATGTAAAAAGGCGCTAATTTTGAACCAGAGTCTTACGGAGCAGGTCAAGAATCTTGAAAGGGAAAGAGACGCTTTAAGATCCGAGATTGAATCTCTTCAAGAAAAGCTCAGAAACTGCGGGGTCGGAAGAAAGGAGACTGATGAAGAGCTGAGTCATATTCAGAAGTTGATAAGGATGATGAATTCCAGCACCGAGAAGCTTGACGAAATACTCAGACTTGGAAAAAGAGCTGCAGATAAGGAGGGTCTTGGATTCAACCGAAACAACTATCAACAAGTTGAATACCAATATCATCAAAGAACTCAAAGACAAGACTGGAACAAGACGGAGAGAGGAGTCGAAGGATGGAGACAATCCAATGACTTTGTTGGAACTCAATCCAGTGGGAAAACAGTTAGGCGTGAGGAATGGAGGCCTAAACTAACCGAAACTTCAGTTGTTGTTGAACAGAAATCAGAAGAACAAGGATCTGCAGAGGAGGTACTCAAACAAGAACACCACAAGGTACCCGAGCATAATCCAGATTCTGAAGTATTTATTCCTCTCTGTCATTACTGTCATAGACTTGGCCATATCAGACCGAGATGTCGGTTCTATCTTGGTGATAAGAGGCAGGAGATGATCAAATATCAAAATAGAAGGAATCAAGGCCAGGGCTATAGGGCTTATGTTGTTCACACCAGTAACAGCTCCAGAGTGGGGAACTCCTGGTATATTGACAGTGGTTGCTCGCAGCACATGACAGGCAACATGGATCTCCTTATTAATGTGCAAAGTTGCTCGAATGAGTCAGTTGTGTTTGGTGAAGGTGGAAAAGGTAGAGTTCGTGGAATTGGTACACTGAATGTACCTGGGATGCCAGTTCTGGATGGGGTCCTATATGTTGAAGGTTTGAGAGCTAATCTGGTCAGTATCAGTCAGCTGTGTGATGATGGAATGAGCGTTAGTTTTGGGAAAATGGCTGCATCATCAACAAAGGAACAGATAAGTTTCTGGAGGCAACCAGATCGACTGATAATTGCTACATCTTTACTCCAAAGATCACAAGCTACAGGGTCGTCTCTAAGATGAGTGAAATCTGGCATCAGAAGCTCGGGCACACACACTACAGAAATATTCAGAGGCTTATTCAACTGAATGCCATTGAAGGAATTCCCAAGATTAGATTTGGAGATGTGGAGTTTTGTGGACCATGTCAACAAGGGAAACAGACACAGGAGGTACACAAGAGAGTACTCCGGATCACAACAGCTAGAGTCCTTGATCTCATACACATGGACTTGATGGGACCGATGCAAGTTGAAAGTTTAGGAGGAAAGAAATATATTCTTGTGTGCGTGGATGACTTCTCCAGATACACATGGGTTGAATTCTTGCGAGAAAAATCAGACACGTTCGAGGCATTCAGAGTCCTGTGCCTAAGATTGGAAGTAGAGAAGGAGAGCAAACTCAAGGCCATCAGGAGTGATCATGGGCGTGAGTTTGAGAACCAAGAGTTTATGGAGTTCTGCCAATCCAAAGGGATAAGACATGAATTTTCAGCACCGATCACACCTACACAGAATGGTGTAGTTGAAAGGAAAAACAGGACCCTACAAAGCACTGCCAGAACCATGATGAAGGCGAAAGATATTGCCCTTAGACTTTGGGCAGAAGTGTTTGATACGGCATGTTACATTTGTAATAGAGTGTACCTCAGACCGCAGACAGAGTTTACAGCTTATGAGATCTGGCGAGGAAGGAAGCCAAATGTGAAACATCTTCACATTTTTGGCTCACGATGCTTTGTGGTAAACGATAGAGTGCAAAGGAAGAAGCTTGATGACAAGGGAATTGAAGGAATTTTTGTAGGCTACTCCCGAAACAGCCGTGCTTACAGAGTGTACCTGAAAAATCAAAGCACTGTTATTGAGTCAATTAATGTTACTTTTGATGACTCAGTGGATGGCGATGTAAATGCTGAAGAAGAGGTCTTGATCACCAGTACTACAGAGAGTCCTCAGAATCCTAGCAAGGAGAATGATGTCAAAGTTGAGGAGATGACTCTGAATGGTACTCAAGATGGTACTCCAACTGGTACTTCAGACATTGCCGAAACAAGAGTCCATAAGAATCACTCAGCTTCAGACGTGATTGGGCATATTAATGATGGAATACAGACTAGGAAGAGAGAGATAGACTTCAAGAAGTTAGTTTCTCACATTGCTACAGTTTGCTTTGTCTCAAAGATCGAGCCCAAGAATGTCGCTGATGCTTTCCAGGATGAAAACTGGATAGCTGCCATGCAGGAAGAACTCTTGGAATTTCAGCGCTGCAATGTATGGTATCTCACCTCTCTCCCCAAAGGTGCTAATGTGATCGGAACAAAGTGGATATTCAAGAATAAGACAGATGAGCAAGGGAACATCACTCGTAACAAGGCCAGATTGGTTGCTCAAGGATACTCACAGGAGGAAGGTATTGATTACGGGGAGACATTTGCTCCAGTCACCAGATTGGAATCTGTGAGATTTCTGATGGGTATGGCTAGCAGCTTGGATTTCAAGCTATACCAAATGGACGTAAAAAGTGCTTTTCTGAATGGGAATTTAGAAGAGGAGGTATATGTTAAGCAGCCGAAGGGTTTTGAAGATCCCGAGCACCCAGAGTTCGTTTACAGGCTGAACAAGGCTCTATATGGTCTGAAACAAGCTCCCAGAGCTTGGTACAACACGCTGGCAGAGTTTCTTCTGAAGAAGGGATATGTTCGAGGAAGTGCTGACAAGACCTTGTTTGTTAAGCAACATGGAGGTCACATATTTATTGTCCAGGTATATGTTGATGATTTGGTTTTCGGTTCTAAGTCAGAGGCTCTTGTAAATGAATTTGTGAAACTAATGACCTCTGAATTCAAAATGAGTATGTTCGGGGAATTGAAGTTCTTTTTGGGGCTTCAAGTCAAGCAGTGCGAAGATGGCATCTTTGTGAGTCAGGAGAAGTATGCTGAGAATTTGGTGAAGAAATTTGGCATGGAGAGTTCTAAATCAAAGAGGACACCAATGGGTACATCAGTTAAATTAACCCAAGAAGGAGAAGGCAAGCCTGTGGAACAAACAGTGTACAGAAGCATGATCGGTAGCCTATTGTACCTAACAGCCAGTCGACCGGATATTGCTTACAGCGTTGGGGTCTGCTCGCGATTCCAATCTAATCCTAAGGAGAGTCATCACAAGGCTGTGAAAAACATTATAAAGTATGTCAAGGGAACGTGCAAGATTGGCCTATGGTTTGGGAAAGGAAGTTCTCTGAAGCTTACCGGATACAGTGATGCTGATTGGGCTGGAAATCCTAATGATCGTAAGAGTACCACTGGAGGATGTTTTTTCTTGGGAGATAATCTTATCTCGTGGCATAGCAAGAAGCAGAATTGTGTTTCTCTATCCTCTACGGAAGCGGAATATATAGCAGCTGGGAGTGCATGCACGCAGTTAATCTGGATGACCAAGATGTTGTATGATTATGGGATCGATGAGAAAGAGTATGTCTTGTTTTGTGACAATATTGGAGCTATCAATCTATCCAAAAATCCAGTCAGTCATTCGAAGGCCAAACACATTGAGATCAGACACCACTTTATTCGAGATCTTGTTGAAAACAAGACTTTATCTCTTCAGCATGTCTCTACTCGTGTGCAAGTTGCGGATATTTTCACCAAACCTTTAGATGGAGAAAGGTTTGAGGCTCTACGAAAGTCACTCGGGATGTGTATAATCTGAGCTGCTCAGATTATGTTTATTTGATTTCTTCTATTTGTGGTTTTCGTGGTGTGATGGATGGTGTTCTGTTTGGTGTTATATCTTGGGTTCTTATCTGACGTGGTATTATTGTCAGTTGAAAAGAGGGCTATTGTTCTGCGCGCCCTTTTGCTATTACTGTTGCTCTTTGGAATTCGAACCGGTGCTTGTTTTTCTCTGAGTTAATCATCGTTCTCTCTATTGTGCTAGGGTTTCTTTGTGCCTAATTTCCTCCGCCGGTCTCTCGTCTCTCTCTCCGATCATCGGTTGATTTTTTGCCGGATTTCTGAATTCTTTGTGCTGCTACCATGGTTTCGTTCAAAATCTCGGATGGTCTTAACCTTGCGCTGCTGTTCGCGGCTGCTCAGCCTGCATCCAGAACGCCTCTGCTGCCGTGGTACGGCGCCGGGCTTGTCGAGCAGGTTGCTCCGCCCTCTCCGGTCGATGAATCCGTTCCTCCATCTTCGCTCCGTGACTCTGTTCCCTCATCTCCTCCCAGGGACGAGGTCACCCAGGAGCCCCTTCACCCTCTATTTGGTGATGATGACTCCATCCCTCCTCCGCCGCCGTCAGAATCCTCAGAACCCTCTCCTTGGGTTCCGGTCTCTACCCCTTCGGTGGAGCCCCCTCAGCGGAGAAAGAGAATCAAGCAGGTTGCTAGGAAGGAGAAGTCCCCTCCTCCTCCGCCGCCCCCTATTGGCGGCGTCGCTCTTCGCACGCGTTCTCAGGTCCGTGCTCCTCCCAGGGCTTCTGTCTCGGCCTCAAATCGAAAGAGAAAGGCCTCTTCTCCTGCGTCTAGTCAGGGGAAGTCAAAGTCTGTCAAGGGAAAGGGCAAGAAGCCCGTGATTGAGTTGGACTCGGAGTCTGATACCGAGGTCCCTATACCCAGCGATTCAGATGATGATGCTGTTGTTCCGCCCTCATCATCGAAAGGTACTGATGTTCCACCTTTGCCTGCAGGGTATAAGTTTATGCCTATCTTCCGTGATGCATTCTATGCTAAGTTTTGGGATATAAACCGAGAGAAGATCATCATTGTAGATAGACCTGCCAGGGAATTTGACTTGAGAAGAGCAGGGGTTTTTGATTGCATTGTTCAGGCAGGGCTGCTGACTACCTTGACCGAAGAGCTTTGTTGGGTCAAGGATGTGATCATGGAGTTTTACTCCAATCTGAGTTTGTCCATGTTTGACATTACTTCTCTTGAGTATCACCGTGGTTTCGTTCGGGGGCAGTTCTTTGATTTCTCTCCCTCTCTCATTGATGTGTTTGTTTGTGGTGAAATTGTGCAAGAGAGTCTGGCGCCTATCAATGCAAATTTGATTGCTGCTACTCTGCTGGGTGATGAAAAGGCGAAGTGGCCAGTGAAGGCCAAGAGGCTTAGGGCCTCATCTCTTGCTCCAAAGTACAAGGCACTTTACTATATTGCCAACAGAAATTGGGTGCCCACGACCCACAAGACGTATGTCAATCTATCCTTGGCAACGCTGCTGTACAAGGTTGGGCAAGGTCTTCCAGTTTCTTTTGGAAGATTGGTGTTTGAGGCTCTTGCTGAACACGCTGAGAAGGTGGTATCTGCTAATAAGGCTATCTGTTTTCCTCGGATCCTGTATGCGTATTTTTGCAAGTTTGCAGAGTTTGAAATTCCAGAGGGTGCAAAGGCTCCCGCTGCTCCTATCATGAGATTCACCAAGGCTCAGACCGGCATTGCCCCTGAGGCCCCTCCTTTCAGCTCAAAGACCGATAAGGCATCATCTTCCTCGATGCCTCATGTGGATAATCTTGAGGATATCCAACTGCCCTTTGGTCCTGCTCCTCCAAATTATGCGCCTGTTGTATCCAAGCTCATGTTTCAAGCAATCTCCATTGAATATGAAATGACATGTGAGCAGATTCGGGTGTTGTTTAAGAAGAAAGAGGAGATTGAGAAGCTACTCATCTTGGCCGGTGGTACTCAGCCAGGGGGAGCTGCTGCTGCTCCTGTTCCTGCTTCTGATGGTACTGCAGTTGGTGCAGATGTTGAAGGTGCTGTTGGTGATGAGGCTGTGGATGAGGAGCTTGAAGCTGAAGTGCCTTAGCTTGGCATTTCATGTTTGCACTCAAGGGGGAGTATATCTGTAGGTATTTTGTTGATTCCTTTGCTCTGATGATGATTCGATATGGTTGTTATTCTCTTTGCTTTTCTGGTTGGTTGGATGGACAGTCTTTTGGTCTTTTCTGTTATTTGCTGGTGGATTGGATAGTCTGGATATTCTGGTCTGTAATAGTAAGTAGGCCACATTATGCTGTTAATGATGCTTGGTTTTCTGGTGAAGCATTTTCTGATCAGCTGGTGTTATATGTGGTGTTATGAGTGGTGTTATGCAGTGGGTTCTTTTTCTCTCTATATGTGGTATTCTAGTTCGGGTGCGCTTGGCTAGTACTTCATTTTAGAGAGTGTTTGTAGCAAGGGGGAGTTTTATGCACTATGCATTCGAGTATGGTTATGTGGGTGCGCTCCTTGCCTACTTGATTTTGCATTGGGTGCTTTGTATCTTGGAGGAGTTGTGTGTGTTGCATATGTTGGTGTGATTGCATACATAAAATGCCAAGGGGGAGATTGTTGCTGCATGGATTGCATGGAGTATATTTGAATGGCATAATTTATGTATGCGTAGGAATTCTTGGTGGAGTGGAATTCCTTGTGGATCAAGGGTTTCAAGATATATTATTTTATATCCTTAATTAGAAGATTTGCATGAAGATTATATCTACCCTATTAAGGATATCTTTTAGATATGCCTTAATTATTCTTAGGGTTATGCGCGTTTTCATACATTGTTGAGAGTTCGTCTTCTTCGTGCGTTCGAGAGTTGGATTTATTCTTTACATTCATCAATTGGGGTAGTTAGTTTATTGGTGAGTGTTTGTAATATCTTGAACAATTCTTTGTTCAAGATCGGGCTTAATCTTTTCATCTTGTGAAAAGTGTTCGGGTAGACTAGAGAGAGTTTACCGTGAGAATTCATTGGTGAGGGTAGAGTCGGGTGAGGAGAGGACGTTTCAGTGTGGCTGACGTTCATATATCTTGTATCCCTTATACTCGTCATAGTGAATTATTTCTTGGAATAGCTTCCCCCAGACGTAGGTGTATTTGTCACCTAACTGGGTTACCAACTCGTGTTCTCAACTGAGTTACTTTCTGTGTTACATGTTGAGTTACATATACCTACCAAAGTAGGGATTATACAATTACACCTCCTTCTTCCTTTCGCTCTCCGTCACCTTGGAACGGCGACGAACCAATTTAATCTCCTTCTCCGTCTTCTTCCTCTTTACGTATTCGAAATACGCATCCAACACTTCCTTCGTCCCCTTCTTCGCGTACTCCCACGGCTCTAGGTCGTCGACACGCGTATTCGACACTTTTGTAGTCGTCGGAGTAGTCGAAAAGAAATGCAGATCCCAGCCGGTCCAGGGTCCGATTCTCCAACTGCTCATCTCCCACTTCTCCCTCGACAAATCGTAGATGTGCACGTATCCTTCCTCGGCCGCCTTCCGCAAGACGAACCAGAGGCGGCCGCCGTCGAAATGCACGCACAGCCCGTGCTTGTAGTCGTTGTTGCTAGGGCTGCTTATGTTCGGGATCTTGTGATCGACTCGCCACTTGCTGGTGAGGGGATCGTAGCCGTAGACGACGATCCCCTCCTGCAGCGAGTGGATGAACCGGACCGAACCGCCAGCATGACCGAACCACATGTTCCCTTTTCGGTCCGGTTCGGTCATGACCGGTCCGACCGTGACTCTCCCCTGCTGCCTCGTGAGGTCGAATGACACGGTGGCCCGGGCGTCGCTTCTGAGCCAGTAGACGAAACCGGCCGTGTAGATCGGCCGGACGTTATATTCTGCGGCCTTGTAGACCGGCCGGACGTTATAGTCGGCGGCCGCCAGGGTGAAGCTCCGGCGGCTGATGAATTTGGACCGGGACTTCATAGCCATGGACCGGCCGGTTCTCGGGACGAAGACGCTGAACACCACGACCGTCTGGTCCGGTTCGGTCGTCACGTCAGCCGTGACCACTTTAAACGGCGGACCGGCGGCGCCTTCCTCGTCGAGATCGACGGCTAGGGCGACCCTGGTGGCGCTGCCCGCCGGGAAATCGACGCGGCGGAGCGTGCCGTTCGAGGGGTTGAAGACGAAGAGCCTGTCGTCGTCCCTTCTAGGGTTGATGCAGAGGAGAAGGATTCCGTTGCATGAGGCCATGATCGAAGTCTCCACCGTTAGGAATTTGTCTACGTAGCTTTGAGAGCCGACTCCGTCGCAGAATCGCGTGTAAAGCTTAGGGAAATAAGCCCCTCTGGCTAAGCAGTGGAAGACGGTAGCGGCGCGTGAGGTTAACGCGGCGTTGCGGACGCGGAAATCCGGCGAAGAGATGCGGCGGCGGACGTTCCGATCGAGGAGGGAGCACTGGGCCGCTCTTTTCGGAGGTAATCGCGCGATGATGTGGTCGAGAATGACGTCGTCGGGTAATTCCTGATGACTTGCGCCGCCGTCGGAATCCGCCATTGATGTTCAGAGTTGAGATTTGTTTAGGGATTGGAGCCATAGCCTAATATTTATACAAGAATCGAATCCTTTTCCGATTTGGTTTCAGGTTTTAATATGTAATTTTTTTATTATCGAAATACTGATATTAATAAACATACAATTGTTGCAAATTATTGCCAAACTTTATTCTATTTAGTTTAATTTTATCACTAAATTTTTATTTTGTATTATCAATAATTTTTCCTATTAATTTGTATTTCGTGTGAATCGAAATGCGACGTAAGCTATCAAACAATACATTTATTTTCAAGAAGAATTAAAAGAAAAATAAGTCGTTTTGTATTTAATTATTGTATATTTTGTTTAATTTATTAAAGTAAAATTAATGGGTGGTAGCTTACGTGGCATTTCGATTGACACAAAAGATGAGATTGATAAGAAAATTTATGGATAACAAAATAAGAGTTTGATAATAATTTTAAAATGAAATAAAGTTTAATGATAATTTTACAACAATAAGTACAAGGGCGGACCCAAGGCCCTGGCAATCCCTGCGTCCGCCCCGGTAATTTTTTTTTGTTACCCTAATTATAGTATATATTTGTAGCGTGATTTTTATTTTTTACGTGTATATATTTTATTTCGCCCGGTCAAATTCACATAAACACGATCACGCCCGAGATCGAAACTTTTAAATTCCTAGCTCCGCCCCTGAATAAGTACAATGTAACGATATTTCATAAGATTATCCCGCAATACATAGATGTGTATGTATTGTTAGCAAATTGATTATTACGCTAGCGCTATGTTTCTGTTTACATGTAGACTCTCTCAAAGTGAAATTAAGATGTTTACTTTCCTTTTAATTGGAATGGGATCCTCTGTCCCCATTATCGTGTACCAACCGTGTCCCCAAAGCATAAAATTACTTAGTGGGCTTGGCCCAGATTTAAAAATTTTCTAATTTATGCTTTGAAGACATAGTTGGTACACGATAATGGGGACAGAGGATCCCATCTCCTTTTAATTACTCCCTCTGTCCCATGGCAATTGTCCACTAGGAAAGTGGCACAATAACCAATGCCACAAGGGATAGGGGATTTTATATTATATTGGTTGTGAGAGTGAAATATTTCCACTTTAGGCAAGTGGACAATTAAATGGGACGTCCCAATAAAGCAACATGGACAATTGCCATGGGACGGAGGGAGTACTTCCTTCATCTCATTTAATTACCATGAAAAAGTATTCCCATCAGAGAAAAAATGAAGAGGAAGATTCAGTATGTAGGGCATGACGATCCAACCTCGGAAACCGGACAATGAATTACGTATGAATACGACCATGCAGGCCAACGATGAAATCGGGCTAGGTCAGGCCATCCTAATTACTCTGTCCGTTCTACTATAGATAACTCATTTTTTTTTAATTAACACGATAATTAACGAGAGAGTCTTTTAGTTTGAAACATGTAGTTGTTAATAAATGAGTTTAAAATATGCGAATGTCAATAAATAAATAAATAAAAGTTGTTTATAAATATATTATTTCCTAAATACATTGACTTAGAACATGAGTTTGCATAAAACATCAAAAATTGATCACTAATTGCCGAGAAAAAAAACTGTAGAAATAAAATAATAACGAAATAAAATAAAATATGCTAATAAGTAAGAGTGAAAAAAATATACCTATATAGAGATAGTAAATACAAAAGTTGGTCACCAACTTAATTTACACAAAAAATACCCAACAATTCAAATTTAGGACAAGAATACCCTTACGACACATTTTACTTTTGAGTGGTCCTCACTCTTCTCTCTCCTCCACATGGGTCTCTTCTCTCTCTTACACATGAGTCTTTTTCTCTCTCCTCAACATAGGTTTCCTCCTCCCTCCCTCTCTCTCTCTCTCTCTCTCTTTTTTTTTTATTTTTTTTTTATTTTTTTATTTTTTTTATTAAGTCCAGTTGCGATCTTTTGTATGTGTTGTAAGGAGGTACAATTTTAACATTCGTACCAAACTTTATTTTATTTTTTTTCGCAATTGAGATATTTGTACTTATTGTAAGAAAGTACGAAATTGACATTCGCACCAACATTTTTTTTTTAAGTAAATACAAATTTAAGAATTTCTTTAATTTTTATCTTATACATATGTAAACCGCGAACTTTGTAAAAATGGTAATGCTAATAATAAATCGTAATTCGTACCTTGTAAAAAATGTTGCAAATCTTTTTATATAACAGTAAGATAGGTACGAATATTAAATTTAGATTCAATTTGCAAATGAATCTAAATCGTCGTATATGGTAAAAATACTGTCAAATTGTTCTTCGTACCTAACAAATTTGTACGTGGTACAGTTTGACATTATTTTTACCCTTTACCACAAATAGTTTTCTTACCATTCGTACCATGATATTTGCATTATTCAAGCATTTGAACTCATTACGAAATGAGAATTACGTACCAAATTTAGATATATAAATCGATAAAGTGCATCCATGATCTACAATAAACTTACATTAAATGCACAATACAAACTCAAAAGTGGTATGAAACCTAATAAAATATTCACAACGTGGTACGAAATCTTAGAACTGAGCTATTTTGTACCTGGAAGTATTAATGATGTACAAATTGCATAAATAAAAAGCAATATGTAAAATGTCATGCCAACATATGGTACAAATTCATATTCCTTAATATAACACCATATTTGCATTATCCGAGCATTTGAACTCAGTACGAAATGAGAATTACGTACCAAATTTACATATATAAACCGAAAAGATATATCGATGATCTGCAATAACCTCACATTAAATGCACAATACAAGCTCAATTGTGGTATGAAACCTAATAAAATACTCACAACGAGGTACAAACAATGAGAAATGAGTTATTTTGTACCTGGTAGCAGTAACGATGTACGAATTGCATAAATAATTTTCGATGGAGAGCTGAGTTTGATTATATAATTCTCGTGACGATTTGTTGAGAATTGAGAGTAAGATGGACGATTTTCAATCAATTGAGAAAAATAAAAAAAAAATGGAGAGAGAAGATGATGTTAGCGATAAAAGAATGATGAAAAAAGAGAAGAGAGAGAAACATATTAATTACTCCCTCCGGTCTTTTACAGTTGAGTCACTTTCCCGATTGGGCCGGTCTCTCCTAGTTGAGTCGTTTCCTTTTTGGGTAAAAATTAAGTATTAAACACACAACTAATTGTACCCCTTATTTTACTTAATTAACATACTAATTACGCCCCAATTTCTCAATTTCTCCATTATCGTCATTGCCTTCTCTCTCGAAATAATTTTAAATTAATTTAAAATAAATCCAGAAAAGTTTTAATTTTATAAAAAAAAAAAATCCAGAAAAGTTTTTTATTTTAATTTTAAACATCAACAATAATTTTATATAAAAAAAAAAATTTCCAGAAAATTTTAAATTAATTTAAAATAAATCCAAAAAAGTGTTAATTTTATAAAAAAAAAATCCAGAAAAGTTTTTTATTTTAATTTTAAACATCAACAATAATTTTATAAAAAAAAATCTAGAAAATTTTAAATTAATTTAAAATAAATCCAGAAAAGTTTTAATTTTATAAATAAAAAAAAAATCCAGAAAAGTTTTTTATTTTAATTTTAAACATCAACATTAATTTTATAAAAAAAAAAAAATTCCAGAAAATTTTAAATTAATTTAAAATAAATCCAGAAAAATTTTATTTTAATTTTAAACATCAACAATAATTTTATAAAAAAAAATCCAGAAATTTTTAAATTAATTTAAAATAAACTGAAAAACAAAAAAAATATTAATTAATAAAAAACATTTTTTTTATTAATTAAAACAACTCTTCTCAATTATAAACATAATTTCATTCTCTTCTCAATTATCAAACATACTTAAAGTATTAAACAACTCTTCTTAATTCTCGTGTCGAAAAGTTTCGACTCAACTGTAAAAGACCGGAGGGAGTATTAAAGAGAGAGAAGAGAGAGAGAGTCTCATTAATTATTGAAAAGAGAACAATAGTAAAGTGAGAGACAAAAAGGGAGATAGAGAGAGAACACCCATGAGAGAGAGAGGAGAGAGGACATAAATTATTTTGTCTTTTATGTGAAAGTGACATAAAGTAAAAAGGTGGGGTGATGTTGACATTTCGGGGGTATTTTGATCTCGAATTTGAATTGTTGGGTATGTTTTGTGTAAATTAAGTGGGTGACCAACTTTTAAGTTTACTAACTTGAAGTGGGTATTTGACCCTATTTCCTCAATAAGTAATCCCTCCGTTCCACTCATATTCGTATAACTTTTTTTATGCACGAGAATTAAGACGATAATAAATAAATTGTAGTTAAGTATATCCCAATATTAGTGGTACGAACGAAAATACTCCGCAGAACTTATCCGCAGAGTAGTGAATTACGTACTATTCCAAAGGAAATTCTAATTGTGATCAAGTTAGAATTAGAGTAGGATACCTAGTTTATCGATTGTAAAATTCGAAAAAGGAATAAAATATAAAGTATATTCTTCAATGACGTAGTAATATATCATCATTCTTTTATTATTTTCAAAGATTATCTAAGACTACTACGAGTTTGGGAAATGTTTATTAACACAGTAATACTACTTTCTCTGTTTCGTTGATAAATGAATCTTTTTTCTTTTCGGGGGCATTTCTTGGGACATTTTTTTTTTAATTCAAAAATTATAACTCAATAAAATTTAGACAAGTCACTTTAATTCACTACTTTCATATTAACACAATTATCACCTCATCTTAATTTGCACGTCGAGAAAAAAGGTTAATTTCTGATTAGTGAGTATTGGTGAGATTAAAGATAAGGATGTGAAAAACGAACGAAAACATGATACTCTGAAATGTGTGAAACACTTTCCGATCGAATCAATTCGACGGTTCAATTGAATTATTCAATCGGATATAATTCAAAGTTGAACTCTCGTATGTGATGTTTGAGATTTTTGAACCAGAAGAAGAATTGATCAGAATCAGAACCAAAATAGGAAAACTGATATTTATCAGTTTAAAAATCGGTTGAAGCACCCTTTCGAAAGCAACTTTTCGAAAGTTGCAAAGTAGTCCTCGAAATTCCGAAAATTAAATTTTCGATGAATTTCCTGCACAACAACAAAATCGGAAATAAAAAATTTCCAAGCTCGACCCCGGCCAGGGGCTCTGCCCCTTGGACCCCTTCCAGGGGCTGCCACCCCTTGGACCCCGCTCGGGGGCGCTGCCCCGGAACCCCCGTTCTTTAGGGGCGTGCACTCCGCACCTCCAAACTTATACGATGTATTATTATGATAATTCTGATCAAGCTAGTCAATCCAATTACACTAAAATATCCAACAGGGAAATGGAGGGAGAAGTATTTGATAATTAAGGTGAATGTGCATAGCTCAAATTCTCAATTTTATTGCCACACGAATTAATATTAATGTGACTTCACCTAACTAACTGCCCGTACATCCGTCACCATCCCCCACGAGTTTCACAATTTTCACGTGCATATATCGTTGCTTGTAGTGCTCGGATTCGACTACGGAATCTTTGGTCTCGTCTCTCGAACATGAACCCCTGTTGTTAGGCCAAGTTTAAAGTATATTTCGTGTTTCCCCTTATTTGTGGACGTATATACACACTCAAAATTAAACTTGGTGATCATAATTTTTACCCTTTGAATTCGTAAGTCCGGTGATTGTCTATGTGGATGAAAATCAAAGAAAATGATTTATTTGTCGAGTTTAGTTATATCAGTGACAAAGATTTGAAATCGACAACAATCTCTTGCTAAAAGCCACATAAATATTGCTAAAAACCGCAATCGTTTATGAATTCCCAACGTGTAAAAAATACTCGTCCGTAATTAATATGTCGGTAAAATTTGCGACGGAATATAATATTATCCCATAAATATGGCGGCAAGAGTCATCCCTTTTAAAATAAAAAATTTACCTAACTATTCAAATGTCAGTTAAAATAAAGTTTTGAACTAACTTTTCCTTCTATAAAAGGCATCAACCGCAAACACACAACTCCGCCTCCTCCATTGCCATTTCCCCCCCTCTCTCTCTCTCTCTAGTCTCTACAATCTACATGACTGCCCGCTCCCGCCTCCTCGGCGGCGCAACCTCGCCGCCTCCGCCTCATCTCTCCTCTCCGGCGCTCGACACTCTCGATTCCGACTTCTTGGTGATCCTCGCCGCCCTGCTCTGCGCCCTAATCTGCGTGCTCGGCCTCGTCGCCGTCTCCCGCTGCTCCTGGATCCGCCGCCTCGCCGGCAGAGATCCATCATCGGCGGCCGCCTCCAGCCGGGGGCTGAAGAAGAAGGTGCTGAAATCGCTGCCGAAGCTCACCTACGGCGAGCAGAGCGCGGAGGAGGCGGCGGCGAAGCTCCACGACTGCGCGATCTGCCTCGCGGAGTTCGCCGCCGGCGACCAGATCCGCGTGCTGCCGCAGTGCGGCCACGGCTTCCACGTATCCTGCATCGACACGTGGCTCTCCTCGCACGCCTCCTGCCCTTCCTGCCGCCGGAACCTGGAGGTGGCGCCGCGGCCGTGCGAGAACTGCGGCCGGCTGCCGCCGGCGACCGCCTGCTCCGCCGTCGGACTGTGGCCGGAGGCGAGAGAAGGCCGAATCAGTATGGATTTTTATCCTTGATTAATTATAGTTCAAATTTCCGCATTAGTTTAGTTTGGCAGTGACGATTCTGCTTACAGAATTAAGTAAATCCGATACGATCCTTGTCGACTGAATTTTCGACTACGAATCGAAGATTGTTTGCGTACAAAATTGTATAGTTCGAACCTTCAATTTCCGTACAAATACAGTTTATTTGTGGCCTACTTTTATCATGTGCTAATAATGTTAACAATAATGCTATTTGGCCATAATGTGGCCGGCCACAAAACAATATTTTTCATATTTTTTGTAATTTTAAAAATTGTAAATGATAACAATAATTTATTAATTTCATATTTTAATTTAAAAATATTTTTTCCCCAAAAATTACATATTTTTTTCATTTTTTACGTAAAAAAGGTAAAAAAAATACTTTAAAATAGTAAAAATTATCACATAATTAAAGGATTAATTTTAAAAAATACGTAAAAAATACGGAGTATCACTTTTTGAGTATTTTATAATCTAAAAAAGTTTGACATAAATATATAAATTATTTGATATTATAAAAAATAAAACAAGTTAAATTATGGCCGGCCACATTATGGCCGAATAGCATCACTCGTCAATAATACTTTTTTTTTGATAATATTTTTTTTTGTATATTAGTTAAATAAATATTTTAGTCACTCATTTTTTTAGATTAATTTGTGCTTTGTACATATATATACTATTGTAGTATGTGATAGTGCTCGAGCTAATTCGAAGTTGCATGCGCACTCAATCCCCCAAAAAAAAAAAAAAAAAAAAAAAAAAAAAAAAAAAAAAAAAAAAAAAAAAACTCTAGAACTCTCTATCTCCACTCAAAATCAACTAAAATATTCCAAATCTATTTGATTGATTGATTTTAATTTGAAAATGTAAAGCAATGTATAAAACGAACAACAATCCAGATTATTTTTCGTTTCTTACTCGAGTACTTGTTTAATGCAAGTGGGAGAAGTCATTATCTCAACTGAGATTTGGAAGTTCTAACTTGGACGTGGACATCTAACGCTCGACTTTCCCTAACCAACTTTCTCTCCTTACTTACATAATCATTTGAGAAATCCCACCGTACTTGTCGGTAAATACTCCCGTCTTTTGAACTTGGTTCGAGTTTTCAAATGAGATGAGATTCTGTTAGTGCCCCTTTATTAAAGAATTAATTAATTGCGGTTTTAATTTCACGTTTTATGTACGTTTACAATAGTAGATTCTTGTGGCAAATTAGGTAAGACAAAGGGGAAGGAATTGTGTGATGAGTCGAAGTCACACTTTTTATTCTGATTTTATTTGGCATTTTTTAAGTTTAGGTGCAACAGTTTTTGACCTATTCAACAATAGAGACAAGTTTTTAAACACAAAATAACAAAAAGTAATTGCTCATTGTTTAAGATATAGTAGTATAGAGGATGGATCATATAGAAATAAGTCCTGGTGTGAGAAATAGGAATAGATCTTGACCATTGATCTTGAGTTGATCTGTGGCTGTAAATGATTTAAGCATGATTATAAGGTATCATAAGCATGACTAAGTTTAAGCATGAATTTGTACATTAAAAAGCATAATGGTGTTGTAAGCATAAGTATATACTGATTTAAGCATGATTTTGTATAGTTTTAAGCATCTTTCGCATTTTAGCACGCAAGGATTTATTTGCACATGAACCACTCCCTAGTAGTATATACCATTATATATAATTAATTAGATGGTAGTCGCGATCAGATGGGGTAAGCTCGATTGGCTAGTGGTACGTCAAGATGAGAATTACTCATTTTTTTGAAGTAGGCTTAAGCTCGTTGTCCCTTGAACGTGGCTATGCCACTGGTCGTGACAATTTGTAACTAGAATAGTATACAATTGAAACTTTTCTCGAGCAGATATGGGACAAAATGAATGCCTTCAATAAGCGCCTGATAAACCGCCTTCAATTTTCGACCGACTCTTATATCGTATTAGAATCACAACACTAATCTCTTAAAAGATCTTATGAAAAAAAAAATTGATTATCGAATCCGTAACATTCAAAACATTTTCGAAGTCGATGTGCGACAAACAATTGCTTCAATCCGAACTTTGTAATTAATGGAAAAATTATAATGTAAAATAAAGTAGTACTAAATAGTGGTTTTTAATTAGTGACAAAATCCAATTTGTACACACCTATATAAGTTGTATAACTACTAATTAAAAGGTACTACTAAAAGATGGAGTGTTTTATATCTCGTATGCTAATGCTTGGTAAACAAAGAAGACCTAATTAAAAAATGTCAATTTATTCATGTGGATGCGAAACGAAACAAGACAATTGATATATACTTTCTCCGTCCCATATCAATTGTCCTATTTTATTTCGATACGCGATTATTAAAAGTAAAAATAAATACTTTATATCAAATTTTCAAAATTAACTATTTCTAATTTAAAAAACACGACAATTAAAGTGGGATGGAGGACGAACGAACCAACTCAGCAATTTCTATCCAACAACCGACTCCTTTTTATGTGATAATGTTGTCAACTTATTGCCAATGAGGATAAACGTTGGACCAATCAAATGTTGTAGTATTGCAATTATTTATTTATTTAATTATGAAAATAAAGAAAGCATAATTCTAAAATTATTCCCTTTTAATGGGAGCCGTCCATTAACCCAAGATGGAGGGAGGGCCCTATATAATTCCACTAAAGCCCACTAATATACCAAAGTTGAGAAGCCCTATTAATTTTCCATCAATAATATATTTATTGGGATTAATATTTTTTAAGTTTTTACTCTTTTTTTTTGGTCTCGTTCGTATAGAGATATTATTCAAAATAAAATTTTGAGCCCATCTAACAAAAAAAAATTAAAATCTTAAACAATATGATTTAAAATCTTATACTCTTCTCATCACACTGATAACGATTCGTACATTAACAACACCACATTAGAGGTTGTCATGTTAAAAGCGGCTCATTTCGAGAATGGTAATGACAAGAGCATAGACAGCTCAAGTTAGTAGATTAATCTACTCATTATTTATCGATCTGTTGTCTAATCGAACGTATAGTATCTCAATATAATTCGAATTTAAAAAATTCTAAACTAAATATCGTAGATTGTTCGTCTGAATTATGTCTTTCAAGTTATTAGATTAATCTACTCATTGTTTATCTATTTGTTGTCTAATCAAACGTATCTCAATATAATTCGTCTGAATTATGTCTTTCAAGTTATTAGATTAATCTACTCATTGTTGCCTAGTCCGAATTATGTCTTTCAAGTTATTAGATTAATCTACTCATTGTTTATCTATCTGTTGTCTAATCAAACGTATCTCAATATAATTCGTCTGAATTTTGTCTTTAAAGTTATGAGATTAATCTACTAATTGTTGTCTAATAAAACGTATCTCAATATAATTCGAATTTAAAAAAAATACTAAACTAGATATTGTAGATTGTTCGTCTGGATTATGTCCAAGCCACCTTATATCTCCCAAAATTCGCTCCCACAAGGAATCGAATCATGATCACTCATTAAAGAGAGGAGCCCGGTGGCCAGGTATGCTAAGTTAAAAGTCTATCAATATTATTTTTCATTTATGATACGACATCTTATTTTTATATATCTATGATGCATCGGTTTTGAAAAGCATGAAACTACTAAAATAATCCCTTCATCCTATCCAATTATGTCACTTTTAACATAGTATAGTAGTACTTATTTTGAATTAAATATATATATATATATATATATATATATATATATATATATATATATATATATATATATATATATATATACTAAAATCGAATGGGATCATCTGTCTTTAAACTTGTATTCTAATCGTACACTTAAGTTAAAATTACGTAGTTTCTTTCTAATATCTTTAATTACCGTTGATTCAGAAATCTCTTAAACTATCAAAATTACGTAATTTTAACTTTCGTACACAATCGAAGACTTCGTCTGAAAGAAAAAATGACATAATCAGCGAAACGAAAGGAGCAAAATAAATTGAAGATTATCCTTCGCAGGCCCATTGGGCCGTATAACGCGGGAGGCCCAAGCACGCAGAGAAATCGACCAGATCTCATTATCCCAAATTCGATTTGCCCTAAATTCTCGCGCAAATTTGCTAGAATGATCTCCGATTTGCTTCTCCATCAATAATTGCAACAGGAGAAATGGCTCCAATCGGAGCAGTACACCTTCGTTCGCCGTCTTTCATTCCGGTGAGTTAGCTCTCAGCTGCTCTCGCGCTTCCGTTTGATATATGTTTTTATAGAAAAAATTGTTTTACTTCCGATTTGGAGTTTCTAATTCCTGCATTCTTTGTCGAAGCTTCGGAATTATCCCAATGGAGTTCAATTTTTGTCGGAGCTGGGTTTGGGTTGTAACTGTAAGTACTGGAACCGGAGAGTTGGTTACAGAAAGTTCGTGGTGAAAGCAGTCGACTCCGACGCCGATAGGCGCCTCCAAAACGCTGCCAATGCTGAGAAGCCGCAGCAAAATGCCGTTTTCGTCGACAAGTCGGAGAATGGCGATGATGAGAAGCCGCAGCAAAATGCCGTTGTCGTCGACAAGTCGGAGACTGACAATGCTGAGAAGCCGCAGCAAAATGCCGTTGCCAAATTGCACGAATCGATCGGCTCTCTCCCGGTGTTCGCCTTCTCAGTGAGTTTTCTTTTTCCTATTTTTTTGCTTGATTTCTTTTGATTGCCACTTTGGAAAATTTTCTGTTGTTTCAGATAAGAGATAGAATTTTTTTAGTTTTGGAGAATGGTTGTGATGTTCTGTTGATTGGAACTATTCAATTGTTAATATTTGGGATGCGACTCTCGTTTTTTACCTCGAAATTTAAATAAATCCTGCGATTCTCTGGAATTACTTCCGGTCACGCACTGCATTAGAGATATTGGATGCAATCTCACTAAATTTTTCCCCCACTTTTGTTGTCAGATTGGAAAGATTTCTGGATTGAACTTCACAATCGGATTGTGCGTTGTAGCAACCATGTTAGTTGTTGTCGTGAAAAGCTATGCATCAAAGAAGTCAAGTGAGCGCCGTCCAGGCTCTGTGGCTGATCTTGTGAGGCGCGGACAGCTCAGATCCGATAGAAGAGGCATGTATGATTCTAACTTGCTTTCATTGAGATTGAGTTTTAGGCTTTTAAACTTCGTTAGCTTGATTTAGCTTTCATTAATCACCGCCCTTTGAAATGGGTGATGAGCAATGCAAAGTTCAATTATGCTGGCAATTTTTGTTCTTTTAGTGTGACGTTAATTGACGCTGCACAGTGCATAGAGTCGGCAAGATATTTGTACTATGCCTCTGTTATGTCATTTCATGTACTGATTATTCCTTTTCATTCTTCTTCACAGCTCCACTCCCCTCAAGTATGAGGACCCGTTCAACAACCCTATGGTGAAGGTGAGCAAAAGCAATTCAACTGTTGAAATGTGTGGAAAAGTGTACCGGCTAGCTCCTGTGGTCCTTACGGATGAGCTACAAACAGTTCATCAAAAACGAAGATCACGTGCATATCAGTGGAAGAGACCAACTGTATTTCTCAAGGAAGGAGATCCGATACCTCCTGATGTAGATCCTGATACTGTGAGATGGATCCCTGCAAATCATCCTTTTGCAACCACTGCTAGTGATATAGATGAAGATTTGGCTCAAACGAATGTGAATCAGAAGCATGGTGTTCCGTTCCGTATCAAGGCAGAGCATGAAGCACTGCAGAGGAAACTTGAAGCACTGCAAAATGTAAGTTCCGTTTCTACTTTCTATGCACCCAGAAAAGCATGCAGAGCTCACGGCTTTCATGATTTGTGTGCATGTTGTTGCATGTATTATACTTGTAATGACCACACACGCACACACACATTAGGTTACAAATTTAAGTTGCATCAGGTTATCCTCGATATGAATAGGTCAATTATTTCAGTGGCTTTAATTAGCATATGTTATATCGTCTCAATTATAGTAAAAAGGCATCAATTAAACACTAATATACATGCATATTACTTAACTTGATTGGTTTTTGTGAAATGATAATCCAAATCTTGGTTGATTTCCATCGCCGACATTACTAGAGTTTCGTGTTTTTTTCTTCCATGTGTAACTTCATAAATGCACATATCAAACATTCAGTAGATTCACCTGCTGCCCCTAGTACACAATTGAGAATTTGTATGCATCGGCTCTGCTAAGTGCATTTATGGATTTCATTACAAGCTATTCAGTAGTAGCTCGATGATAGAAACTTCACGCTTATTATGGATGGCAAGTAGGAGCAAATGGTTCGGTGTTTGAGCTTGTGTTCATTGTGGTGGTGCAGGATCAAAAACTGGGGAAATTAGCGATAGATCCTGCTGCAGCCAGAGATTTTGAGAGGCCGATGAAGATGAAGTCGGAGAATCAAACGGAACATACTTCTAAACTGGGATCAAATGCCTCCGATGAAATGCAGAATCCTCAAGTTTAGTGAATGGAACTTGATCTCATCTGTATATAATCCAGTTGTAATGCGGTTTCGGTTTTCACGAGTCTATCTATTCCAAATCTGTTCTTTACTTCTTTACTGATAATCTTGAGCAATCTGTTTATTCATTAATTCAACTGGGAAGATGAATATTTTGCAGCATGATTTACAGGAGCAATGAAGAATGAAATGGAGTAGCTTTAACATCAAATTCTTTCCAATTCATAATATGTTTACATGTACATGAATCTGGATTAGGTTTGATCTAAACTTGTTCGTTACTCTTTCTGTCTCATTCAAAGCGTTTTATTTCTTTTTTTTATTTTTTTCGGTTTTGCAAAATTAACCATTCTATAAAAGTGTAGATTTCCCAATTTTTTCACATTTTGCATTTTTCTCATTAATTACTGTGTCGAAAGAAGAAGACGCTTTGAACGAGACAAGAATTATTGTCTTTTGTAAGTAGGAAACAATCAGTTATAACACCTCAAATTGATCACAATTTAAAATTGAAAGACAAAAAAAAGAAAGAAAAAAAAACTAACGTTTATTCCCTCGTCTTATTTATAAAGCGATAAGTTCTATTTTCGTCTGTCATATTTATATGGAAAATTACCTTTAATAACAAAATTTTAACCAATTAAAATTCATTCACACCCCTTTATTCAGTACTATCACTTTCGTCTTAATTTAACGTATCGTGAAAAAATTATCACTTTATGATTGAGACGGAAGGATTAAGAAATTAAATCGAGATTGAATTATATTGAGAACCTCCATCGCTATCAGATTCGTTTTCGCGAAGTGAGGAGCAGATTTCTTCAGCGCAAAAGGGAGGAAAAGTAGCAGCAGAAGTTGAAGAGGATGGCGTTGATGCGAGGACAGCCGTTGGTCACCAAGCTGGCGGCGCTGGCGAAGGACGTGGTGTTTCCGGCGACGGTTGTCGCCGCCCTCGTCTCCTCGTCTTTGCGCGGAAAACCTCAATCCAAATCCAGCTGATTGCGGCTGGATCGTCGGATTACATGGTAAAGGTTCGCTATTGACTTCGATTGTGTTTTAGCGTTTCGACTGCGGCGTGTTTGTGGTTAGGGGTTGTATGTTGGTCGTTTCCTGCGTTTGGATCTCCGTTACTTTTTTCTCCTTCTTCTTCATTGTTTGCCACTGATCTATCTCTGTAGATTTGCGATTCCGTAAATATGTTGAATTATGTCATTTGCTATGTTGATTCGATATGGACAAAGATTGATTTGCTAAAACTTGAATCTGAATTAGCTCCTGAGTTATTGTTGGGGTTCAACCGAGGAGGAATTCAATTTTTTCCAGGTTGATGTTCGATAAATTTGATTGAGATTCGTGCATTCTATTGGAAACTTTGATTGAACTGCATAAACAAAATGCAGGGGAGTGAGTTAGTTTATGAATTACTAAGAAAATGTGATCAAGGATTTTGTTTTTATGTTCTTCCACCTGCCCTTTGGTCTTCGAAATTTGGGAGTATATTGCACTATCCTTCTCTTAATCTGTCAATTTATGTATTTGATTATTAAAAGATAAGACTTGGAATTAAGCACTTACGGGTTGTTTCTTCGATTATTGTCTCACTTCACGGTCCATGCTTGTTTATGAATTTCATAGACTAAAATGATCAAAATGCTAGTAGAAACCGACAAGCTGCAGAAGATAAGGATATGAACATGAAAAAATTGTGTGTTATGATGTTTCCCCATCATAAGAAACTAATTTAGGATGTCTTTCCTGATGCAGCTTCTCTTGCACTGGTTGCACGTGTGCACCTTCGGTTGGAGTTATGATATATTGAACGAAAAATGGTATGTAATAATCACAATGCTGTTTCACTAGTGTAAACGGTTGTAAACGTTTGATGAATCTTTCAACTAATCTGAAAGCAATTCTGTTTCTTTCTCCACTGTCATGCTCATGCCGTGTTATAAGCTTTAATGCCTATGAGTTTTGATGAATTCTGCACTATGTAAATCTGTGATTCGAGAAACATAGCCACTAAAACATCAATATAAGGAATCTAGTAGGTTTTAACATGTTTGGATCAACTTCTTTGCATAATGGTAACTAGAATTCCTGCTTGGTCATTTTAGGAGCTGCATCGAAACCTAAATATATAGGTAGCCAACCTCACGTTATCAGGAGCCCGATTACTGTTAGTTGATTATTATCTATTCATTGGTCACTTTAAGAGCAGACTTAGAATGGGCCGAGTTCACTTCGTCCTACATAATGAGCTAACACCCAGGAAGGTCACTTGATGTTGAAGCTTTGTTATTGCCCCGTTTTATCAGACGTAGATCACTTAACTCTGGTTTACTAGCGCACTCCCCTGGTTCGACACTAACTGATGACGAACAAAACTCGGCTCATGGTATTTATGTGTGTCGATTTTTGTTTACTAAATGAAGTTTACACAGTTTTTTCTAATGCCAATTTTTTGCAGTAATTGTATTTCTTTAGAAGGGTGCTTTAGTTTCATAATTCCGTTGTGTAATGAGTTTCTTGTAAGATGATAGGAGCCTGCATAATTAATTACGCATCTTGTCTCATTCTACTTGACGCCTTTCTTGAATACACATACTCCCTCCGTCCTCCATTTAGTGACGTTATTACTATATTGGGACGTCCTCCATTTACTGACATATTCCGTTTTAGGACGTAGACCCCACAATCACTTTAACACTTTAACACTTTATACATCTACTTTTTATTATTTTATCATTTTAATACTAATAAACAATTCAAATGGACCCACAATTATTCAACTTTAACATTTTAACACATTAACTTATTATTATACCATAAAATGCGAAAAAACCCGTGCCCATACTCCCTCCGTCACTAAATGGAGGACGGAGGGAGTAATAGAAACATATCGATTAGAATGAGACGGGAATGAGACGGGAGGTGTCTATATTTATCTTAAATTTATCACATCAAGTTTAATGGTGGGGTCGAATTGCAGCGTTGTGAACAGTTCATTTAAGAGCAGTAATTCAATTTGAAATTCAAATAAATTCATTTAAATCATCATTAAAATTATATTTCCAATTTTGTACTCTCTCACTCTGTCCCACCTCACCTAGCTTCATTTTATAATTGGAACGTCTCACTTCAATTGATATATTTTTAAAATGAAAAGAATTAACGATTATTTTTTAATATTGATCCCTTACTTTTCACTTTTAACACTCACATAAAATCATGTGCCAAAATGAAACAAACCAAGTAGAAGTTGGACAGAGGGAGTACTATTTAAAACATCAAGATCGTACTCAATTTTTCCATGAGTTAGGAAATGTCACTCAAGCAACATTTATCATCAAATCTTTCATATCCAAATCATCAAATCACACTTCATCCTTTTATTGCTAAGTGACCCAAAAATACTAAATTCAAAAAAAAAAAAAAGAAAAAAAAAAAAAAAAAAGACATAATCAAACCAAGAATTAATTAGGGTTCTCAATTCCATCCTTTCTCATTCTCATCCCATCAAAGTACTCCCTCTTTGTCTCATTCTTTTCACTTTTCGAGCGTCTAATTCAAAGTGTCTCGTTTTCATCATAAAAAAAGTTAACGTGCGTCGACTCTACCACTTTTTCATACTTTGCGATCTTTAATTTAACTCTTTGACACCAAGAAAGAACCAAAATTTACGAAAGGCTCCAATATAACTTAAATTTTTACAGCAACCAAAATTTGTCCCTATATTGTAAAGAGGAGTGAGAGATATAAAGTGGGAGTTGTCTTTTGCACAAATTACCTCTACACATAGCATAGTATATAGCCACAGCTACATATCTATACACATTGTAAGTATATGTAGACTCAAGATACCACACCACACCCCAATTTACAACTCAATCCAACCAAAACCCAACCCCTCCACACTTCACATCTCCCCATCACATCACCCCCCCCCCACCCCACCCACCCCATCCCCCAATCAAATCCAAGCCCATCACTCTTTTTTTCAACCCCATAAAAAATTATAAACACCCCTGCAATAAAATCTTGCCAGAAATCAAAGATTTTTGCAGTAGTAGTTGTAATTTTGCAAATCTTGATCATGGTGCGTATGTATAGTGTACTTGTGTTGTGTTACTCGCTCTATTCCAAATTAATCGTCTCGTTTCATTTGAATATAAAGTGAGCCGAGAAGTACAAAAACAGCAAATTTGGTACTAGTCATTCCTTACTCATGGATCATTAATGCCAACTGCTACATGCTTAGATTAGCTACATACAATATTCAGAATCTGTAGATTCTGTAGATTAACATATTTTATAGTATTCCACAAATAAATGGAAAAGGAGGGAGGAAGAAGATGTGTAGCAGTATTTGAATATGCAAAGACTGCCAAGAATAATCTCCCCAGTGACTTTGATGGGAAGGTCATCAGATTTTCCTCTCTCTCTCTCTCTCTCTAGATCTCTACCACCATCTGAAAGCCGGCTCAGTTGACATCACATGATCAATAGCTGCAGCATCCATGGCAGCTGTAACACTGCTGTGATCATCCACTGCTCCTGATGGGATTCCCCCAAAGAGAAATGGGGTTTGATTATAATATTTGCTGCTACTATTTTCTCCATTGAATTGCAAATGGGCCCTCGAATCGGACTCCTTCTTGCATTGCTTAGCTATGGCGTTGCTCAGCTCCTTGAAGCTGAAGTCTTGGCTCCACATGAAGGGCTTGAGGAGCATGTTCGCCTCCTTGTTCGAGTTCGAGTTCGAGCTCCCGGGAAGGGTATCGGGGCGGGAGACGAGCGGGTCGATTAGGGCTTTGAGGTCGGGTTCTTGGGAGTGGTAGAGAAGAGGGTTTTGATTCTGATTCTGGCTCTGGTTTTGAAACTGGAATTGTTCCTCGAGTGATGGTGGTGGTTCCAACAATGGAGGGAGTGAAGTAGGGTTGTAGAAAGATGAAGCTCTCATTAGGTAGTTTTGCCCTTGCATTAATACATTCTTCTTCTCTCCAATCTTGTGGAAAATTCTGCATATCACCCATTCCTCCTGTGTTACACATGCAAATTATAGTGTTAAAACAGACTCGATTTGAATAAAAACGTCTCGTTACATCGTTACGGGACGAAGAGAGTATTATTTAGACCCGTAAGTGATTGAAAATGTCTAGTCGGCACACATCAAAAGACACCATTCTCAAAACTTTCCATCAATACTTCACCATATTTAAAAAAAAAACAAAACAAAAAAATCAAAAATAAAAAACTAAGTCAACTCCATAAAAGAAAAGGACAAGACGTGTAGTAAAATGTTTGATAATATAAACTTATTAATCTCCCGTAATAACAAAAATATCCAATTTAAACAAAGTAGTAACCCTAAAGAGATGAAATAAATAAACGAGGCGAGCTACTCGGGAGCTATTACTAACCTTGCCGGTGTGGCGGCACGAGAAGTCGCCCTCGAGGCGATACTCGTGCATGACCCATTTGGTCTTTTCGCCCCGCGGAGCTCGGCCCTTGTAGAAAACTAGGGTTTTCTTCATCCCGAGAAGGGCTCCGCCGCCGGCGCTCAGAACTTCTCGGTCCTTTCCGGTGGCCTTCCAGTAACCGGCACCGGTCGCACGGTTCGTTCTTAGACCGGTCGGGTATTTCCGGTCTCTTAGGCTGAAGAAATACCACTCTCTCTCCCCCATCTTCGCCTTATCTGTTTTTTTTGTCAGAGATCATTAAATAAAAATGGTTTATTGCAGGAAAATGTGAAGAAATTAATCTGCTTTTTTCAGTTGTTAATTGAATTGCATAATAAATATTGCGCTCGTGTAGAAGATTTGATCTTCTTTAATTCTGCAGAAAAATAATTAAAGTTTTTGGCTTTAGAGAGAGAGAGAGAGAGAGAGAGATTACCAGGAAGCTCCCATGGCTCGCAGCGGTTGAGGTCAACCTCAGCAATGTCAAGAGCAGAGAAGCCGCCATTGAAGACTTTGGAAGCTAAGTAGAAGGTGACGAGTTCTTCATCGGTGGGGTGAAACCTAAAGCCAGGAGGAAGCCCTTGCTCACTCATCTCTTCTCTCTCTAGCTCACACAGAATTTCCTCCATTTATGTAATGATGTAAGGAGGGGAAAACATGCACAAAAATGAGGTTGATGATGGGTGTGAAGGGAGGGGGAGGCTGTTTATATAATGGGAAGGAGATGAGGAAAGAGAAAGAGAGAGGGGGGGAATTGAAGCACTGAATCCGAAGGAAAATGGGATAGATTTGTAGATTAGAGAGAGAGAGAGAGAGGAGAGAGAGGGGGCCATAAATATGATAAAGGCTAATCTGCAGAGAGGCTGTAAAAGCCACCTGAGAAGGGTTCCAAAACAGGCAAAATTATATTCATAGAGAGAGAGAGAGAGAGAGAGAGAGAGAGAGAGGAGCAGTGAAATGAGTAAATGCAAAGGGGGAGTTGGTTGCAGAGATTTATGCGTGCGTTTGTTAGCATAGCATTGCATTGCTATGGTTGAGAGAGAGAGAGAGAAGAGTCAGCCTCTCAGATTCACACTGCACCTATACTACACTACTACTCCCTAATTACCAAACCTCACTCCCTCTCCCTCTCCCTATTATTATTATTACTACTAATATTAGAGCTTATTATTATTACTGTATTAATTACATCATCAAATTCTATATGCTTCTCTGAAAAAGAAGTTACATAGATAGTAGTATGATGTAATTAGGGTTTAGTTTAGTAGGTTGAGATGATTAAAAAGCGAGTACAATGAGATCGAGGTTCGTTCGAGCTCATTTAACACATCCTTTCCTTATATACTAGTCGAGTTTGAGTTTGAGTTTGAGTTCGAGATTTCGTTAGTTGCTTATAGAATATCTTAATTAAAGACTGGTTTTACTCTACTTGTGGTTTTAGTGAAAGAAATCCTAATTACATTGTGAATTTCTCAATTAATTTGAAGCAAAGTAACAAAAATTCCATCAACCCTCTTTCATAAGAAAATTCGTCTCAATCAGAGATATATGTGTTTTTTATTTTCCCAGAAACAGTAATAGTAGTAGTAGTAATAATACTGCTATAACACAATTTAAATAATACTTCGTATGTCCATGATATATTGAATCAAATCCAAAAGTGATATTTTGCACAATATTCTTCTTTCGGTCGTTCATAATATATATCCACAACGTGAACCACGCCGCTATCATTCTCTTTATATCTCTAAAAGGTCAAATAAAACAGACTTCAACATTAATTCATTTTGCTAAATACACTAGCTAGTTGTCTTATACTCCCTCAGTCGTCGATGTTTAAGGTCTATTTCCTATTTCGCATGTCCATAATCTTTAGGACATTTTCATTTTGGACAATGAACGTCACCTAAAAAATTACAATCATACCCCTAAAACATCACTTTAACATATAAACACCACAATACATACCCCGACTCCTCGAGACCCTAAAGATCATGAAACGGATCCAGTAACGACGAATAAATTAATTAAAAAGGGAAAGGGAAAAAGATGGGTGGTAAAATAACCACAGCTTTCGATGAAAGTGGTGTATGCTGCAAAGAAAGAATCCTTAAATGAAAAAAGAGATGGAGTTAGCACCAAATTGTAGGGTTTCGTATGCATTGTGTAATGTGCTGATGCCTTTCACCTTCAACACACACACTTATCTACTTGACATTACCCTCTCTTCCCCTAATCACCTAACGGTTTTCCACCACTTTTTCACCCCCTTTTCCTTTTTTACCCCTATAAAAGAATTAAATTTTTTTTCCAATTTCAAAATTTTGCATTTATTGATGCCTTTATTTGTCACTCCAATTAATTAGTATAACTACTTTTTTATATCCAAAATTGTTTTATATACACACACATGTGAAACTTTTGTATGAAGGGCCCCTCTTAAAAGAAGAATATAATTAATTTATTGGGTAGATTTAATTGAAGAGCTTAATTGAGTATAAGTTCACCTTCCCTATGGAACTATATATCAAAATGGAAGCATCAAATTATTAAATTTTCTTCTTATGTATATGTATTTATATCCATATTAACTAATTAAACCCTTTTTATTTGGAAACCTAAGAGCTATAGTATTAGATTATTGAGGTTTGAGGAATAAATGAATTAATTCAGAGAAACGTGTCAAGAAAAATACTCCTTCCGTTTCACTTCGACTGTTGATCGAATCTTTTTTTTTGGTCAGAAAAAATAATGATTTTATTAGAGGATGGGAAACTCAGGGGTACAAGAAGTACCAAACTGAGAGGAGATTACACAGTAGATCGAATGAAAGAAAGGAAGTTAGATTTCCAGTCTGCGAAACTCACTTTCAAGGCGACCGCACCTCTAGCCGCACACCAACTAAAAGAAACGAGAAAGATTGAACGCAAGAGAGTTTACGTGGTTCGATTTGCCGTGAACGTAGATCTGTTACGACAGATCGAACCACTTGTAAACTCTCTCTTTTGCGCTCAATCGTTCTCTTTTCTTTTAACTGCTCATTAATTACACAAAAACTGATTCGATCAACTGTCATGTTTCTTCTCAATATAGAATTTTAGACACATTGTTAAAATTGAAAAATAAATGCTACTCCCTCCGGTCTTTTACAGTTGAGTCACTTTCCCGATTGGGCCGGTCTTTCCTAGTTGAGTCGTTTCCTTTTTGGGTAAAAATTAAGTATTAAACACACAACTAATTGTACCCCTTATTTTACTTAATTAACATACTAATTACGCCCCAATTTCTCAATTTCTCCATTATCGTCATTGCCGTCTCTCTCGAAATAATTTTAAATTAATTAAAATAAATCCAAAAAAGTTTTAATTTTATAAAAAAAAAATCCAGAAAAGTTTTTTATTTTAATTTTAAACATCAACAATAATTTTTTTTTAAAAAAAATCTAGAAAATTTTAAATTAATTTAAAATAAATCCAGAAAAGTTTTAATTTTATAAAAAAAATCCAGAAAAGTTTTTTATTTTAATTTTAAACATCAACAATAATTTTATAAAAAAAAATCCAGAAAATTTTAAATTAATTTAAAATAAATCCAGAAAAGTTTTAATTTTATAAAAAAAAATCCAGAAAAGTTTTTTATTTTAATTTTAAACATCAACAATAATTTTATAAAAAAAAAATCAGAAAATTTTAAATTAATTTAAAATAAATCCAGAAAAGTTTTAATTTTATAAAAAAAAAATCCAGAAATGTTTTTTATTTTAATTTTAAACATCAACAATAATTTTATAAAAAAAATCCAGAAAATTTTAAATTAATTTAAAATAAATCCAGAAAAGTTTTAATTTTATAAAAAAAAAAATCTAAAAAAGTTTTTTATTTTAATTTTAAACATCAACAATAATTTTATAAAAAAAATCCAGAAAATTTTAAATTAATTTAAAATAAACTGAAAAACAAAAAAAAATATTAATTAATAAAAAACATTTTTTATATTAATTAAAATAAAATACAGTACTTAGTAATTATAAACATAATTCCATTCTTTTCTCAATTACCAAACATACTTAAAGTACTAAACAACTCTTCTTAATTCCCGTGTCGAAAAGTTTCGACTCAACTGTAAAAGACCGGAGGGAATATTTCTTTTCTCTTTTACGAAATCAGACAATTCGTATTTGACGACCCGATTTAAAAGTATGCATGATAATTGAATTGGGATGGACGAAACTAAATTGGGATAGGTTGATAGGTAGTGAAGTTGCATTGCACATCATATACAAGTATATTCCATTTACAAATAGATCAAAATAAAACAAATTATACATAGAAATTATCAAAAAAATAATATGTACATTGAGTGTGCAAATGTATTTTTTCCCCAATTTGTGACAAATCAAATCAACAACTCCATCAAACTCTCTTAAGCCATCTCAACGTCTAGCATATTTTCATGAAAATTCACTACATTTTTAGTAATTCCCAATTTCAAGAAATTTCAAATTAAAAAAAAAATCATACATTACTATAAAAGGGAAACGATTAAAGCTATATTTTGGAACATTGTTCAAAATCGAATGAGAATTTTTTTTCACCTTATTATTCCTTTCCAAATAATTATTTCTTCCTCAAATATATTTATAATTACTACTCCATTATACTATATTACAAAATCTAGTAATTTAATATTAAAGATTTAGTGAGGGAAAATTGTGGTTCAAAAACTTCTCGAAATTAAATAAGAAAGAAAAAAAATTCAATCCAATGTAGGAATAGAGAGGGTAATTTCTTTTTATTTACAATAAATAAATAAAATGTACGTATAATATTAACTTAAAATATGTAAAATAGAGGGTAATTTCTTTCTTCTAGTATTAGGAGTATTTTATTTTGTTTTTTTATTTACATATATACGTAAATAAAGAGGGTGAAGGAGTAAAGCAAGTAAAAGATAGCAACAGTGAGAATCTAGTGGCAGTAAAAGTAGGAGCAGCTCAGCCTCTCTCTCTCTCTCTCTCTCTCTCTCTCTCTCTACCTATTTATGTGCACACGTACGTATTAGTAACCCACACCTATACCCTATTTACCCTACTACTATCTTTTTCTTTCTTTCTTTTTCTTTCTTTTTTTTTTTTTTTCACAATGATTTTATCATTTTTATTTTTAATAGCAATTCAGAATAAATCATGCAAGAAATTAATGACAAAAACGGAAAAAAACACATAATTACGTGATTCATCAAGGATGTATCGTACGTAGAGAGAAAAAGAACTGTTTTCTCTGACTTGACATATCGTATACTTATATACCTCACATATTGAAAATGTATAGGTTACGTAAAAACACGAAGAGAATGTTTTATTAGGAGGCGAAATCGTCAACCAACTTTGCATATCCCGAATATATAGGTTAAATTTGTTGGGTTTATTGAGTAGGTACTGTATCCTACAATGTGCTAACCACTGTAATAGGTACAATGCTGGATACAGAGAGAAAACTTGCCAGGGGCGAAAACTACTATTCTAAACAAAATAGAACTATTACAACTCAAATCGGAAATTGACGAACTGAATACAACGAAACGAAAATACAAAAGAATGAAATAGCCGAGTCGAGGAAAGCCCTCTTTCCGCAAGACGAGATACGCCCCGGTAGTGCTCTCGGTTTTGGCGTATCGTCCCCAAAGATAAAACGGCTTCGTCTCCTCGGTAGTAGCACCACAAGACCTCGGAGCTCCGGCGAACTAGAGTGAGGCGAGGACTGAACTCGTGAAGGAAAAGGATGCAAAAGAGAGATGAGTGATATGCGTCTATCTCCTCTAGAATGCCTGAATGAATGTTCTCTCATGCTCCTATATATATAGGCATATCAAACTCTAGGGTTTTTGGAGTCTTGGCCGTCAAAGGCCCATTAGGTGGAGTTGGAGACGTTCAAAAACGTATCTCCTAAATTAGTGGATTGATACACCCGAGATTCTAGGGATTACACCCGAGATTCGCGGGATGTTGCCGTTACAGCGCCTGTCACTGCGGCGATCACAACGGCTGGATCATTGGGCTGCCTGTTCGGCCCAATAACATTTTGCTTCCTTGGCCCAAAACGAATGAGACTCAAGGCAAGGCCCAAGCACGCGAGGCCTGTCTTTATTCACTTAACCCACTTATTAATAAGCCCACTTGTTTAGTTACTTTTAAACAAGATTAGAGAATGTTAATTCTCCAATGTGGGACAACAACACTTCATAATATAATGAAGTCACTCCACCAACACTTTGATATAATATATCTCACTCACCACATATATATATTGGATTTGAGCATATAATTATATCACATTAATCTACTCCTCGAGAAGATTAATACTACGACATTTAACCTCACAACCGAGTTAAATATCCACTCCATATTATTGATCAAATGCCAATAATATCCAACAGTTAAATTCATATACTACATCTAAAGTTAAGAGTTGTGTTACTTCGAACTCCAAATCTAATTTTCATGCAAAATCATTCACTACATAGTTATAGGATCTAGCTTAGATTGATTAGCATGATGATGTACGATAACATATCTAATTAATTTGTAAAAATAAAATAGACAAACAAATAAATAAATCTAGAGAGAGAGAGAGAGGGTATGTTGATTGTTGATAATCGAGCCCATTAATTTGAATTCGATAATTGCTCCTCCCAATTGCATCAAATTCCTTGCTGCCGTTTTCTTCTCCTCTCTCTCTCTTCTTTGCATTTAGCCAACTTTACTAATCAAAATTAACAAGAAATAATTTTTTTAAATGATATTAGATGCCTTAACATAAAAAAAAAAATAAGCTTAAAAAAAAAACATAACCCCATTTTTTTTATAGGAGTAATAGATATCTTAACATTAAAAAAAATTAAATCAAGAAAAAAACTCACTCTCCTATTTTAGGGAAACAAAAAAAATGAAAAATCCTTATAATTTTTTGGAGGGGAAAATCCTTACTCTTTAGTGATTGACATGACAGTTCATAGTTAAAAAAACAAAATAATTCCAAGAAAAAACAATTTATTTAAAGGAAAGAGAGAAGATTTTTTTCCCCTAATAATAAATGCATACCCTTTTTTTTAATAAAAAAACCAGAAAATATGTGAATATCAATAAACCTAACTTTTGTACAAAAATAAAGAAATTAATTTTATTTTTACACACACAACTTCGAATTATTGCAGGAATTATTGTAGCTGGTGTAGAAGTAGTTGTACGAAAATATTTAGGGCTCGTTTGGTATCCCAACTGAGATAGTAGGCCCGGGATTAGATTATCATGGTGAGAGAGATAAGGATTTTATATCAGTTGTTTGTGTGTTTGGTACAAAAAATTAAAACCTTGACAAATTAAGTAAATGACTAAAATACCCTTTTTATTGCTGCCTTTATTTCCAATAATTCATCCCTCAAAAGAAATTTATAACATCAAATTAATTGAAGGAATCAACAGAAAAGCTTCAAATTAATATTGAAGAAAATAAACGCCCCAAATTGGAGAACACCCAAGTCCCAACTACCAAATTATACCAAATTGAAGAAGAAGAAAGAAGAAGAAGACCATAGCTACGAATTAACACCTCAAATCAGAATTCGAAAGAAGAATCGAAAAAGGTCTAGTGCGTGTTGACGAGTTCCATCTTCGCGAATTGCTACTCGGCGGCAAATCGGGTCGTTGGTGATGACGACGAGGGCATTCTGGAAAATGTCTTCCACCGCGCCTTCTGCAACAACGCGGAGGTGCAGGTCACGCCCGAGGAACCAAACGCCGGCTATCGAATTGAGGCTATGAATTTGAGGATGGGATCGAGTGACGGTGGCTCAGATGCAATTAATTGAGCAGAGAGGAAGGAAGATGAGGGGCGAAGAAGCTGTGAAGCTTATGATAGCTTGAGGGAGAAGAGTAACAGTGGTGGTGGCGGTGGCGGTGGAGAGTTGTGAAAAGAAGAGGGTTAAATAATGAAAAATGGCTTTTCATACAAACAATGAGGATAAATAAGTAATTTGACATTTAATCACGAGTTACTGTAGACCCTATCGGGCCAAAAAGCCGCGATAGCTTAACTGGGAAGAATAGTGGTTTTCTGACGGGCCGTGCCATATTCACGGGCCCCCTTGTTTTCTTAACATGCGTACCAAACACTGTGATAAGCCCCGATAAGAATACTTATCTGGGCTTATCACCCCTACCAAACGAACCCTTAGTGCTTGTTTGGTAGAAAAGGTGTGATATATTGATGGAATAGTAAACTATGATATCATGGTTACTATTCAAGTGCAAATTTTAATCATGGGGGAGATGTGTGATAGGAATTCATGGTGTAATAGTGTATTTCGACCGGGCCGGAGAATAGTAACGGGCTTTCAACTTTTTGAATCATGAATACCAAACATGTGACAAGGGTGTGATATCTTGATCTAACCCATGATATCACCCCTACCAAACATGCACTTAGTGTTTCAATCATCGATCTCTCTCTCCCTCTCTAAATAGTTGACATTTTCTAACAAAACTTGTCTTCACACGCTTCCTAAATGCTCGTTCATAATTTTAACGATAAAGTTTTCCGGCAGCCAATAATAAACGGAATAATACACGAGTACGAGGTTTGTACCTCCTCGTACTCGTTGTATTGTAACCGTTTTATAAGGGATTCTAGTACACCTCATACTCGTTTAACTTAAGCTTTTTTAAACTTTCAAAATAAGAAAACCAAAACTTTTGGAATCGAACAATTTTTTATTTTAATTATTTTTTTTATTGGAGAAGTATTAATAATTAAAGAGGAATTAATATTGGTGGTAATGAGTTAATGAGGATGACTATATATGGAACTAAAAAACAATCACTTTGTATTTGAACAGTTTGTGTACAACTTTATACGGTATTTTCTTTAATCCAAATACATACGTATACGTACGAAATACTTTTTGCTAATTTTTTTTATTTTTAATTTGATTGAGAAAAGGAATCGTATGTAAACAAGATTGAAAAAGATACGGTTGCAATTTCTTTTCTTGTGATTAATTTCTCTTCACAGCTAAGGTTTAGATGTGATCGATTAAAAAAAAAAATTGAATATCTCCAAAAAAAACAATATTTATTGAAATTATAACATAAAATTTCTTTTTATTTAGTATTTATTTGTCTTTATTTTTATTTTGAAAGAGTTTGCTTAGAATTAATTTTCTTAAAATAAATCTTTTATTCTCATAATTAAACGAATTCCTCCTTCCGTTCCATTTTATTCATCTTGTTTTATTTCGATACAAAATTTTATGCGCAGTGTTAAAACTATAAAGGGGTTACACATTGATAATTAAGGGTTAATTATATACTACCTCCGTCCCGCCAAAGACGTTACATTTTTTTTTGTTAATTTCTGACACATTTTTCCACGTTTCTTGATGATGCGTTTTAAAATAGATTTTTGAAGAATTTTTTCTTTTACGGGATACTATGATAGTTGTATTATCTCGCAAAAAAAATTTCTTCAAAAATCTATTTTAAAACGCTTCATCAAGAAGCGTGGAAAAACATGCAAGAAATTGACAAAAAGAAATGTAACGTCTTTGGCGGGACTAAGGGAGTATATTTTAGATATACAAGAGAATTCACGTGATAGGATAATCGAAGTGAAATTGAGGGTTTATTAATTATTTACACATTTTAAGTGACATCAAGTCAGGATGGCCGAGTGGTCTAAGGCGCCAGACTCAAGTTCTGGTTCTCGTAAGAGAGCGTGGGTTCAAATCCCACTTCTGACAATTTTATTTTATTTGGTTTTTTTCTATTAGTCATTTTTTTTGTTTATTTTGTTTTAATTTAATACTTCGATATTGATAATATATTTTTGTTTATTTCTATTTTATTAATCATTTTTTTCGTTTTTTATTTTAATTTAATATACTTTGATATTAATACTACTAATATATTTTTGTTTATTTCTATTTTGTTTTAATTTAATTTACTAAGATATTAGTCATATTATTTTGTTTATTTCTGTTTTGTTTTGTTTAATTTCTGTTTTTTTTCTTTATTTCTATTTTTTTTTTTGTTTAATTTCTGTTTTTTTTTCTTTATCTCTATTTTGCTTTGTTCAATTTCTATTAATTATATTTTTTTAATTAATTATATTTTACTTCTGAAATTTAATTTGATTTAATTCAGCTAATTATAATCTTATTTTAGCTTTGTTTAATTTATTTTTATTATATTGATTACATTTCTTTTTCCTTATTACTTTTAATTTTTTATTATTATTTTAATGAACAAATAACAATAAACTGGGATTTAAATAATTCCATCATCTCTTACCTCAGTGTTGTTATTTCTCATAACACACTATAACTGAAAGCCTAACTAAGAACACCATGAACAAACCTTCAATTCTCATGCACACCATAATCTTCACCTATAAATAAACTCCATTTCCCCCTTCATTTTCCACCACCATCTTCACAATTCATCAAGCACACACACACAAGAACCAAACCATGGCTCTCTCTTCCCCTCCCACCCTACTCTTCCTCGCGATCCTCGTCTTCGTCTCCCTGTGGATGACGACGTCGGCACGCAAACTCTCGAACGTGGGCTACTCGCCGGAAGACCTGACGTCCCCCGAGAAGCTCACGAGCCTCTTCGATTCGTGGCGCGACAGGCACGCCAAGAAGTACGTGAGCAACGAGGAGAAGTTGCGTCGCTTCGAGATCTTTAAGGATAACCTGAAGTACATCGACGAGAGGAACAAGGTCGTCACTAATTATTGGCTCGGCTTGAACAAGTTTGCCGACATGAGCTACGACGAGTTCAAGGAGAAGTACTTGGGGCTCAGGACCGATAGGTTGCATCGGAGGAGCACGTCCCCTGAGGAGTTCATGTACAAGGACTTTGTGGCGCCTAAATCTATCGACTGGAGGAAGAAAGGAGCCGTTACTCGTGTCAAGGAACAAGGCTTCTGTGGTACGTCGAAACGAATGCATTACCATATCGTATTTAGATTGGAGTATGGGTACCGTCGTATGAATCTTATCTATATAATGCAGGTAGTTGTTGGGCGTTCTCGACTGTGGGTGCAGTCGAGGGCATAAACCAGATCGTGACGGGGAACCTAACCGCACTGTCCGAGCAGGAGCTGGTCGACTGCGACACGAGTAAAAACCAAGGCTGCCACGGTGGCTACATGGACGACGCATTCGCCTACATCGTTTCAAGCGGAGGCCTCCACAAGGAAGAAGACTATCCATACGGACCATACCCTGGACCATACCCCGAGGAAGACGGAGCATGCAAAAAAAGGAAGGTAATAATCAGATCAAAACACTCACTATACTCAATACCGCCTTCCAAGATTCGATGACATTTAAACACCGTCGTTTTCAGGTGATGTCCGAAGCAGTCACCATCAGTGGATACCAAGACGTACCAGCCGACAGCGAGGAGAGCCTGCTGAAAGCATTGGCCAACCAGCCACTGAGCGTGGCCTTACAAGCTACACAGGACTTACCACATTACACCGGAGTACGTATCCATACACCTTACTCTTACGACTATCGTAGTATTATACACAGATCATAGTGATAGATCAAGATTCTAATTACCTGTGATCGGGTGCAGGGGGTATTTGACGGAGAATGTGAGGGTGAACTCAACCACGCAGTGGTGGCCGTTGCATACGGATCGAGCAATGGGCTCGACTACATCACCATGAAGAACTCTTGGGGGGAGGGTTGGGGAGACAAAGGCTACTTCAGGATAAGGAGAAACACAGGAGAGCCTTCAGGAAAGTGTGGCATCTACACAAATGCCTCATTCCCCACGAAAAGCAAGCGCTAAAACCGAATACGTAACAATCCACTCCAAAATCAAGAATAAGGAGTGGTGTTCTGTTTTTCTTTACCTTTTTCACACAATTTCCATTTCCTATTGAAATGTAATTTTCTTGAAAATTATACTGGAGAAGCTCATTAGTCTGAAGGCATACGTTTTGTTTCGTGAACACTCCAATACAGCAAAAGCATCGATTAGATCCTAAGCAAAACGTTATCTAGGCTGAGGTCTAAGCAAAAGGATCCTAAAACAGTTGGTAATTTACATAAATAGTAAAAGAGAAGATCCTACTTCACTCAGTTCTTAGCAACGACGGCTTCGAAGATGCCATCGGGTCTGAAATTGGGAGAGAACAACCTGGGATCGACGGGCCCTGGCAGATTGAAGAAGAGAGTGAAGGGTCCGGGGGGAGATTGTTGCTGGAATTTCATCTCGTACACTCGGGAGTATTTTTGGACGATTTTCCCCCCAGTTGTGGTTACACCTCGAACGCAGACCTTTCCGTCTCTTTGAATCTCACAGCTGAATTCCCCTGAAAAACATGAAATGCATCAACTAACTGAATTCGTTATCGTGAGGAGAGACAGTTTTGTTCGAGTAGTATCTCTAGACTATGAGTAAGAATCTAGAAAAAGCACACAGAAAATACACGAGATAGTAATATCCCTCCCTATGAGAGTAAGAAAACAAAAGGCCGAATTATCACCTCAAGCTATGACTGTTACTAAAGAAAAACTAACTAATCAATATGCAAATGCGAAGAGTTTTTTTATATACATTCTGCGAAAATGTTCCATCGGAAAATGATCGGGTAACCACAGTACGTGCCATAAACCATATACACATATACTCCCTATCAATTAAGGTTCTTTCCACATGCAACGTCCATAGTTACAAAACTTCCTTCTTACGTACAAAAAGCACAATACCGAAAAGGATAAAGAGATCGAATGGCAGAGTGACAAAGTGAAGAGATATTTACCAGGATCTTTCTTGACTCCAGGTAGAGCAACACAAAAGTAATACGCAAATTTGCTCTCTCCAATGTCGGCCATTCCAATAGGTGGTCCAGTTCCTCCTCTACAAGCTGTGCCGGTCATGACGATAGACGTATTCGAACACCATTGTTCCACCTTCGGAACCGGCATAAGGGGCAGAGCAAATGACTGCGTAGAATTGCCGGGTTTTGAATATGTAACCAACTGCAGAGGGTCAGAAGGGGACCTTTCTCCCCCTGCATCTTTGCATTTGTTTGGGCTTCCTATCCCACCATTCGCATCAACTGGACATTTACTTCTTTCCAACATAACTTTCTCTACGTTTCCATTCGAGCTATCCATGCCGGTATTCTACGATTTCCTGAGCCACATTAGCAACCTCAGAAACAGCTCTACTTTACAAACAAAAGCAGAATGAAACTTCATAGCCAGAAACAATGTAAATAAAGTAACATTCAAGAGGCAACAGCAGAAAAAGGAAACAAGCTATATATAGAGCTAGTTATGCACATAGAACTTTATGTTACGAGAGAAGTTGATTGGTGTGAAGTGCAATACTTAATCCACCAGTAATATAGTTACTCCCTTGTAATACTAATTTCTCCGCTTTTCACAAAATTGGAGACGGTTCAGTTCATTTGTATTGAAGAGATTGGATTGGTATGAGAAGAGGTCTATAGAAATCATGCATGGAGATGTACAACTACGATTTAGGTTAAGCGGTGCTTTCGTTTTATCTGATCAATCTTAGCTCAACTACTCTACACATGAGCTACCTTATAAGGCGAGCTTTGCAAAGAAGAAAACCTGGAATGAAACAACCATTCTTGTTATGAAAAGACAGAAACATAACTCTCAACAATAGAAACAAATGTCCGATTATTGCCAAATCGACGGCCGTAAAGCGTGTGCATGGCAGCTTCCGTAAGGTTGGTGATGGAATGCACAAATGGCAATTTGACGCTTTATACAATACATGTATGATGATTGGTGATTTAAGGAGTAATTTTAGTGAATCAAGCCCTACTTAACCTCCCTCTAGCTTGGAGTTCATAAGTTTGTCGAAAATCATCTAGTAAGCTTAAACCGATCAACGTAGGAGATCGAACTCTATGTCCTTAAAAGCTTGATCTAGGCAAAGTAGAGCTAGAGCCCCTATGACTCAAACAGCTCGGCACTCGGCAGCAGCTGCATGCGGAGTCGTAGGCAGGACATGTCGACGGTGGTACTGCCCAATCTCGACTATGGGGGCTAAGAGGTCGGTTTCGACAGTGAGGAAAGCTAATTTAAATTAATCTAGGAGGGGACTAGAGCACCCCCTCCCTCCTTCCTTCTTACTACCTCCACCTATGACCACAGATTACCCTCGTCGTCTAAATAAACAAATAAGATGGTCGAACCATCCTCTCCGATGCCGTTTCGTGGCGCCCACGCAACCGCAGGCGCCATCATTGGAAGGCGGAGCAAGCCAATTAGGCCTCCCCATAACCAACGTCCAACAATCACAATCCACAAAGCCATCTCTACACTAGGCAACCTAAACCTTTAACCCAACACTAGAAATTAAGCCTTTACACGAAATTACCAAAGGTCGTCAACATATGAGTGAAATCCACCTTCATGCAAATCATCCCCAACCCCATGAATCTCGAGTTTAAATGTCTAAAGCTGCAATTCAGTACTGAACATTTCTTCCAAATTTGAGCTATGGGCACGATTAATTAAAGCAACCCAAGCCGAAATCGGCGAAATGTATGCAATAAAAGGACGAAAATCACGGGAAAAACAAGCACTTCACAGCAATTGCAGCGGAAAACACAATTCGGTGAAGCTGCAGAACAAGGAGAATTACCTCTTTTTTGTCAAGAACTGGAGAGAGAAGAAGATGGGTTTCGCAGTAATGGTGGAGTGCGGCGAAACGACGAAGTCCGCGCTTGTTCTTCTTCTTCTTCTTCTTCCCTGCAACAAAAAACGGTGAAAACAGCCAAAACGATCACTGCATTTTACTACACACCACTCACGATTCCTCCATACTTGACTCAATTTGAAAGAGAATCGAGAAATTTGAGGTGATTACTGAGGAAATTGGAGATTCTGAGTTGTTAATGAGTAAGCACTGGGCTATATAAACACAGGCGAAACGACACCAACATTTGAAACAAAACCCCTTTTCCTTTTCCTTTTTCTTTTCCTCTCTCTCTCTCCTCTCTCTCTCTCTCTCTCTCTTTCTAATTTAAGTGCAGTTTTTTCGAATTTTATATTAGTAATTTTTTTAGCTGTCCAAGAATTGCAAACTAATCTACTCTCTCGGTCCCCAATATTAGCGTAAGTATATCTCGTTTGATACGTCTCTCATATAAGTATAATAAGTTAAAATGAAAAATTCTCTCAGCAAAATGATCACATTAATGTCTTAAAACGCTTGTCTTATTATTTATGGGGTGTCACACTTATTTCACTACGATATACACTTTTCTTCACTTTTTACCTTACAATTTTCTTAAAACGTGTGTTGATGGGGATGGAGGAAGTACTCCCTCCGTCCCGCCCGATTTGGCCCGTTTTCCAAATCGGGGTGTCCCGGCCGACTTGGCCTATTTCCTTTTTGGGACCAACATTACACTTTCACTTTTTTAGTTTAATACTTTTAAATTGTTAAGAACGAATTTGATTGGCTAGTTTTAATTTTCCTTTATTGGGAACACAAATTCAAGGTTATTAATTAATGTAATTTACTCCTCCTTAAAAATCGTGCCGAAAAGAACTAGGCCAAATCGGGCGGGACGGAGGGAGTATAATTTTATTTCAAATGTGTACTCCACCGTCACACTTCGCTAGTCCTATTACTTTTCGACATCAAGTTAATGTGTAAATGTTAAAAGTTAAAAGTACAAGGTACGTATTGAAAAATAAAGATTACCTCTTTCCATTTTTTATACTACCTCCATCTCATATAAGTAGTCCCATTTGCCATTTTGGTCCATCTCATCTATTAGTCTCATTTCCTAAAATGGTAAAGAATATTTGGCTAAAATTAACCCTCTCTCTTCAGAATCAATTACAATCACACATTTCCTCCTTTATTGGCTTTTGTGCCCATTCCAAATGGGACTACTTATATGAGATGGAGGAAGTAAAACATGACTGTTTAAGGAATACATGAATAGCAAAGTAAAATGAGCCAAAATAACTTACAAAAGTAATGAATTGGGATGAAGGGAGGACGCAATATTTGTACCCGCTCTGTCCAATTAGCTTTGTTTCATTTCGTCACAGGATTTTAAGTCCAGTGTTAAAAGTAAGTCGTCCCAAAAAAAAAAAAAAAAAAAAAAAAAAAAAAAGTTAAGTGAAATTGGACAAAAAGTGTACATGAAATATTACAAGTATATTTCAATAAGAAAGTATTAAAAAGGTTCACAAATGAAGCTGAGTATTAAAGTGTATTTTAGTTGATTTTCAGATTACACAAAGAGAATAAAATATACTACTCCCTCCGTCCTGTCAAAGACGTTACATTTCTTTTTGTCAATTTCTGGCACTTTTTTCCACATTTCTTGATGAAGTGTTTTAAAATAGATTTTTGAAGAATTTTTTCTTTTGCGGGATAATACAACTATCATAGTATCCCGTAAAAGAAAAAATTCTTCAAAAATCTATATTAAAACCAATAAAGCTATTTGGTCATAATGTGGCCGGCCACACAACGCATTTTTCATAATATATGTAATTTTAAAAATGGTAAATGATAACTATAGTTTATTACATTTATATTTTAATTTAAAAATATTTTTTCCACAAAAAATACATATTTTTCTCTTTTTTTCTTGATAAAAAGGTAAAAAAATCTTTAAATAGTAAAAAATATCAAATAATTAAAGGGTTAATTTTAAAAAATACGTAAAAAATATGGAGCATCACTTTTTGAGTTTTTTATGATATAAAAAACTTTGGCAAAAAAATATAAATTATTTGATACTTAAAAAAATGAGATAATATATGTTTTTACCCCTTTTGACTTTGTCAAAACAATATTAGGTATGGAATATAGTATTACAATAAAAACACCCAATTTTTGGTTTGGGTGGACAAAAATATCCCTGTCTTTGATATTTATAATTGCGTGTACTTAAATTTTCTCTTTTAACTTTATTTTTCGTAAATGCAAAAAAAGAAAAGAAAAAAGGACAGTTCCTCTTCTCTCCCTCCCTTTCGATTTCGATTTCGATTTCGATTTCGATTTCGGTGGGATTTTGCGTTCTCGCGGCTGCGGAGGTGGGAGAGGGAGGTCATGAGGGAGAAGAATCTGAGCGGAGGTGGTGATGAGAGTGTAGATCGGGAGGGAGAGGGCGGCGGCGAGGTGGCCGAGGACGGGGAGGTCGGCGACGTGTGGTCTCACGCACACCACAAGCACAGATACGTCTTCTCTCTCTCTCTAGAATTCTGCTTTTTGAGCGCCGATTCCGCGAATACTGTTGGAGATTTTTTCACTTTAGTTTTCGAATTCGTGGTACTGTTTGGGAACTTATCTGGAATCTGAATGGTGTGGGGATGAGATGGGATGGGAAAACGATTTTCCATTGGTTGAACAGTTTACATTTGGAGTTTAGTTCGGACGGCGAACTCAGAATTTTATGTTTCCGAACTTCTACAACAATTTTTAGCTGCTGTGATTTATTCTGTTTCACACTTTCACGGTGGTTCGAGCAATCATAGCTACTGCTTGTATCTGGAATCATCTTATTTTGTTTGTTTGATTATTTTTTCCTGATTTGTATTCATTGGCTTCTGATTAGTATAAGTGGCTAGAAAATTCTATTTTTTGTTTTTTCACAAGTTATAGACACAATATTGACTATTTTTTGCTATGATTGTGTAGTGAAAGGTTACATGTCATACATATTGCAGCAGAGATGGCACCTGTGGCTAAGGTATGCATATTGTAAACCTTTAGATGATACTGCTTTTGTGATGCAAGTTTAGGTGTACATGAATATCCTTGGTTGCTATGAAGATATTTCTCAATAACTCGCATAGAATGCAACTATTAGATAGATTGTGGAATATAGTGTAGGAAATTTGAGGCTATGTTTCTGTCCTTATTCATCTAGCTATCACATGAAAGTAAGCTTACTTGTTTTTAGATCCAAATAGTTTATCAACACATTGGTGTGTGAGATTGGCTGGAAAAGTCAGACGCTCTCTCATGCTCAAGCGTGCATTTGTTTGCACTTTGCAACTTTCCATGCTGATATCAACAAGGATAATCAATATAGTTACTTAGCTCATTATACACACTATTTCAGAGTCTAACAGCTTGCTGTTACAATTTGGCTATTTCTTAACCCCGTTAAGGTAACAATATCTCCCCTGTGCCCCAACAAAGAGTTGGAACTCGTTTTATGTAGGCTGTTAAGAGAGGCATGGTTCCATATGGTAGGGAACCTCTTATTCACTTTTGTATACTTTGTAGAAGTGTTTGGTGGTATTCAAGATAGAATTAAATGGGTAAGACACACAATTCCGTTCATTTACTTAAAAAAAATACAAATACACTTTCTCATCCCGGAGATCTTGCAGCAGAAGCTAATCTCTGAGAACCTAAAAAGTTTAGCACTTAAAAGTTTGCTATTTGAATTTCTTCATGACATATTTAGTACATAGTACCAAATAATATAAATGTATTGTGTACTATAGTACAATTTGATATTTTTCGCTTACCACTTATCGGTAAACAGTACTAGATGATATAAATGTACTGTGTACTATTGTTACAATTTTGATTTTGCTTTTAATTTTGCTGAATTTTCTGTTTGTTAGCATGACTATTAGGCTGAAGATTGTGTATGGAAGATTGAGCATCCGCTCTGTTCGTAGTGCTTTCGAAAAGTCGGTAGGTGACATATTGCAGAAATTCGGGGGTTCGGATACTAAAGAATTGCTGCAAAGGTGATTTACTGCTTTGGTGTAGTATTCGTTTTGTTTGTTGCTTGTTATAAACATGGATTTATTTCTTCATAAGTGATAGAATTATGTAGTCTAAGTTTTGTACTTGCTGAAATGAATCACATTGATGTGAAAGCTGTTGTTCTTACTGGTAATTCTTCGTTTTGTTAGTTAGTTTGTTGATTGTTTGTTTGTTTTGACTTTGATAGTTCACTTCGCTGCTGATTGAACTGATGGTTAATGATTTCAGTTCATTTGTTAATGTATTGTGATTTTTTAAAATAGACATGATGCTTTATTATTCTTTGGAATTTATGGTTGCAACTAATCATATTAGACTAATCATGTGCTATTATTAACTGAATATGGTATAATCACCGTTTATGTATGTTTTGTAAAAGTTAATTGATGGTAGAAATTCCTCGATTCGAACTTTAAATCGTTGATTGTCAATTTCAAGCCGTCTAATCTGCAGTAGAAACAAGAGAGATTCAGCTGTATAGAGATTCGCAGCTGATTCTTTCATGGAGTATTTGATGTTTTCTTCAATATTAAAAGATTTTTTGCTTTGATACTGCCATCAGTTTTTGTTGAATGTGTGGTTGATTTGTCTTTTACTTCTCCATGTTCTTTGGAGTTGAAGGTTCTTCAGTATAAGAACAATTGTGTTAACTGGTGCTTCAACATTTTCTGCAGTGAAATTCAGCTCAGAGTGGAAGCCTATGTTTGCTGAAATGGTTGTTATTCTGTCTCGGTTTATAAGTTGTGAGGTGTTTGATAATAAATTATTTAGAGATAATTATGTACTTAAGTAAGATTTTAGTGTGTTTGTTGGTATTACAAGTAAATCAAGTAGCTGCAATTACTATACTGCTGGTTTGCCAAGGCTAAGCATGGAAATCATCAATTCCTTGATGAGCAGCAGCAGCAGCTACAAATAAAGGAAAGGATTTCTGGTTTGCAGCTTCAATTTCCAGTTTGGAAGTATAAATTAAATTGAAGGTGATGATATATCTATCTCCATGCCTTTGATAATCATAGTCTGATGTTATGATCAGCAAAGAAGCAAGAGTTAATGATGCATGGGTGGAGTGGGTTTAATTTTGATTCAACAGATAGAGAATAGAGATAGATATTAGCTATTGGGCTGGGCTACATACAAGAGGTAGGCCCGTGATTGAGCCCATAAATCATGTTAGTTATTTGGAGTTTATGCCCTTCTTGTTTCTAAGTTGCACATAGTTACAATTTGATATTATTCGTTAACCATTTACTGGTAAACAATAGTAAAACAACATGAACGTACTTCGTAATATAGGTACAATTTGATATTATTCGTTTTCTACTTCCAGTAAACAGTACTATAAGAAGTATTATTTGGTTTACCATGTACCGGTACACAGTACCAAAAAAACCTAAATTTACTGTGTACTATAAGAAGTATTATTTTGGTTTACCATGTACCGGTACACAGTACAAAAAAAACCTAAATTTACTGTGTACTTATTGAAATATAAAAAAAAACGGTAGAAAATTGAAAAAATTCAAAATTATAAAAAAAAAAAAAAAAAAAAAAAAAAAAAAAAAAAAAAACCTGAAATTATCTGGGAAAAAACGAAAAAAAAATTATAAATAAATAATTTAATAATTAATAAATAAATAAATAGATAAAAGAAAAAAAAGAAAAAGGAATGAGGAAACACGTGTATGGAGAAGAAATGGGAGGAGGGAGTGGCCATGTACTAAAAGTAAGGGTATTATTGTCCACCATACCAAAATATGGGTATTTTTATTGTAAACTATATTCCATACCTAAAATTGATTTTACAAAGTCAAAATGGGTATTTTCTTTTTTGCCTCTAAAAAAATTTAAAAAGTTAAATTATGGTCGGCCACATTATGGCCGAATAGCATCACCCACTTTTAAAACGCATCATCAAGAAGCGTGGAAAAACGTGCAAGAAATTGACAAAAAGAAATGTAACGTCTTTGGCGGGACGAAGGTAGTATTGAATAAGTTGTGCACAAATATTACATGATGGAAAAAATAAAATTGTGCACTATATCTAGAACATTGAGGGTATATAAAAAATAGAGTAAGTTCACTAAGAAATGATATGTTACACTCCTACTTATGGAAACTTTTGTATGCACTTTCGTCGTTTTTATTTTAGTATTGTTATTGATCCTGGAAAAAAAAATGTCGAAATAGAAAAACATTGAAAGTGGCCATAAAAAAAATGTGTTAAGAGTGTTGAAGTAGTATCAACACTCCAAGACACTTCTCGTAAAAAGTTTTCTAAATCAAAGGAATTTCGACAATGGAAATGGTTAAACTCTATATATTAGAGATGTCAACGGTTCCGATTCTGATTTGAACTTGAAACCGTAACTGTTTGGGTATGAAATCGAAACTAAACTGCCTCACACAAGGTTTTGGTTCCACTTTGATTTTTACGGTTTCAATTCCGGTTTAGTTCCACTTTCGAACACATCCAACAACTAACTTTTGAAACAATTAACATGAAATTTAAAGGCCGCGTCACGATCAAAATTCACTGCTTGTGAATTTATGGTTTGAATTTTGTTTATTCATTGTATTAGAAAAAATAATTGGAACCAAAATTTGAAAATCGAGGGTTCATAATTTATAATTATAGAAATCGGAACTGAACAGACCATCCCCGTACGAGACTTGAAATTGAAGATGGACACTTCCTTAATAAAATAGACTTCTATCATCTTAGGCTCTTAGCAATATTAAAAAAAAAAAAAAAAAAACGAATCGGAAGTCGAAGCTGTATTATCCATAAAACCAAACCGAAACCGGCTAAATTTACTAAATCGGAACAATGACCGATTTCCGATTCAACCAATCCGAGCCGTCTCTAACTAAACACGGCCCAACACCTTCTTAATTAACAGACTGTATATCTGGAGTCGTTTGAAGTCAGTGAGGCATTTTCGCAAACACTTTCAAGATGCATTTGAGCGAGAACGAAGGTATAGAAGGCAAGATCTTCGTGGTCACGGGCGGGCTGGGCTTTGTGGGCTCCGCCCTCTGCTTGGAGCTCGTAAGAAGAGGTGCCCATCAAGTCCGGGCCTTTGACCTTCGGCCCGAATCTCCATGGTCCCATGCTCTCCGCCAACAAGGTGTTCGTTGTATACAAGGTCTGATTCTTTCCTTTCTTCTCTTCATTGTTAGAAATGTAACTACGTGTGTAAGAATTGCTTCCTTTGGATCACATCTCGATGTTTCTGTTGCTGATTAAGAGTGATAGCAACTCCGATCGCATCGCGATTTGATGAAAATGGGGATTGATTGAAATGCTTTTGATGTTATTTCCATTTTTTAAGTAGTTGGGGTTTCGAGCTAATTATGTTTCTTTCTGATTTCTGTTGAGTTGACTGAACTGAAAATTTTCTTTCATCGTTGAGAATTTAGTTTGGTCAAACTACTTCAAGATAATTGAAGATGGCTGGGTTTGATTTGAAATGATTCTTGCATAAATCTTGATGGTAATCTTATTATTATCATGTGAAATGATTTTTCTCTTTAGGGGACGTTTCCAAGAAAAGAGATGTTGATAAGGCTTTACAAGGGGCAAGCTGTGTTTTCCACCTTGCTTCGTATGGAATGTCGGGCAAAGAAATGCTTCAATACGGGCGCATCGATGAAATAAATATAAACGGGACCTGCCATGTCTTGGATGCTTGCCTCGAGCATGGAGTGAGCAGGCTTATATATGTCAGCACCTATAATGTTGTTTTTGGTGGAAAAGAGATCGTTAATGGAAATGAGACTTTACCTTACTTTCCTATGGATGACCATGTAGATCCGTATGGCCGTAGCAAATCTATAGCGGAACAGCTTGTTCTCAAGCACAATGATCGACCCTTTAAGTAAGTTTTCATTCATTTAAACTAGAAACTGCATGTTCTTTGAAACGGTCTGATTCTGTAAGATTTGACATTTGATGTTCGAACCCCGCTTTTCACTTGATGGATGAATTTGAATTTTTGTTTGTTTCCACCACTTTGCAGAAAAGAGAAGGGAAAACTATACACATGTGCAATTCGTCCTGCTGCAATATATGGACCTGGTGAAGAAAGGCACTTACCGAGGATTGTAAAACTCGCGAAGCTGGGTCTTTTGCCATTCAAAATCGGTGATAAAGATGTAAAATCGGACTGGGTTTATGTTGATAACATTGTTCTAGCGTTGCTGCATGCTAGCATGGGCCTTTTGGACGATATTCCTGGGAGGGTAGGAAAGCCTGTTGCTGGGGGCCAACCCTACTTCATTTCAGATGGTAAAAGATCCACATACGGTTATGGCTTCTTCGCTTCACTTTTAAATTTGAATTGGATCTTGATTCTTGAATAGGTACTTGAATTCTAATTTATTTTTTGAAGTCTTGGCAAGGAACTAACTTGATCTTGAGTTTGTAGTTCATCGATGCCCTCCTTTTCTCTTTGAAGTTAGTTTCTTTTCTGCCCTCATAGTTGTTTCCTCATAATCGACAGGTTCACCAGTCAACAGTTTTGAATTCCTCAAGCCACTGCTCAAAAGCTTGGACTACGACTTGCCTAGATTGACTCTGCCTGTTCCACATGCTCTTTTTCTTGGAAAGGTTTTTTGGGTGTTCTACTCACTTTTGTACCCGTGGCTAAGTCGGAGGTGGCTTCCTCAGCCTCTGATTCTTCCTTCTGAAGTGTACAAGGTGCTACTCATAAGTCATAGGTTTCCTACTATATTCTGTTGTGATTTTTTTGGTTCGATCCGTTCAAGTTGTTGCTTCTAGTATGCCCTCCATTCATGCATCATGTTTCTCATTCCTTTTGAATTCCATGTCAAATATCGTAGTTAACTGTGCATGGCATGCTTTCGTTTTTCACTCAACAGTTCCATACTGGAACCAACTATCTGGATGTTTGCGTGCTTTCATTCAACACAAAACGAGAGCAAGAAAACTTGTCGACTTTAATCTCTCTTACTAGTCTTTGTACATATCATGGTAAGTGGTAACTACAACAATATCTACTTTACTCTTTGGCAGGTTGGTGTGACCCATTACTTTTCGTTCCTCAAAGCAAAGGAGGAACTGGGCTATAGGCCTCTGGTCAGTCCTCAAGATGGTATGGCTCAAACCATCGAATACTGGAAGGAAAGAAAACGAAGAGCATTAGACGGCCCCACCATATTCACATGGGTGTTCGTCTTGACTGGAATGGCTGTGCTATTCTGCGGTGCATTCCTACCTGACTTTGGCCCCGTTCCCCTCTTTCGAGCTATTGGCCTTTTCTTTCTACGCTCCATCACAGTGATGCGGATAGTCTCCGTTTTGTCTGTTCTTGCACACGTTGGCGAGGCTGTTTATGCATGGCAACTTGCAAGGAAGTACGATCCTGCAAACGCAACAGGTTGGTTTTGGCAAACTGTTGCTTTAGGGTTCCTTTCGTGGCGTTATCTTCTGAAACGGACTAAAATGCAAGCCGAATAAACGTCGTAAATTATAGTGACCAGATTCTGATTTGGACATTTCTTAACTTCACTTGTGTTTCTTGGAAATTTGATCTTAACATGTAAAGTAGTTTTGGTTTTGGTTTCATAATGCAATGATGAACCGAACGATGCAATCACCCCGGTTTTATTCGTTTGTGCCACCGAACTGTTGATGGCGTTTGGGATGTTAATCGTGCCAACCCAATAGGGATGTCGGGCTATTTTATCTGGATCGATCAACCTCTTTCTTTGTTCTATTTAGGTTAACTCGTCGTTTGGACCGGAGTAAAACCGGGCTGAATTTTATTCGAACGAGAGATCCTTTCAGGTCGACCTGTCGATTTCGGACTACTCCCTTCGTCCCCTAATAAGTGTCCCAAGAGACTAAAATTTTTGTAACCCTAATAAGTGTCCCATCACATATTTCAATGTAAAAATTTGGCCAAAGTACCAATTTTACCCCTGCTATCATTACACTTTTTTTACTTTTTTAATTTTCTATGTAATGATCAGGGGTTAATATGGTAAATTTATACAATTTCTTGGTTATTGCATTTTGACGACTCGGGACACTTATTAGGGGACGGAGGGAGTATGTGTGAACCCCCATTGTGCATTATGAGGAATAGCATCGAATTTACTACATAAGCACAAAATAAATTTGTGTAATTAAATAAACAATGATTGACTCTTTTTAATCAACTCGTGTAATAAAATACCTTTTGATTCTTAAAATAATAATGATATTGTAATAATGTTACAATAATAATATTTTTTTTATAATAAATATATTAATAATATAATATTACAATATTGCATAAACTAAATTTTGCTGTACCAGTGTGCATGCCTTAAGTCGTTTGAAGTCATTTGAGGCATTTTCGCAAACACTTCCAAGATGCAATTGAGCGAGAAAGAAGGTATAGAAGGCAAAACCATCGTGGTCACGGGCGGGCTGGGCTTCGTGGGCTCGGCCCTCTGCTTGGAGCTAGTGAGAAGAGGTGCCCATCAAGTCCGGGCCTTTGACCTTCGGCCCGAATCTCCATGGTCCCAAGCTCTTCGCGATCAAGGTGTTCGTTGTATACAAGGTCTCATTCTTTCTTTTCTTCATTGTTAGAAATGTAACTACGTGTGCATGAATTGCTCCCTTTGGATCACGTTTCGATGTTTCTGTCGCTTGTTAAGAGTTACAGTAGCTCTGATCGCACCGCCGTTGATGATGGAGTGATTTGATGAAATGAGGATTGATTGAAATGCGTTTGATCGATTTTTGCTATTTCCATTTTTTGAGTAATTATGTTTCTCTCTGTTGAGCTGAGTGAACTGGAAATGACTCCTAGTAATCCCTCCGTTCCATTGATATAGGGATACCATTTTTTCTGCATTTGAATTAAGACGAGAGCGAAAGTAGTGGATAGAGTAGTGTGTATGCGTTTTAATGGGTTAAAATTTTATCGTTTTAGGTAATATTCCTATATCAATGGGACATACGAAAATGGAACTTATCCCTATATCAATGGACGGAGGGAGGATTAGTTTGATAGAAGATGGCTGGATTTGATTTGAAATTATTCTTGCATAATCTTATTATCATGTAAAATGATTTTTACTTTTTAGGGGATATTTGCAAGAAAACAGATGTTGGTGAGGCTTTGCAAGGGGCACATTGTGTTTTTCACCTTGCTTCGTACGGAATGTCAGGCAAAGAAATGCTTCAAAACGGGCGCATCGATGAAGTAAATATAAAAGGGACCTGCCATGTCTTGGATGCTTGCCTTGAGCATGGAGTGAGCAGACTTATATATGTCAGCACCTATAATGTTGTTTTTGGTGGAAAAGAGATCGTTAATGGAAATGAGACTTTACCTTACTTCCCTGTGGATGATCATGTAGATCATTATGGCCGTAGCAAATCTATGGCGGAACAGATTGTTCTCAAGCACAACAATCGACCCTTCATGTTAGTTTTCATTCATTTACCCTAGCAAAATTGCATGTTCTTCGAAATGGCCTCGTTGAACCCCTCTTTTATCTTGATGGATGAATTTGAGACTTTGTTTGCTTTCACCACTTTGCAGGAAAGAGAAGGGAAAACTATACACTTGTGCTGTTCGTCCTGCTGCTATATACGGACCTGGTGAAGAAAGGCACTTACCGAGGATTATAAAACTCGCGAAGCTGGGTCTTTTGACATTCAAAATTGGTGATAAAGGTGTGAAATCAGACTGGGTTTATGTCGATAACATTGTTCTAGCGTTGCTTCATGCTAGCATGGGACTTTTGGATGATATTCCTGGGAGAGTAGGAACTCCTGTCGCTGGGGGCCAAGCTTACTTCGTTTCAGATGGTAAAAGTCGATCCACATACTGTTAAATTTGAATTGGATCATGATTCTTGAATAGGTACTTGAATTCCTTACATAGAATTTCAAAGTCTTGGCAAGAAACTAACTTGATCTTGTGTTCGTCTTTCGTTCCTGCTCTCATTTTCTATTTGAAGCTAGTTTCTTTTCGTTCCTCATAGTCGTTTCCTCATAATCGACAGGTTCTCCGGTCAACAGTTTTGAATTCTTCAGGCCACTGCTCAAAAGCTTGGATTACGACTTGCCTAAATTGGCACTGCCTCTTCCACAAGCTCTTTTTCTTGGAAAGGTTGTTTGGGCGTTCTACTCCCTTTTGTATCCGTTGCTAAGTCGGAGGTGGCTTCCTCAGCCTCTGATTCTTCCTGCAGAAGTGTACAAGGTGCTACTCATAAGTTTCCTACTTTATATACCGTTTTAATTTTTTGGTTCGATCAAGTTGTTGCTTCTACGAAACAATGATTCATGCATCCTTATATTCTTCGAAACAGATGCATCGTGGTGTGACCCGTTACTTTTCGTCTTTGCACATATCAACAATATCTACTTTCGTCTTTGGCAGGTTGGCGTGACCCATTACTTTTCGTATCTAAAAACAAAGGAGGAACTGGGCTATAGGCCTCTGGTCAGTCCTCAAGATGGTATGGCTCAAACCATCGAATACTGGAAGGAAAGAAAACGAAGAGCATTAGACGGCCCCACCATACTCACATGGGTGCTCGTCTTGACTGGAATGACTGTGCTATTCTGCGGTGCATTCCTACCTGACTTCGGCCCCGTTCCCCTCTTTCGAGCAATTTGCCTTTTCTTTCTACGCTCCATCACAGTGATGCGGATAGTCTTCGTATTGGCTGTTCTGGCACACGTTGGCGAGGGTGTTTATGCATGGCAACTTGCAAGGAAGTGTGATCCTGCAAACGCAACAGGTTGGTTTTGGCAAACTACTGCTTTAGGGTTCTTTTCGTTGCGTTATCTTCTTAAACGGGCTAAAACGCAAGCCGAATAAACATCTAATAGTAGTTCCCAGATTCCGATTTGGACCATTTCTTGACTTCACTTCTGAGTTTCTTGGAAATTTGATCTTAACATGAAAGGAAGTTCGGATTTCGGTTTCATAATCTATACCTATTATAAAAGTGTCTTGTGTGACAAATTTTAGTTTACCTATTTTGTCCCTATATATGATAAAGTTTAGTTTAAGGTCAATATTGTAATTTCATCATGATTTATTTTATTATAAAAAGTCAAATATAATTTTCTCAATTCTAATCATTATTGAACTACACAAGAATTTATTTAATCAAAATACCACAATATAATTGAAAAAATATACTAATATAATCAATTTCTACATAAATTCATAAAATATTATAATCCTTCTCCAATTAAAATTTCCTAATCGCCCAACTTGACCCTATATAGTACTCCCTCCGTCTCATTTATGTTGTCTCACATTATATTCAATAGAGTCTATTATAATAATCAAATGAGACAACATAAATGAAACGGAGGGAGTATATAATACCTACCCGATTCCCCATCAACCATATTACAAATACTAAGTTGGCTACACAAAAAAATTAGTAATTCTTTGAAAAAAAATTAAAAGAGAGATTTGTATATTAAGATTTACAGTACTTTTTTTTTTTTTTTTTTTGTCAATTGCACTAGAAAAAGTTTTTTTTTTTTAATTTAATTTTTTTAATTTTTAATTTTATTGTTATGCATCATCTCCAATAGAACTCGCATTTTTCTTCTTCTATTGAATAAACCATTAATTATTTTAATTAATATAGGGTTTGGGTTTAATCACATCAATAAGAAAAACTTCTACTTCTAATCAAACATAGTAGACAATTTAATTTTCTAAAAACATTATAAAGTATTGTAAGCATACATTACTCTTATACTTAGTTTCCTTTTTTCTTCGTGTTCCCTTTGATGTAAAATAATCACGAGAAAATTAATGAGAGAAAAGAAAATAACCATCCTTTTAAAATTTTCTTTATTTCTCACATTTTCTCACATTTTATCTATTATCCTGCCAATATGGAGTGAAAATATTTTCATTCAATTTAAAGGGTAAAATTCTTAATCTATATCTATACTTATATAAAAAGAGTCTTGTTTTACAAAATATGCATTGCCTATTATGTCCTTACAAATTTCTCAAATTAAGGGTGATAATGTAATCTAATAATTATAAGATTTACAAGAATATCCATAGAAGATTCAAAATTCACCTTATTTAAGTAAATTGATTTACCTAATTTAGTAACATGTTACTATCATAAAAAATCATCATAAAATAATGGAATAAGAAATTTTGCGATGCTTTATGACTGCTTTATGACGTATGTTAGTGCATGGCTTTTTCAGGGTTGATTTTTTTAAATTAATTAATTAATTAATTAATTAATAATAATAATAATAAATTATTATTATTATTATTATTATTATTATTATTATTATTATTATTATTATTATTATTATTATTATTATTATTAATGTATCATTGTTTATTAATTTGTTGATTAGTAAAAACTTAAAAATTGATTTAATTTGTTGGGTGTGAAGATGCATAAACTATCGATATTTTTTGTTTAACATATATATTCTCTTATCGACGTGAGGCTAATGCATGCGACCAAAGCAGTAAGGTCGAATCCTCCGTATGTAGTCTTTACATTTCAAGGTAACCCATGTTGTTAGATTTTAGTTAAACGATTTATTTTCTTTTTAGTTATT